>JAGDYQ010000124.1:2647938-2689849 GCA_021962125.1 Bulinus truncatus
AGAGAAAAAACAAAGTTAATAAGTCATATAAACAGACACTTTGATTAGGTCAAGAGAACAGAAACAGCGTAAATAAAAAGATAAATTACATAAACAAACACATTAATAAGTCTAGACTTACAAATCATATGTCATAGACATATAGATACGTGATACAGAGACACTGATAGGTCACAAAAACAGAACTATACGTGACATGAACAGAAACAATGATAAATCACGTAAACAGACAGAATGGTTCACAGAATCTACTCCGTGTTGTAAGACTTCTAAACAAAACATAATACAAATACATGTATTAAGATGGAGTTAACTGTCTTCAGGAAGGGGAAACTGATAAACATGTTATCATTGTATCTCGTTATAACATTCTTTATATCTAGATGTAATAAGTAAACGTTAATGTTATCATACAAAATACCGAGGTTAATTAAATACATTTTTAGGTATAAAATTGTGTGATAAAATTAAGCTTAAGAAATCTTCAGGGTGATAATAAACTGCTCAATGTATTGATTGCACCAATGATCCAAACTCAAACAAAACATGAAACCGTTTATTGATTACAAGGACTTCCACCAACCCAGAGAACATTGAACATGGTCAGCGTGATAGAATGAATACCTCAACATAAGTATACCCTTCTTTGATTTCATTTAAAAAGCCATTAATAATTAAAATTGATCTGAAAACAGTTCTATTTTATTATAGAGATAAATATTTTAATTTGATTATTAAAAAATGCGTTCTCATTTTTTTGTTTGAGTTCTTACCAGCGTAATTAATTTTTAAATCAAGAATCGTCCTTATTTGTTAAAAACTATTTTATATAATAATATTAAAACTAATTATTAACATTTCTAGATACAAAAATAATTTGTACTTATATTTTAGCACACTTATTTTCAGGTTATTATGGTGGGGATACTTGAGTTTAGAGAAGGGCACTAAAAAGGTGGGTTATGAGTGTATGTTAGGAAAGATCTTGGGATTTTATTAAAAAAAAACAATTGTGGGGGCTTGTGTGAGAACACTTGGGAGAGTGAAAATGTTGAAGAGTAATGTGATCTTTAGTTGGATGGACTCAGTTTTTTTATTTAAGTGTTTCGTGTGTTTTAATTCTACAGTTATGGCTTCCGTAATTATTTATGTGGATGTGGTTACCTATTAATGCGACCTTGACTGGCAAAACCATAAATAATTCGAGATCAAATTCTATAATTTAAGTATAAATACCAAACAATAATAAATCATTAAATTAAGCCGACTGTGATATTTCTCTACGAGCCAGATTTTAAAAACATATTTGTACTTACCTGAGTTTTCACCGTTGACCATGTCTCTATAGTGGTTAGTGCAGTAAATGTCTGTTCCATTCACAAGGTGGTATTTCTCATTGTTGCCAAGTTGGCGTTTACAGATCTGATAATAGAAGAAACACGGGGTTAGATAAATGTGTATTTGGTTCAGTATGCAAAGTATATAGTCTCCAACAAGGTGATCAGAACCTACAGTAGGAAAATCATGACAATTGTATTTTATTCCTGACAAATAATTAAAATAGTAGCTGGTGATCATTTCCGTTCTTATTTTGTAACTAGATATATTCAGCTAGCTGTACACTGCAAAACATTTGCATAGAGTTATATCCCCATAGGCTTCACCGGTAGGCTAGGTTATTTTTTTGGTTTTGGGCAGATCCGATTTTTTCATGATTGTATTTTAAACTGGAATACTGATGTATTAATTAGTTCTTTACTTTCGATTTAACTCAGAACCAAAATAGCTATTATTTCATTAGAAGTTTAACATGTTATATATATCATTTCTATTTTTTATATATTTTACAGATCTTACTTAACGCAAAAAGTTGGCTGATGTAAATATATATTTATATATAGCCTTACGTAACAAGCAATAGTATATCTAATGTATTAATGTATGAAACATGCTATGTGATATCTTACCTTACATAAGAAACATGCTATGTGATATCTTACCTTACATAAGAAACATGCTATGTGATATCTTACCTTACATAAGAAACATGCTATGTGATATCTTACCTTACATAAGAAACATGCTATGTGATATCGGTGTTGACCTGCCACTCTCATCCAGTCCTGTTCTTTTTTAAACTGTAACGAACATTTGACACAGGATAAACCGAACAATCTGAAAAAGTTCGAGAATGGAAATGAATTAAGTCAATATTGTTTGAAACTGTCTTTGAATCAAGGCGTACAGATATATAAACATATAGATACACAAAATCTAAGGACTGACAAACATGTTCATTTTTTCTGAAAGTTTTAATGTGAGTAATTGAACACACTGTAGACCAGTAGTAAACAATTACATACAACTTAATTGAATTCATTTCTTAAAATCATTATTTAAAACTAATTCAATGTATTTTAAAGCTGGTATCCCTAAATGTTTTAAATGTTATCATTTTAAGTTAACTAGACTGATCTAACACAATGGTTCTCGATCTGGTGAGCCGATGATTTCAGACGGGTCGAGATGACATTTAAATTTACAATTCAAATATTGAAAATCTATTAATAGATAGTTTCAACTAAATGATTGTAAATGTATAAAGTAACAGGGGAAATATATATATATTTATATATATTAGTAAGTGAGAAAAGAAAAAATGTTAAAAACTCAAATAATGACTTGTGTACCAATGACTGGTGTACCAATGACTGGTGTACCAATGACTGGTTTACCAATGACTGGTTTACCAATGACTTGTGTACTAATGACTTGTGTACTAATGACTTGTGTACTAGTGACTTGTGTACCAATGACTGGTGTACCTATGACTTGTGTACCAATGACTGGTGTACCAAT
The DNA here is from genome assembly GCA_021962125.1 of Bulinus truncatus. Lineage (NCBI taxonomy): Eukaryota > Metazoa > Mollusca > Gastropoda > Planorbidae > Bulinus > Bulinus truncatus. The sequence continues at coordinate 2,650,798 of JAGDYQ010000124.1, forward strand.
GACTGGTGTACCAATGACTGGTGTACCAATGACTGGTGTACCAATGACTGGTGTACCAATGACTGGTGTACCAATGACTGGTTTACCAATGACTTTTGTACCTATGACTTTTGTACCTATGACTTTTGTACCTATGACTTTTGTACCTATGACTTGTGTACTAATGACTTGTGTACTAGTGACTTGTGTACTAGTGACTTGTGTACCAATGAATTGTGTACCAATGACTTTTATACCTATGACTTTTGTACCTATGACTTTTGTACCTATGACTTGTGTACTAATGACTTGTGTACTAGTGACTTGTGTACCAATGACTGGTGTACCAATGAATTGTGTACCAATGACTTTTGTATCTATGACTTGTGTACCAATGACTGGTGTACCAATGACTTGTGTACCAATGACTTTTGTACCAATGACTTGTGTACCAATGACTGGTGTACCAATGACTGGTTTACCTATGACTGGTTTACCAATGACTTGTGTACCAATGACTTGTGTACCAATGACTTTTGTACCTATGACTTGTGTACTAATGACTTGTGTACCAATGACTGGTGTACCAATGACTGGTGTACCAATGACTGGTGTACCAATGACTTTTGTACCTATGACTTGTGTACGAATGACTTGTGTACTAGTGACTTGTGTACCAATGACTGGTGTACCAATGACTTGTGTACCAATGACTATGTACTAATGACTTGTGTACTAATGACGTGTGTAATAATGACTTGTGTAATAATGACTTGTGTAATAATGGATGTACAATCTAAAATTTCATTTAATTATATTATTCCTGTTCAACACACAACTCAAGTCAGAATTTCTTTTAGAGAAAAAAAAATATTTGTAATTTTATTTTGCAGGTTGTATGGGAGGTTGTTTGGCAGGTTTTTAGAGCAGGCTGTCTGTAAAACTTTTATTTCTAATGTAAACACGTTAGGTAAATTAAGCCTCATTTTAAATTGCTGAAAAAAATGTTCAAATGAATAGGCCATAAGAAATAATACAAATTTCAAATCATATAGTGTCCCACGAAATAAAGATTCATTCTAAATGACTGGCGACATTGTATGAAATAAATATTCAAACAACGCGAATACAGAATATATCAGTGTATTAATGTAAAATATCTATTGAAATTTATTTCAATTACATTTATTATATATTTTTTTTTATTTTCTGACCAAAATATAATTTCTCCTATGTCAAACTTCGCTCCGTTGATTCATTCATTCTTTCCCCCTCAAGTAAAATCAGGCACAAGGGCAGACAACTCCTTGCTCACGAGCGCGGAATAAATTAACATACAAAGTGACTTCCCCTTAAAGCCGAACATATTGTACACACAATACAGTTATCTCTCGCTGGCATTTTTTTCCACCCGCTGATTTCTCTCCCCTTGTTCTCCGAGGACCACTCCCACACCATGTACAACCAATACACCGGGTCATATAAAAAATGTCCTATCGATCAGTCGGCTCCGGTGCCATATAATTATCCCCCGAGACCTTTGATTAGTGATGTTTGAACCGGCCTAGTCCGCCCTTGCCGGCCCGCAGACGGGAAGCGGCGAAACGAATTAGCCAGTGCAGGCTTTTAATTTACCGTGAAAGCCACCATATAAGATTGGAAAGTCCACCTTGACGAGATGACAAATTAGAGGGATTTTTTTTTATGTATTTTTTTAGATATGTGCCAATTAGGCAAAAAGAAAATATAGTGATAATAGAATATATTGTAGGATAATATTGATATGGACAATAATCACACACATAAAAAATGTCTTGTTTAATTTGAAATTTAATGGGTGGGTTTTAATACACTGTAAATTACAATGGACTCTGTGTAGTTAGTTTACTTCTACTGAAATATTGTTAGTCAGAAAGACCACAGATTATATGTCTAATTTGTGGGACAGACAGTCAAGAAGACAGACAAAATAATAGGTGATAGATGGATGGATATATTTAATTGTCGATTGATTAATTGATTAAATTTTATTGATTGATATATTATTTGATTGAATCATTTAATTATTGATTAAATGACAGATTGCTTGATTGATTAATTGATTTAATAGTTGATGGGTTAATTAATTGAATATTTTCATTAATAGGTTCGCTTAATAGTTGATTGATTGGCATCTTAGTTAATGGATTAATTTGCTAAATAGTTTATTTATTATAGACTAGCTGATTGATTCATGAACAACACAAAATTTATAAAAAACATAATTATTGTGAAAGCTTAAAGAATTAAGAAGTAGACAAGTTGACATTTACAGTTTAAAATCTATTATCTATTAATTATCTATTATCGATTAAAATATCTAATTTTGTTTTATCAACTCATATTGTAGTCATTCCTACAAAAGACTTGTATTTATCTAATTTTATTTTGTCAACTCACATATTGTAGTCATTCCTACAAAAGACCTGTATCTATCTAATTTATTTTGTCAACTCACATATTGTAGTCATTCCTACAAAAGACCTGTATTTATCTAATTTATTTTGTCAACTCACATATTGTAGTCATTCCTACAAAAGACTTGTTCGTTCTTGACGTAGCATGTCTTCTGGGAGCTCAGGTTGTCCTGGCAGTTGCTGCACTTGAGACATTCCGCGTGCCAGTAGCCGTGGTCCTTCACGTGCAGGACGTAGCGGTCAAACACAGGTTTCTGACAGCCAAAACACAGGTGGCTGCCCTATAGACAAATATAATAACAGAATATAAAGTAATGTTATTTGTGTAATAGAGCTCGTGAAATACATACAATAACAGAATATAAAGTGATATTATTTGTGTAATACAACTTCTGGAATACATACAAAAGCAGAATATAAAGTAATGTTATTTGTGTAATAAAGTAATGTTATTTGTGTAATAGAACTTCTGGACGTTATAATAACAGTGTAAAACTTGTAATAATAAAAGCGACAACAGCAATAAGCCCAACATCATTCTACATTAAAGAAGGGCCGTTTCTGTTTATTCAGGGGCCCTAGTCAAATGTACATTCGGGGGGTCCCAAAGTGACGCCAATAGCAAATGTTGAGCCCCTAGTTATCTTACAAAACTGACAATTTCCCGAATTACTTTTCAATGAGAGAGTCTGATAGCTCGCAATGCATGCATGACGCGAAGTGAACTTCGTCCAAAGCATGTTTTAAAAACTAGTAGTAAACATATCTTAGCAAGATAGTTCAGGAAATTCGTTCTTTTAAATAACCAGAGGCTAGGCTTCACATTTATTTAGGATTACTGTTAAACAAAAATCCACAAAGGATCCCGTATGAATATTGGAGGGGGGAACAGCCTCCTTGTTTGCTAAACCATCAGAACGTAGCTGGTGGAGTCGCAGCATGGAGGAAATAATAGCAATAAAACCAACATCGTGTAAGTCAGAATCACAATAAAAACATTTTCTTACAAACAACAAAAAAACAAGGTCCAACAGTGGACAATCAACCACCATACAGACAGGTTATCATTTATTATCGATTATCACTTTTTTTGATGAAGTCGAGTACGCAGTTTAATGAGCCCGTTTCAGATCGGGTAATCGACTGGTTAGCACGCTGATGGTTTTTGAAAGATCGCCGGCATATGTCGTCACAAAAGGGGGTGTTTCTATTGGACATGGTGACAAGCCTCCAGTTGGGATGGAGGGTGGGTGCATTGACGGAAACACCTGTCAAGATCTTGTCAATTTATTTTTATATTTATTATATACAACGAAAAATCGGTATAGTGGTAAATCTTGAGTATTTTAAAGTATTGATTTACAAACAATAGACTGAGTACTTCTAGTCAAATTGTTTTTTTGTTTCATCATTTCTACACAGAGGTGGATTTAAGTCAGTTGAAACCCCGGCGCTGAAGAAAATTTTAAAAATACAAGTGTTTTGCAGGGGCTCATGTAAACTCGGGGCTTGTGTAAACTCGGGGCTCATGTAAACTCGGGGCTCATGTAAACTCGGGACTCGTGAAGTCGGGGCTCATGTGAAGTCACGGCTCATGTAAACACGGGGCTCATGTGAACTCGGGGCTCATGTAAACTCGAGGCTCATGTAAATATGGAGCTCATGTAAATACGGAGCTCATGTGAATTCGGGGCTCATGTAAACTCGGGGCTCATGTAAACTCGGGGCTCATGTAAACACTGAGCTCATGTCGGATTCTAGAACTCGGGACCGGTGTACCCACCATCCAGTCCACCACTGCCCCCCTGTATATGTGAGGTAAATCCCCCAATCCCCAGCAAGAAAGTGTCTCATGTAAATCACACAATAAATCTTTGGGACCAATTACCAATATTTACCTGGAAGATGGTCGCTTGTAGTAAAGTCCAGTTATTGTAATGACTAGACAATCAACTGTAATAATATAGGCCGTTGATCTAAGATTTATACACACACAAATTTGAAATCATGTTGATAGTTAATAAAGAATCATTCTGAATGGTCAAACTAGCTGTAAAATCTACCATCAAACAACAGACTATTCAGATAGTAAACATAGTAGCGTTGTTTATTGCCATTAGATCGGCATGTCAAAACATAGTCCAAATGGTAAAATAGAAGAAAGAATAATCGTAAAATTTATTTAGGAAAAAAAAATTCCAGGACGAAAATATATTATTTGATTTCAAAGAGTCAAGGGGAAAGGGTGTAGGAATCGTTGTATTCCGCTACCACTCTTCACTTTTCAATTATAACAAGACCGTGCTGTAGGTGCTAGGATTTCGACAAGTACAATACTTGTTGAAACAGTACGGCCTGTCAATCAAAGATAGATCACGTGTTCCAGTTGTCCACCAGTCAATGGACGTCACGCAAGAAACGGTCCCGCCTACTCCATTCTGTTCGGCCGCTGACCGAACCTGTCAATATTTGACCAGACGCGCCGGGTACAATTTGATGGCACTGACCGTAAAAGTGACAAAACTGACCAGCTCACAAATTTTATTATGTATTTATTTATTTATTTATTTTGCCCTGTCCATTTTGTATGTGTGTGTGTGTGTCTATGTGTGTGTAGAGACGCGGATGAATACATACAAGTCAGTAGGACATGAAAATAAACTCAGTGTTGTTAAGAAGTTCTTTAAAAAAGTAGAGTTGTGTAGAAATGTATGTGTAGTGCTGTGTGTCTGTGTAGAATTGTATGTGTAGTGTTGTGTGTGTGGAGTTGTGTATTGTAACTGATATCATAAGAAGAGGAAACATTTATTCTTTTACTCTGCCGTCTGTGTGTACATTTCAATGAGTCGGTGTTGTTCTGTATTAACACCCTAGAGTAGCACATCACACACATCGCAAATATGTCAACAAAACGACCGACTAGGACCTTCTTTGTAAAATGGGCCCCCCCTAAATGTATCTAATCTAATGTTAAGAGGGCACAGCCCGGTACTGTAGACTAGCCCCCCCCTCCCCAAACTACATCCCCATCATAGTCTCTGGTCGTTCCCAACCTAAGACAACCTCCGCTCAAACACAAACGCGGTGTCAACTGACAATTCAAAAAATATAGACACGCGTGTCTTTACTATAGGAACTAGTCTCTTAAAATTTAACCCCCCAGGTTTGTACTGGTTACTACATTTAAAAAAAAAAAAAAACATAATAAGCCTGATTTAACTCTATAAGACAAGAAATTAAAATCTAGGTCATCGTCTGGTTAAGTCTAGATACGTGGATGTGTCTCATTCTTCCATGTTGTGGTACTAACATGTTTAGTTTTATTAATTAATATCTCTTGTTCTCGGGTCTATACTGTCACAATGAAAAACTTCATTTTTAGATGACATGCCAATGTGCTGAGGTTGAATTCACATTTTTTCACACATCTCGCGCGCGACACATTGACACACACACACACACACATAAATTCGTCTCTTTAAATGAATGGAAATTTCCGACAAATCAAACCGAATGGCATTAGTGACGTCACACTGCCAGTAACAAACCCCTGCCGTGTATTAATTAGTGCATTATTCAGATTTCTGGAGTCTGTAGGGGGGGGGGGGGGTCAAAGCGACCGGTCGATGGGAGGGGGAGAGAGAGACTGGACACAGCCTGGACACTGGGGAGGGGGCGCGGTGTGAATTTTGATTTCAAAGTCGTGACGACGGTTTCTGTGCGCCCTTCATCTGATAGAAAATTAAGTGACTATTATGTTTGGTCAAGTCATAACCCCCGCAGGTTGCTATGGAAACACCAGATACGCTTAAATGAACAAAGGGGGCGGTGACCAGAGACACAGGTAAAAGAAAAAGTAAAAGTCCAGTCAGACAATAGCTCGTTAATAAACATTGTAGTAATAAGGCATGAAATGGCCGAACGTATTGGTCACTTCGTTAATCCACTGGACATATTGTCCTCATGTCGTCACCTCACTGGACCCATATAGTGACACTGAGTTTTGTCACATTTCGCGACATAGAAAATGTCACTTAAATCGAAATATACTTGACTATTTTTTTTTTTACATTGTGATGAAATTTTTAAAAGTTATGTTAGAGAAAGTTTATATATATAGATTTAGTGAATGATGCATGGTGAAATGAAGTTACGTCAAGTCGAAAATTAAAAAATATCAATTAGAGCAGTGGGCAGCAAGTCGATAATTCGCGGAACAATAGTGGTCCTCGAAAAAATGTTGCTGGTCCGCAAAAGTTAATTTTTTTTGTGTTTCCTCATGTTAATCCTATTTTTTTATTTATTAACACTAAAATGTAGTTGAAATTGTTGAATGAATATGTGGAAATATAAACAGCAATCACTTGCTCACGTGACGACATTGAGTGAATTGAAGTCCTCGGTGGTGCATTGTTAATGTTAAAATATACACTCAAAGAAAAACTATCAAAGTGTAGTGCATTGGAGTGAAAATGCTAAAGCTAGTGGTCCACGGGAATAAACTCATCAATTCAGCGGTCGACGGGAATAAACTCATCAATTAAGTGGTTCACGGGAATTAATCTAGTGGTCCGTGAGGTTTTGAAAGGTTGTCAACGACTGTACATAATTTTGTTTACTTTATATTTCAATTTTATTAAAGACAAATCTTTGTTTATTTAATTTAAAGTCGCTGCATAGAATTTGCCATTCTATTTCGTAATGGCGATCTCTCGGTGTGTGCTGACAGTTTTAAAACTTATATCTTTATTTATATGTAACACATGATATAGACGACCGAGTGGTGTAGATACTAGACTGTTGATCTGAGAGTCTTGAGTTCGACTCTTGGTAAAAAAAACAATGGAATTTTTCCCAGGTGAAATTTGGTGCAAAGTCGTCCCATAAGTCCACCCAGCTTTAAATGGGTACCTGACTTAAGTTGAGGAAGTAAAGGCGGCTGGGCGTTGTGCTAACCACACAATCCCTTCATATGCCGAGGTTATAGAAACAGATTAATTCTACACCACAATTGCCCCGATGGACAAATAGGGCTAAGGAAACTTTATGTAACAAACATTTATTAGGCCTTTAGAGCTGAGACTTGCTTACATATAAGGGGTTTCTAGTCAAAGTCCACATCGAGTATAAATTAACACTAGAATTAGTATATAACACAGCTTTTTGAAAGTGACTATTTCATAGCTAGCCGATCTATAATTGCTCTAAATAATTATGTGATGGAGATAGATGTGAAAACGCCATATACAGGAGAAAATGCATAAAATTAAAAATAGAATTTATTTAATTCTCATAGACTCACTCACTTGACCAGACATGGGAAATCTTCAGCCTGCGACACTTATAGACTCTTAGGCCCGACCCACGCTCCGTTTCCCTACCTCTCATTCATATCCATGACTATTGCATACATTTTTTATGACTCAATGTAAACACTTTTACCTGTGTTTCTGAGGCAAACTAAGGGGCCCTTTGTGATTCGTAGTTCACAATTTAATATAATTAGGTATGAACTATTAGTTGCATCATGTGGTTGTTATCCGAAAGCATCAAAACAAATAACAATTAACAATTTATAAAACAAATATATGTAATAATATATGGTAGTTTATAAGTGCATATTCATGTAATATACACTCAGTAACTAAAAATAATTTGCGATTTTTATATTATATTTTAGTTAATTGTCCTAATTTGTATTGATATATATTTATATTATTTCAAATAGGACTAACTTATTATTTACTATGTAGTAAAAGTGATGAACTTTTATGTCTACAAATGAACGTCTTTTTGTATTCGAATTAGCCCCCTTCATGAATTATATTAATTAATATTACTTTACTGACCTTTTCCTTCATGTCCTGTGCCACCGTCACGTGACTGTGTTCACTACAGTGAACCTTACACCCTTGTTGGCTGTCACAGACATCTACTGACTGACTCATGTCACCATCAGGTCTGTCATGACACTTACTTATGGCACTGTTGTCAACAACTGGAGCATTAGAAAATTCATTTCGGTCGCTCTCTCCGGCACTGCATGTCAACTCCTGGAATTTCTGGCACCCAGTAGATGAATTCACACACTGCACGCAATAGACGGACCTGCTGCTCTTGTTTTTCAATTTCAGGAAGTCCAAGGAATGGTCATGGAATTGATTCAGCTGGCCGGTGTATAAAACTGGAGGTCCGATGACTAGCCCGTGGTCAAGAATGGGATGAATGCAGTCTTTGTTGACGGACTCGCAGTCCGAAGCTTCGCTCTTGACCACAACGTCAGGATCCAGAATTCCAGAATCGTGAGCTGAAGAGTCACTTGTGTCCCCTCCGTGACATGACGATGATGGTGTGGATGATGATAATAACAAAGATAATGATGATAACGGTGGTGGTGTTGATGATAATAATGATGATGATGATGAACTCTCGCTGGTCTTTCTCGAGTTGCTCACGATCCTGTTTGCATCGCTTTTGCCACTGAACGACTCACTCATAAAACTCGATTCACTCGGCGCTGATTCGCCCTCATCAAACGATTTGGGTAATCGCACGCAGCTCAAAGTGTAATCGGGATTTCCCTGTGCATTTGACGCGTACGCGCTGCATCTGCTTTGTCTTTCGTCACGGAATCCGCTGCTAAATATGTTGCTATAGTAACCAGACGGATCACGATGCACGCTAGAGAAGTACGTGGGGAGATACTGATAGCCGGATTCAGTCAAAGACTCCGAGCTTCCATGGCTCGACGCAACAGCGTCATTGTGCGTCATCTGTCCATCATAAGCCATCGCTTTCAAATTACGTCGCGCGCTTCGAAAATTGCCCGTTGTTCTTCCGTTAAAATCGTCCATTGCTCTTCCATTATCTTTCGCGTACGTCTTGTTTCCCGTTTTACGCGAGCTTTGGCTAAATATGGATGAGCTCATCGAATACGGTTTCTTGTGCTGCCAAAATCTGAAACTCACGGGCGTCGCCTGGATAAAGTCATCTAAACTCAAACTTGGGCTGTTGGGCGGAATCCCAGTTTGAATATAGTAGTCAGCTTCGCCGATAGAGATGTAGCCGCCGCCGTTGCAAGGGCTGCTAGACGACGGGCAATAATTTACGTTTTTTTGGAACTCACCCATTTTTTGAAGACCAGCTGGACTATTATTGAATTCTGGAATAACACAGTCGGACATTATGGATATGCAGGATCCGTCATTGTAGACTCTAGTATGTATTTAACTCAGATGAATATCGTTGCGGAATACTATAATGAAGTCCAAATGTTGATCAAGCACCGCATTCAGTGATGCGAGTCAAATATTAAACACTTTCATTAATCCAAGAATAATCACTGAAATCCATGAATCAAAGAATAATCACTGAAATCCACGAATCCAAGAATAATCCAACTATATAAAAATTAAAATAAATAAATATCGGTTTCGTTGACAATAAAATAAAGTAAACTGGTCAACGCAAAGAAAATATCGCGAAATGTTTAAATTTAACACACATGCGCGTGTTCACACATTAACACATACACACGGACACACTGACCAGTGCTCTGATGGTGGGTTACTTCACTTGATACTTAGTTTTATATTGACGATTACCTCCCCCTTTAAAAAAAAAATAAACAATAATGTGGGGGACACTCCCACCCCCAGCGGGTGTACAGACCCAGCAGTACGGAGTCGCCGTACAAGGTCACGTGATTCTGCTTACCTTGAAATGTGGGGTGGGGGGGAGCGGCAGTGGGCAGAGTACTTTTTACAGGTAAAGACAAAAATATTGACATGTCATAGGACTGTGAGATCGGAACTGTGAGAAAAGGCCGAAGTGACACTCAGTTGTCTGTTTAGTGCATGTGTTTTGTGTTTGATAATGATCTGTTGGTACAAACAAGTACAACTTACAGTACTGGGGTTATAATTCGTTTAATTTAATCGTAACTAACTCTGGGAGAACTTTTTACTTTTAAAGGTCTCTAGTATACGGGATGATGTCCTGTCTCTGTTTGCCTTCACCTCGAGAAATATTTATAACAAACTGAATCGTTTATTGCTAGTGTCATTTTGTAACGTTAACATTTGCCGTAATAAACCCCACATCCCTTAACGTCCTAATTTACAACTAAATTTGAAACTTACTTATTGAAACATAGATAATGGACGGGGGGGGGGGGGGTCGTGAGATGAGAGCACTCGACTGTCGATCGGAGGGAATGACACCTCTGCGAGCACCCTGGAATATTTCATGAATTATTGAAAGTCTGGCGAGATTTAAAATGGGTCCATTTCTTTAAGTTGGACAAGTAAAGATGGGTTTGCGTTGTGCTACCCACACAATCCCTTAATATACCTGACTAGAGAAACAGATGAATTCTGCACTTTATCTATCCCGATGAGCCCTTAAGTGCTTAAGGGAATTTTACTTTTGTATTATTCGAACATAAAATGTTAATTGAAAGATACACAATTACAGTTCATTTCCAATTTTTTAACAAAATTCAAACAAACCTCTTCAATTCAATATAACTCAATTAAACATCATTCACACTTTCAGTTTCTATAATAGGGGTGGTCAAATTTTGGAAGCTCTGGTCACAGTAGGCTCCTAACTTTGACTGAAGGGGAGAAAAAAATAAAGATGGATGGATTTTTTAAGAAAAAAAAAATATATATATATATATATATCATAAATGTACATGCCGTTGATGTAGGCCAGCGGAGACACGCCTAGCACAGACCGGGTCATACAGTCTAAACAGTAGCTGGTGGAAACAATGAACCAATTATATCGCAATCCTTTAAAAGAGAAGTCGACATATCTGCCATCTCTGGGTTGATGGAGCCATCTTCTCCGAAAGTCTCAATGAACTTTTAATTGCATGTATTATTACCTTATTATCACACCTGCATATTACGTTTTATTTTAATCAAGTGTAGTATTTCTATAATATTACAAGTTACTGTGCTTAAATGAAAGTTGTATTCATCATACAACAATATTAACCAACATTATTAAACATTTCACTGTCTTCTAAGTTAAAAAAATATACCCTTTATTCAAAGTCAAATAGTATATTTGACCAACGTATTCATATTTAAATGTATTTATATAATAGTTTTATCACTGTTAAGCAAGAGATGACTTTAAATCAACTATTCAAAGTTTGATGAACATTCTACACGTGAAAACAAAGTATGTCATCATATTTACTTAATCAAAAAACTAACAGATGAAGTTTATAAGACTTTGATACAGAAATTCGAATGATGAGCTTAGCTGAGCAAAGGATGTGCTCAGTAAAACTAATACAACAGACAAAAAAAGCTTAACAAACACAACAGATACAACTCGCACAACATAAACAAAAGTAACGCTCATTGTCGTATTGTTTTTTTTTATTACTGAAGGATGTACTTTTTTTTGTTGATTTTGTTTTATATTTTGTCATCTCTATTGTGGCTACTGAATGGGGGTTCCACTTTTATGACCAGCGCCTCTGTCTCTGGTCTACGCTCCTGTGTGAAAAGATGTTTAAAGTGGTTTCTTAGAGCTCAAGTAATTAGTGTGCGATACCGTAACATTTATCACGTGATACACACAGGGTGGGGGAGAGAGTGAGGGGGAGAGAGAGGGGAAAGAGAGAGAGAACAAACAAGTAGAAAGATGTGAAAGACGATGAATTGACTGACGGACTGTGCAACATTTTCTGTTCCTCTGTGCGAACAAGTCGTTGGGTGACGTCACGAGCACCGGAAGTTCCAGTGTCAGAATCTAAAATCACGCGGCAGATGTCACAGGGGAAGCTAACGTTAGATTTATTCAAGAAAAAAAGAAGGACACACACACAAAATAAAAAACCTCTCCTGTGTTTGACAAGACGAGTAGCGTTCCTTGTCGAAGATGGCGTTCCCCGGAGTGAGTCTGGGGGCTCATCAAGAATGCGCGCGCACACTTGTGACGTAACGCCCTTTTACAAAGGGGAGAGGGGTATACTTCCGTCATTACCGTTGCATCATGTCGCCAGCATGGAACGAAAGAAATGAAGAGAAGAAGAAAAATAAAAGACAAGGATGACGAAAAAAGATGACCGGTGGGTTTCCATTTGTACTGGTAGTCCGCGTCGATCAACAGTTGTTACCCATCAGGGCCGCCGTGGGGGGGGGGACGGGCAACCCCTACACTAGCCAAGTGCTCCGAGACACGTTGCTTTCCACAATCTACTATAAAATAGATCTAATTGATGGAGAGGCCCAAGATTATGATGAATTTCAGGGATCTGTCAGGGTGTCATAACCTTAAATTGTCATGACCATTGCTTTCCACCATTCACTCATAAATTAAACAACGAGTGATCCATGGTCAACGTTTATTATACTTTTTTTACAACACAAATAATAATAATAATATATAATAATACTCATTTCCAGTGTGCGTTAAATCGAAAGTAAAGAATTAATACAACAGTATTCCAGTTTAAAATACAACGATGAAAAAAATCGGATCTGCCCGAAACCTAAAATAACCTATCCTACCGATCAAGCATAAGGGAAGATAACTCTATGCAAAGGTTTTGCAGGGTACAGCTAGTAAAGAATAATAACGTAGCGTTATCTACCACACAGTACTATATATCTCCAGCAACTCTACGATCATCCACCTTCCACGTTAGCCATCATGGTCCACTCTTTCATCTGACCACAACAACCAATCACTTTATTTTTCTCCATTTGACCTTTCACCCACTCATTCTCCACGATCACACTCACCACGTGAAAAGTTCAACAAATACATAACATATCTACGACACAGGGTCTGAAGACTTTCTGGGGGTAGCCTGACCCATTCATTGTCAACTTAGGACAACACCATCTTAATCTAGTCCGGTTTTTTTTTTAGCCTCAACACCTTATAAATGTGAAATGTTTTATTCAAAATGATTAATCTCAGATTATGAGGTAGTTAACCACTGGGGTATCCATATAAAGGATACACACTTATTAGAATGGGAAATTGTTTGCATATTTAAAACAAGCAATTAAGCCTGTTCCATTATGGACACAGGACGTGTTAGCGCATTTTCATGTTATGTATCAGTACGTTTGTTAGCTTTCAGTAAATATTTGTAAATTTTGGAAATGTTTATAAATAATTCAATTGTGTAATGCATATATCTGTAAAAAAAAATATTATAAAGACGTTTCTTTATATTTGAAAAAAAAAATATTTTCTCTTAAATCTAACTACAAGTGGTTTGTGGTTACTGAAATAGGACTCATTATTGAAAACATTCGAAATTGTAGTCATTTAATCGTCCGAAAACTACGTCAATTGTTGCATAGCTCTGATACTTTCAATTAAACTCAGAACACAAGCTTACTATTTCATTTGATGAGTTTCTTAATAAATCTTGGTGAAACTACGTGCTGCAGTATTTCGCACCAAATGAATGGGTTATTGAACGTACAAGGTGTAGAATGGGGCTATATATATAATGTATAAGCCCCTTCGGAGCCCTGAAGCCCGGCCCTCAGAGGTCCTATCGCGAAATGAACTTTTGATGTACACATGGCAGGCCAAGACCTACAAAATGATATATACATCATGGGTCTAGGACTTATGGTTGCTGAGATATAGGGCGCTCCTTTATTAATATAGCTTATATAGTAAAAAACGGTACTTTATAAGCCCCATTTTACGGCCCTCAGAGGTCAGATCGCAAAATGAACTTTTGATGTACACTTGGCAGGCCAAGACCTACAAAATGATATATACATCATGGGTCTAGGACTTATGGTTGTTGAGATCTAGGATGATGACAGACAGACAGACAGACAAAACAAAAATGCTCTAAAAAAACTCCAAAAAAAAAGCTACTTCAATTTAGTAAACATAATACCACAGACATTCACTACTATGGGGAGTGTTATGAAAACCATATATATGACATGGTCGCAAAGTGAAAAAAACTAAAATAACAACAAAAAAAACACATAAATTGCCCGCCTGTTATTATAATATCAAAGCATGTTCGTACTATAATGCATGTTCAAATATGTAGTTCGATTTCCAATTTGTTCAACTTTTATGTCTTCTGATTTCGATAATTTCCAGAGTCCGACTAAGGCTGCTAAAAGCTGTTTACGTCACTGGTTTGATCAATCGCTGAAATAAATGATGATATGTTATTGAAAAAAGACGCCTAGACGTTTTTTATATAGGATCGGGAATTGGTAGTCTTTAATGCACACTCCTGCTATATTATAGTTGAGCGACGTCATCATTCAGTATTTGTCTTTTACGAGAATTGTTTACAATATGATCACCGACCTTTGACCTATTGATTCACTCACTTTAAACATCTTATATGATCTGTCATCAGCCCGTAGCGTGAAAATTCTACAACATGGGCCAGGCATTCTACAGCAGGGAATATGCCAACAGCAGGGGGGGCATGAAATAAATGTTACTAAGTAGAGAAAACAAGCAGAGTGTGGCAGACAAATCGTAGGGGGCGCGGCCCCCGGCCCACCCCACACCCACACGCTATGGGCCTGTCTGTCATTTAAAAAATATATTTTAGACGTAGAAACATCATTCATACCTGTGTGTGTGGGGGGGGGGCTGTGTGGGGGTGGGAAGTAGGGTCACTGCCCTGAGTAGACTCACGAATGTTGAAATAGTCCACTGGTCATGTCTCACCAGTGAAAACTATTAGTCATGAGAACATATTTATCTAAGACTAGTAGAAGTACCGGGCTGGAAGAAAAGACTACTGAAGAATTGGGGGGAAGGGTCAAAGGAGTCTTAACAGCATTTCACTTCCTGCCTTGAGTCTGCGCCTGCGCGCATCTTTGTCCCCTCTAATGGAATAAACGCGAGTCTGAGAAAGCGAAAGTAGAATGTCTGAGACCCCTCGCCGGAAATGTCCATTTCAATTCATCCGGAAATAGACTAAGTGGGACCGAAGCGCATGTGTAGTAGAGGCACGCTCGGGCCGGTCTAACCCTTACTTCCGGGTCTGCGCGAATGGATAGAAGACTTCCGGCCCGATCGAAATTACTTCCGGTCTAAGGGCGAAATGCGTGTGGAATAGCACCGTAGTTGTGTTTTAAGCCATGCAGCTTTTTGAGTCTAGAACTCTTCAAGCTAATGTTAATATTGAAAGAAAATGTTTTGTGGCATTTTTTCTTATTTTTTTTCTTAATCCTTATTTAAACTTTCGAAAAGGCGAAAATAAAATAAACCCAATCCCAAAAAAAAAACTATGCAGGGCTCAATGTGTCTGGTAATATTGTAAGTTATATTTAAACTGAAGTATGTGATGAAACTGTTGAATCAAATCATCGTGAATGTAATCCTATTTGGACATCGAGGTATAGTGTTTATTTGAAGATGGTGAAAGATTTATCATTAACCAGCACTGACATTGATTCGTTGTAATAATAAAAAGATATTTGTGTTCAAAACTAAGCTAATCAATCTATCAACATTGTCTTGCCCTTTCTGCAGTAAGAGTTCTGCTACAGCCTATAGATATATTTTTTCATTCAAAAAACGCCCCTTTTATTATTCTATTGTAGGTGACACGGTGTGTGTGAAGTCTCCGTAAGGATGAGATGAAATCTCTTAGATCCTATGAACCACTAATGGGACGGTTTTTATTATGCCCTTCTTTCATCCCCACCATAGCCGATAGTGCAATGGCCATGGAGGAACCTCGGGAGATATAGCGGGAACTTTAGACATAACCTGAAATATCCATCGGTCCTCACAGGAGATCGAACCAAGGACCCTCTGGTAGACAGTCGAGTGCTTTACCACACGACCACCCGTTCCAAGGTGACACGGTAGCGCATGTTATAGCCCTATAGGTACGCTGGTTGTTTATGGGTTCAAGTACCTATAGCTTCTATGGTAACTCAATAGCCATTGTTCAATTGGCTTTGGCGGAGAAGAAAAGAAGAGGTCATTGTCAAATTAAAAACCTTGCCATTATTGGATCAAGAGATGTGCATTGATCCTGTTAATATGAATGTTTTCTGTAACGATGTTACAGAGCTTTTTATATGTACTGCTATAATAATTAAATCAATGTTTATATTATTAATTGTATTTATCTTAGTTTTACTAAATAGATAGATTTAGACAGATGGACAGATTAGTTTATTAGGTAGATTAGATAGATAGATAGATAGATAGATAGATAGATAGATAGATAGATAGATAGATAGATAGATAGATAGATAGATAGATAGATAGATAGATAGATAGATAGATAGATAGATAGATAGATAGATAGATAGATAGATAGATAGATAGATAGATAGATAGATACTGCTATAATAATTAAATCAATGTTTATATTATTAATTGTATTTATCTTAGTTTTACTAAATAGATAGGTTTAGACAGATGGACAGATTAGTTTATTAGGTAGATTAGATAGATAGATAGATAGATAGATAGATAGATAGATAGATAGATAGATAGATAGATAGATAGATAGATAGATAGATAGATAGATAGATAGATAGATAGATAGATACTGCTATAATAATTAAATCAATGTTTATATTATTAATTGTATTTATCTTAGTTTTACTAAATAGATAGGTTTAGACAGATGGACAGATTAGTTTATTAGGTAGATTAGATAGATAGATAGATAGATAGATAGATAGATAGATAGATAGATAGATAGATAGATAGATAGATAGATAGATAGATAGATAGATAGATAGATAGATAGATAGATAGATAGATAGATAGATAGATAGATAGATAGATAGATAGATAGATAGATAGATAGGTAAGTAGGTAGGTAGGTAGGTAGGTAGGTTGGTATATAGATAGATAGATAGATAGATAGATAGATAGATAGATAGATAGATAGATAGATAGATAGATAGATAGATAGATAGATAGATAGATAGATAGATAGATAGATAGATAGATAGATAGATAGATAGATAGATAGATAGATAGATAGATGATAGATTAGTTAGATAGATTAAGAACGGCAAGTCGGCGCTATGTATTTATATACTCCTTTCCGACTTGCACTTGTTAATGACGTCATAGAGATCAGGTTATACTGTTGTGTTTCTTGCATTACATCATAACTACTCATCTGTAACCAGGTAAAATATGTCGCTGTGTAATACAAAAAAAAATCTATGGCAGAGATCAGGGTTAAGGGCGAATCGGATAAATGGCTTTCGGAGAATCGACGTCTCCATTAATCCGACACCGCCTATATACACGACACCACCTATATACACGACAATGTAGAGACTCAGACCACCCAGCTCTATAGACAGTGGAACAAAGTCTAGATCTGATCATTGGGTCAGATAATATTGAACCTTAATGAACTCCTTTCAGAGTACCCCTGCCGAACGTGGCCCAATACACCAGCCCCACACACACGCACTGGCCGATTAAATCCTGACACAAAGGCTGTTGTCTAGTTGAACACTGGTATCGCTAGAGAACTGACCATAGTGGACTTCATTGTGGTCAGTGTTGCTGGAGGGTAGAAGAAGTGAAGTCAACCGGTACACGTAGGAATGTGATAGTGACGTATATGATATAATTAGAGAAATAGAAGGAACAATGAGAAACAGTATATGCCGTACACTTTATTCTAGACTGCAGTGTTCTAATGTAAACAAACATTCTTGTTAACATTATTTTATAAAGCACAAAATGATGTCATAAACTGTAACAATGACAGCGTTGGTCAAACTTTAAGTAAAACAAAGAATCTTTACATCAATTGGTTAATGAAGTGATATACTTATTTAGTATCCGTAGCGGTTTTTGTAGAGTTTATATTTATCAACATTTTGTATGTATGTATTGTTTATTTATGTCATTATTGTTATAAGTAATAGGCAACTATTAACCACACCCTCAATTCTAACAGCAACCATTGAAATTAGTTTGTAGTTTAACGAATTGTAAATTTCAAAATTTAATTGAAAGATTTCAACTCACAAGCCGGCAGCCGCCCGTACAATCATGGGCGCAACCGATGTACGGGTCGTGCGGGTCCGGACCCTACCAAAAATCAAGCCACTGGTTTTCGACCCTACCAAAATTTGGGGGCAGACATACCAATTTTCATCTTCCCTAATATTTTGGACCCTACCAACTTCAACATACTGGTTGAGGGCAGACATACCAATTTTAATCTTCCCTAATATTTTGGATCCTACCAACTTCAACATACTGGTTGCGCCCCTGCGTACAATACACTCTTAATTATCCGGCCTTGTGTGGCCGAAGGGCTTGTTGGAAAATGCGCATAAGCCGGAGGTTTTTAAAAATTGTCTAATTATTAAAAATGCACTCTTAGTTGTTCTTTTAATAAGCCGGAATAGTCTTTAAAGTAACCAGCGCGATAGTCGATAACCGTTGTTACCTCTCGGCTGTGCGCTTGTGTACGCCCAAATAATTCACCGTGTGCGGTCAGGACGTCCATTTACAGCCAGGGTTACACAAGTGTTTCGTTTAGTAGTCCTATACATAGATATAAAGGTCCTATACATAGATATAAAGGTCCTATACATAGATATAAAGGTCCTATGCATAGTTATAAAGGCTCTATACATAGATATAAAGGTCCTATACATAGATATAAAGGCCCTATACATAGATATAAAGGTCCTATACATAGATATAAAGGTCCTATATACCGGGGTAGGGGGGAAGGGATCATTGAGGTCGATGAGGTTCGCGTTTCGTTTTTGTTTTTATTTTGTCGCTGTTGTTGTTGTTGTTGTTTACATACAGTAATAAAACCAACACAGGGCATCAACATAGTCAATTTAACAAGATTTAGTAACGAAAGTATGTACTTAAATAAGCCCATACGGCTTTAAGAGCCACATGTGGGCCGTCGTTGCTAAGTACTAGAATTTACCGTTATGTCGCATACACGCACATTTTTATTTTCTTACCAAAGTTGTCAATATTATATTTAGCGCAATATTTCAAGAACTACATATTTTTTGTCATGATTCAAAATAGTCATTAACAAGTACTTTGTATATGATCTGCATGTGAGATATAATATTTGTTATATCTAATCTACATGCAAGATCTAATATTTGTTATATCTAATCTACATGTAAGATCTAATATTCTTTATATTTTATTTACGTGTTCTAGACAGACTTTCTTATAGATAGGCAGAATAGGCCACCGTGATTCAGAATAGTCAATAACAAGTACTTTGTATATAATCTACATGTGAGATCTAATATTTGTTATATCTAATCTACATGCAAGATCTAATATTTGTTATATCTAATCTACATGTAAGATCTAATATTCCTTATATTTTATTTACGTGTTCTAGACAGACTTTCTTATAGATAGGCAGAATAGGCCACCGTGATTCAGAATAGTCAATAACAAGTACTTTGTATATAATCTACATGTGAGATCTAATATTTGTTATATCTAATCTACATGCAAGATTTAATATTTGTTATATCTAATCTACATATAAGACCTAATATTCTTTATATTTTATTTACGTATTCTAGACAGACTTTCTTATAGATGGGAAGAATAGGCCACCGCCTGAGAAGCCGCTTCCCAATTTTATAAAACTAATTTTTGGTTTATGTCATTTATGTCTGGGGGGGGCACGAAATATCAAAAGATAGACTTATCTTTGTGCCACAGAAACTCGAAGAAGATCACGACTTACTTAAGTAGGTGGGGGAAAGAGTGACGTAGCGAGCTAACCTCCCGCGCGCGGGGCACCATACCTTTTTAGCGCCCCCCCCCCGGGGGTCCATTTCGAAAACCATAAAGTATTATATGTAAAATATACCCTTTGGCGCACCTTTATGAGTGGCGCCCGGTGCATGAGGCCCCCTTGCCCCCCCCCACTACGCCACTGATGGGGAAACATCATCTCGATACCACCGACTATCACCGACACTGTACGATGTAAACAAAAACTAACCTAAATAGACACAGAGGCGTATTTACATCGGTGACGTGGTGGTGGGCCGCACCGGAAGTTGTTGTTTGCTTTTTTTTTTGCCAACCATTCTGCGGCGGTGACATGTTTACCACTTTAGTATTAATTTCTTGTTGAATAACTGGGCGGCATTTTTTTCAGTGTCCGGCCCGGGTGCCACTTACGCTAGACTTCGCTCTGAATATTTATGGAAACAATATTGACAAAATAAGGTGTGAGCGTAAGTTTGAATCTCCTGTATTATTGAAATGACTCAATTTGAACATTAAAACATCCTAAGAAGTGCTCGTCTTTAAACGTCTAGGCAATATAATGTCTATAAATATAGTTTGATCTAAGTCTAAGGTAATATATTACTCAATTTTAGATCAAATCTTATTTACTGAGAAGGCGGAAATTCTGCACACATTTTGATTCAACAAGACCAAGCACGATTTTAATCATTTCAGCTATATCGATTTTTATATCGAAGTTTCCTACTTAAAGTAGTGTTTAAAATGGGAATCATTTTCAAATATATACAGTACTCTACACCAGAGGTCCCCAACCCTAGGGACGCTGACCGGTACCGGTCCTTGGAACGAATGTTACCGGGCCGCACAAGAAACATTAAATCAGTTCTTTTTTTATTTATTTATTACGTCATTGGACGAGAAATAATCAACACCCCCCCCCCCCCACTTTTTCCAGTGGACGCGGTGAAATTATCAAACGCTGGCCGGTCCGTGGCGAGAAAAAAAAGTTAGGGACCAGTGGTCTAAACCGATGCTTACGTCTGCTAAATAGTGTTAATAGACTTGTCGTATTAATTAAATAATATTAATGTGTGCAAAAACAGTGGAAAGTATAATTCTTGTATTTTTATAATGATAATCCATATAATTATTTGTAATATTCAATGTTTATTTATTTATTTACTTTCAAAAGCATTTTTCATAAAAATCTTTTTTTCTTTTCTTTTTCAAATTATTTTTTTTAATTGAATTTTTTTTTTAAATTCTCTTTGAAACTGATAATTCTAAAAAAAAAAGCCTAATTAAAAGTCCAGCTTATAAAGAGATTGAATAAACAAACAAAATTGATTGTTCAGTTTTTACATCTAAAGTATTCAGCCTTATCACCCATGACGGCCGCTATTAAGCCTCTGATCTAATGAGGCCGCGTTGTGAGCCCTCTGAGCCATTGCGGCCACCATCACCATAGCTATTTAAATCGACATCATGATATTATTTACATTCACTATTAACTCCTCATTCAGCCTCATTCAGCCACCGTTTGTACATTATTGGCCTTTATAATACATAGCTTAATTAGCAGTCAATTTTTTTTATATTTTGGACATATTAGAGCAATCATCACTGACATAGTGTTATTTGAGTGATCAATCAAAGTTGATATTGTGCGTAATATTTTGAAAATTTAATACAAAAAAAAAACCTGCGATGTCAAGAGAGAGACAGACGAAAAAAATGGCGGGGTGTGACAACTTTTGTGGTCAGTATGTGGTCCAGTATGTGAAGGTGGACACACCGAGTCATCTGAGATCAAGTCCAGCCAGTTCCCCGTGTAAACTGAAACGTCGGAGACACCTGGCCTGCTGTGTCCAGGTCACAGTGGTATCGCGGTGAATTATGTCACAGTCCAGTTGAAATATTGATCGTAAGTGGCGATGGAAGTCAAGGAAATAAAATTTTAAAAAATACCCCTCATTCAATTGAATCACAAATGACGATATAATAACACGAGCTAATAAGTAATGATTTCAGTCTGATGATTCGGATCACAAATGACTATATATTAACACGAGCTAATAAGTAATGATTTCAGTCTGATGATTCGGATCACAAATGACTATATAATAACACGAGCTAATAAGTAATGATTTCAGTCTGATGATTCGGATCACAAATGACGATATAATAATACGAGCTAATAAGTAATGATTTCAGTCAGATGATTCGGATCACAATGACTATATAATAACGCGAGCTAATAAGTAATGATTTCAGTCTGATGATTCGGATCACAATGACTATATAATAACAAGAGCTAATAAGTAATGATTTCAGTCTGATGATTCGGATCACAATGACGATATAATAACACGAGCTAATAAGTAATGATTTCAGTCTGATGATTCGGATCACAATGACTATATAATAACACGAGCTAATAAGTAATGATTTCAGTCTGATGATTCGGATCACAATGACTATATAATAACGAGCCAATAAGTAATGGTTTCTGTCTGATGATTCAGATCACAATGAAGAGTCCATGTTGGTAAAAAGAATTTTTACATTCAATTAAACCTTATTGGTATTTCAATATTAAAATGTGGTTTTTTTCTGTACTTATTCTGTTCTTATTGTTAAGTCGAAAAGTTAATATTTAAAAGGTTTTTGAAATAGGTTGCGATTGAAAATGTTTTAAATATTTAAAAGTAATAGAATTTCCTTTTTTTATGTGGATAAAACATCAATAGATTAAATATGATTTTGATGATGAAGATATGTATAGGTAATTGCAAGGAAAAACTATCAAGTCTGTGACAACACAGATGCAATAAAAAATTTCATTGAGAATGAATTTAAATTAATTTTTTTTAATTACAGAGTAAATAGATCTAACACAAAATTGTAAATCCACCCAGTCATCATACAGATCCAACATCAAATCAAATAAAATCACTGTTTAACACAAATATATATATATATATATATATATATATATATATATATATATATATATTTATATATAAACAAATCGTTGTTTTAAAAACTAAAATATCAAAACCAATCAATCAAACCAGCAAACAAAACCAATCACAAACCAACAAACGAACAAACCAATCGCAAACACAAACCAACTACTTACGCCATCAGTGCGACTGCGTCTGACCCCTGAACTCGCGTCGTTGACCACCATAGCTCCTCGCTCCAGGATGACGTGGTACCTTCGATCCGGCAACGTGAGAACCTCAAAAGTTTTCGAGTGCTGGAAGACCCGCTAACAATAAGACAACGGTCCTCAAAAGGTCACCGGCCGCCACCGGTGTTTATCGTTACAAAACCGCTGGTTGGTTTGTTTGGTCACGTGGCTTGGTCATTAGCGCGTGACGACACCATTTTGATGTCTTGTTTTCCTCATCAGCGCCGGACGTTGTCTGGTAATGACGTAACACGTCTCAAGTTGTTATCGCACAGGCTTGGTGGTGAATCTGACACAAGAGTGTCTCATTAATAGAACAAAAATGTCACAACACGAAAACTGTGTCGCACGAGTTTTAAACAAAGTGTCCTCAAAGGTTATTCCTCTCTAATAGTTGAACTGTTTTTTTCTTCTGTATAAAATGAAAAACCGAACAAAGAATTTAAAGAAAAACAGCCTATTTTATTATTATTATGATCAACAATGCTGTGATTTAATACTTTGAGATTATATCAGAAACTCAGGTAAAGAATATACGTATAGTTTCTACTGTAATTCTCTATATTTATAATTCAATATATTATTTTCATACTCTGTATAATCGTGTATAAAAAGATTTGCACTGTAGGCAAAAATTAGTCAAACTATTTTGAAACTTCCATTTACTGTAAGCAATTTGAATATGTTGTGTAATTTATTTTGCAATGTAAACTCAGATAATGATATGAATAATTTTGTGTATTTTTTAAACCAAAGGGAAAAATTACTTGATATCTACCGACTTATCTATTTTTGTATCCGTTCGTTATGTTTTCTTTGTGTATTGAGATGTTTCTCACGAATATATGTAATACAATACTGACATAAATTTGTTCATTTTGCCCTAATTAAATTTCATAAAATATAAACCGAGGCATTTCAAGTAAACTTTTATTGACGCAAACCACCAAATATACTGAAATATTTTGTATAAAAATGAAAATGTAGCAAATTTTGAATCTTTGATACTCATAGAACTTTTTCTAATTAATAAATAAAATTCCTCAATTTTTTTTTCAACCATTAAATTTTCATCTGATTTGAATTAACACTTATATACAGTAGAACGTCGTTTATCCGAATAATTTTGGGACCGGACAACGTTCGGATACGCGATTGTTCGGATAACCGAAAACTGAATGCGATTCATGCAGTATATGAAACCGGACACTATACAAATATTAGAAATTATCACATGCGGGATACGTGCTCGAGGAAAAAGCAAAATTGTCGCAAGTTTACCTTTATTGTGGAAAATACTCACGTATTCACATTAAGTACATGTCATTGACAAAAAAAAACTGATCTGGATATTTGACGCTCCGGATAATAAGCATTCGGATAAACGACGTTCTACTCTAATTATTAATATTTACAGTTTGTGATAAAGGTGGGACCCAATCAGAGGCAGTGTTTTGTTTTGTTTTTATGTGGGGCTAGGTTATGGTACATTTGGCGGGGCCCTAAGCAAAAGTACATTTGAGGGCCCTAGGCTTATGTAGATTAGAAGGCCGGGCTAAAATATATATATGGGAAGGGGGGGGGGTCGATATGCTAAAAAGCCACGTATACAATCAACAGCGGATCATGGGCTCCTATCAATAGTTTACAACTTGGGGACTTCTAGCAAGTTATATCAAAGTGAGACTTTCTCTAATAACAGCTGTGAACACATTAACTAAGTTTCAAATTTAGTCATTTAGATAATTTACATCAAGATTTTTTTCATTTCAAATGTATCATCAAATTATATTTTTTTATAATATTTATTATATATTCGTTATGGTTTTCATGTCTTCTTTAACCAGAACATTCAATAAGTTTTGACAACTTTCCCGTGGATCGAGCCCGGGAATCAGAGGTAAAACAGGCGAGCTCTCTACATCTCTTTACTATTCGCACCCTTTAAATTAGTAAATAAAAAATGGTCTAATTCATTATGCCAGTTGGCCGCTTAATATTTGATATAATGTTGATTTAAATATTATGTGAATGGTGTGGATGGAGACGGTAATTATGTAATGTAAACAAATAAATACGATGGGGAAAAACTCACACACAAGAGACTTTACTATTCATTAAATGAAATCTTTAAACTCGAGTTAAACTACAATTTATATTATTATTGTTCTACAGATATTCTGTATGGGGGAAACTAAGGTAAGGAACATCTAATAGCCATTGATAAAATTCATTTAGGGTGAATCTTTGTGCCACACAAGCACTAGACTATCGGAGCGGGTTATAACTGGAACTATTGGTCAAGTGATTCTGTGAACAATAAATCTTTTATCAATTCAACAAAGTTAAATAAACAACCCTCTGTGTTGATTTTTTTGTTCTATTAGACTTTATTTTAACATTATATATATATATATATATATATATATATATATATATATATATATTTATATATATATAAAAGCGATTTGGGCTCTGCGTTAAATCGAAAGTAAAGAATTAATACAACAGTATTCCAGTTTAAAATACAATCATGAAAAAAATAGGATCTGCCCGAAACCAAAAATAATCTAACCCTAAGGAGATATAAATCTATGCGAAGGTTTTGCAGGGTGCAGTTTTTGACTTTGTAATATTCTACTATTTCCAATATTTGAAAAATCACAAAAATCACTAAATTAAACAAAAAAAAATCACATTGAAACAAAAAGATTTCTGTTTGTTTGACTTTAATCCAACCGTCAGACGGAACAGAAATCTGGCAATCAGAGAATGTTATTATGACCTGTCAACGTCTGCTTTTATATTTCAGTTGCTCACTCTACTCGTGCGACAGTAGATGAATACAAAGTTTGTTTAGTTTGGGGGGGGGGGTCACGTGGTAGTGGAGGCTGTGGGGACGGGGGGGGGAGGGGACCCAGAAGTCAAGTGAGTGGTAACAGTATCAGAGATTTCAATTTCTACCCCCCCCCCTCCAATACCCGCCCCCCCCCCTCTTCCAATCCCACTTCCTCAGCATTGATTGGGAAAGGGGGGGGGTGGGGGTAGGAATATGACGAAAAATATGGACGAAGCGAACTGTCCGTCTGTAGGAGGGTGGGGGAGGGTGGGGGGGGGAAGATTTTTGCGGAGAGCAGCCTGACCCCCACCCTACCCTACCCCCACCCCTGATTCTGTCATAATTAACACAAAAAAAAAAAAAACACAATATTGTCTCAGCAGAGCCTCCAGCATCTCTCGTCGTGGTGTGGCCACGCCCCCTCGGTGCCGGCACGAGCTCTGATCGATTCTGTCAGACGACCGACCAACTGCCGCTGAGAATCTGGCGGAATTACGTCATCAACACAACGTCGCCTGCCCGCCGCCGCCGCACACGCTCCCGCGGAACTGGATCTTTTGTGACATTCCGCGGGAGCAGCCAGGCGTGTGATAAATGTCTGGTCAACTGGATGGATCAGTGAAGTGAAAGTGTGTTTGAGCGATTCCATTTTGAATTTTTAATTCAACGCAATAATAATAAAAAAAAAAAACAGATTATAAAATCAGTTTGTTTGTATCTTATTTTTTTATTCTGTTTTTGTTTAACAAATTAACAGACACATATCCAATCCTCTAAGTATAAGTGAATAGAATTATACACTGAGCTGGGGGAGGGGGGGGGTTAACACGTATAAACATGATAAGGTCCAGTTTTGTAGGAAGGGTACTGAGGGCTGTGTGCTTCAGCACGGGGAGGTAAACTAGGAAGGGGCGACAAAATTGAACTGTTAAATGTGTTTGCATTTTTTATGATTGGAAAGAGTGCGATAAAAAAAATGCAACAAGCACAGGGCGCCACAATATCTCTCTACGGCCCTGCTGCTCTATGGTTTTTTTGGGGCACCAAAATCTACAAGGAGTCACCATGTCAGCGTTTGTTATTTTTTTTTTTTGCCTTGGCGCCCCAGAATGTTATTTTATTCATTTAACAATGGGGCCGTTAATGTTTCTTTACATGGAGCTGAAAAGATGAACTCGTCTAGGGATTCAAAATCTCATTTTCTTAAGACCCTCGAATAGGTGAGATAGGCTCGGCATGTAAGTTCCCTCCAGGAGTCAGGCTGTTTGATACAGTCAATCAGGCTGTTTTGATCCAGCCAGTCAGGCTGTTTGATCCATCTAGTCAGGCACTTTGATCCTCTAGTCAGGCTATTTGATCCATCTAGTCAGGCTGTTTGATCCATCCCGTCAGGCACTTTGATCCATCTAGTCAGGCTATTTGATCCATCTAGTCAGGCTGTTTGATTCATCCCGTCAGGCACTTTGATCCATCTAGTCAGGCTGTTTGATCCATCTAGTCAGGCTGTTTTTATCCAGCCAGTCAAGATGTTTGATCCATCTAGTCAAGCACTTTGATCCATCTAGTCAGGCTATTTGATCCATCTAGTCAGGCTGTTTGATTCATCCCGTCAGGCACTTTGATCCATCTAGTCAGGCTGTTTGATCCATCTAGTCAGGCTGTTTTTATCCAGCCAGTCAAGATGTTTGATCCATCTAGTCAAGCACTTTGATCCATCTAGTCAGGCTATTTGATCCATCTAGTCAGGCTGTTTGAGACATCCCGTCAGGCTGTTTAATCCAGCCCGTCATGCTGTTTGATACAGGCCGAGCTCCTCTATCTCCTCTTGTTCATTTCAAAAACGTTTACTTTAATTCAAGTTAGTATACATGAATAATACATTAATCGGGATGATGCATGCTAGAGTCATGTCTTTTTTATAACCAATCATTTTCTGAATCCGGCTGGATCAAGATGTATTAGCTTTGTGTCCATCATACAGAGTGTCATGTATTCAAGCTGCTAGAAAAAGTTTAACCTATCCGATTGTGTATTTTGACCGATTCAAATATGTTACCAATACATTATCAATACAATGCCAATTCATTACTAATACATTACCAATATGTTATTGCTACATTACCAATACATTAACAATACCTAACC
This sequence comes from Bulinus truncatus, assembly GCA_021962125.1. Classification (NCBI taxonomy): domain Eukaryota; kingdom Metazoa; phylum Mollusca; class Gastropoda; family Planorbidae; genus Bulinus; species Bulinus truncatus. The sequence goes on from JAGDYQ010000124.1 coordinate 2,679,152, forward strand.
AACACATTACCAATACACTACCTATACATTACTAATACATTACTAATACATTTGGATACATTACTAATACATTACCAATACATTACCAATACATTACCAATACATCACCAATACGCTATCGTTACATTACCAATACATTACTAATACATTACCAATATATTATAATTATCAATACATTGCCAACGCCAAACCAATACATTACCAATACTCTACCGTTACATTACCAATACATTATCAATACATTGCCAATACATTACTAATACATTTCCCATACGCTACCGTTACATTACCAATACACTACCGATACATTACCAAACTTTCATTCCCTACACTGAATTCAATATTTTATAACTAACAGACTTTTTCAAATACTTCAAAATAGGTTAGTTCGGAAATAGGATGTATAATACGATCCAGTTCTGATATCACTTCCGTCCTATTAATACTTACAATTCTAAAGAGGTCTTTGTAATCACAACTACCCACCAATCACCGGGTCATTTTATAGCGGGGATACTTTCTGCATGGACCCATTACATGTCTTCGAGTTGCACCCCTTACCTAGTTTCACCCCTTACCTTGTTGCACACCTTATCTAGTTTCACCCCTTACCTTGTTGCACCCCTTACCTAGTTGCAGCCCTTACCTAGTTGCACCGCTTACCTAGTTGCACCCCTTAACTAGTTGCACCCCTTACCTAGTTGCACCTCTTACCTTGTTGCGCCCCTTACCTAGTTGCACCCTTTACATAGTTGCACCCCTTACCTAGTTGCACCCCTTACTTAGTTGCACCCCTTACATAGTTGCACCCCATTACCTAGTTGCACCCCTTACCTAGTTGCATCCGTTACCTAGCTGTGCCCCTTACCTAGTTGCGACCCTTACTTTATTGCACCCCTTACCCAGTTGCACCCCTTACCCAGTTGCACCCCTTACCCAGTTGCACCACTTGCCTAGTTGCGCCCCTTACCCAGTTGTGCCCCTTACCCAGTTGCGCCCCTTACCTTGTTGCACCCCTTACCTAGTTGCACCCCTTACCTAGTTGCACCACTTACCTAGTTGCGCCCCTTACCTAGTTGCACCCCTTACCTAGTTGCACCACTTACCTAGTTGCACCCCTTACCTAGTTGCACCACTTACCTAGCTGTGCCCCTTACCTAGTTGCGCCCCTTACCTAGTTGCACCACTTACCTTGTTGCACCCCTTACCTAGTTGCACCACTTACCTAGTTGCACCACTTACCTAGTTGCACCCCTTACCTAGTTGCACCCCTTACCTTATTGCACCCCTTACCTAGTTGCACCCCTTACCTAGTTGCACCCCTTACCTTGTTGCACCCCTTACCTAGTTGCACCCCTTACCTAGTTGCACCCCTTACCTTGTTGCACCCCTTACTAGTTGCACCCATTACCTAGTTGCACCCCTTACCTAGTTGCATCACTTACCTTGCTGCTGCTCTGGTCAATTTCTGGTGTATATTTTAGTGAATGTACGGAAACGCTCTTTGTAAATTTCAGTTGAAATTGTTTGCTTTTTTTTTCTTTTTCTTCAATAACATTAATAAAACAATGAATATATGTGTGTGTATGTGTGTGTGTGTATGCGTGTGTGAGAGTGTGTATATGTGTATTGAAAAGACTCTACAACAAAATAAAAAGCTAAAAGTCCCCATTCTTCCAACATACTTCAACATTTAACTGTACGTAAATTCAGGAATGTTTCTTCGCTTCATTTACTTCTTGTGAAAATGTTTGAAGTGTTTCCAGCAAAACAAATACTGGAACCATTAAAAAAAAACCGGTTTTAATTAATTTAGTAGATTTGATGAAGTGATGCTCAACAACTCTATCAGTGATCTGAAGAACGTGTGCGAGGGGCCGGGGGGAGAACACTGGACGATTATTACAAGCCGGGCCCAATATTAATTTTTGGTACATCTTGGTGGGGGAAAAAAGGAACATCCGCTTACTGGCAGCTGTGGAGATAGAACTGGTTAATACCAGTTTGAATCAATGCGTGCATGGCTGGGGAGCCGGTGTCGGTGTCGGTGTCGGCAAATATTTTAGCCGACACCCCACCCCTGAATGCGTGGGTTTAAACATAAATAAACAATAAAAGTATCTAAAGTTCATTAAACTAAGTACACAAGATATGTACAGAAATCATCACATAAAACAATAATCAATAGAATTTAACTGCGGATCGGTTTAATTCTGTTTTTCTGTTTACAATAAAAACTAAACGGAACTGATTTACTCTATGGATCTCGACGTGTAAAAAAATTGGACTAATGTCAAATAAACGATGGCATGGCATGTCAAATTTAATGTCATGTTTGAACAACAGGCATCGCCGTTATCAGAAAAGAAATAAGCAGGGACAATACAAGAGGTCAGAGTGGAAAGGTCAGATCTTCTCCTGACCACCGCCCACTTTGATTAAGCTCGACTAGTGAAGTTAATTAAGCGTAAGAAATGGTGAATCAATTATGGAGAATTTGTTGGCCGGATCATTCCGTTCAGTTGACAATTCAAAGCATGTCTCCATGCTGGGGAAAATCGAGTGAGATACTTGAAATTGTTACAGGATTGTTATATTTTTTGTTTGTTTCGTAAGCTCGGGGTGTTTGATTTTATATTGTAATTAAATATTAGACGTATTATTTAAATCACGTCCATTATAAATTTCCTCCGTATCGCCCGCAGTGCAACGTGTGTTAGAAATTAATGTAATTATATCTATAAATACAAAACGTAATAAATCAGTGGTCTGTAGTTTATGAATATTAGTAATAAGAAAAATGGTGCAGGTAGCAGAGCAATACAACAGACATGATAACAAACGATACAACAGACATGGCAACAAAATATACAACAGACATGATAACAAACGATACAACAGACACGATAAAAAACGATACAACAGACATGATAACAAACGATACAACAGACATGATAACTAACGATACAACATACATGACAACAAACGATACAACAGACATGAAAACAAACAATACAACAGTCATGACAACAAACAATACAACAGTCATGACAACAAACAATACAACAGACATAACGACAAACAATACAACAGTCATGAAGACAAACAATGCAACAGACATGACGACTAACAATACAACAGACAATAAACCTATTGCTAACCGTTTTTTTTTTTCATTTTTGGGGCAACGATACATTACGGAGACCTATGCTAAGGGACAGGCGGGGGCGGGGGGGGGGGTCGGTATTCACAAAACACTAATACGGCCACATGTTGCAACCTTTAACCTGTAATAATCTTTGAAAACCGGGGCCCACCATCTTCTATCCGCCCACTCCACGTGACTCAACTAGGAAGTTAATTTTAGCCAAGGGGAAAACACAAAAGTTGCGGTTTCCCCCCCCCCCTCTCTCTCTCTCACACACACACACAAAGTATAAATTGTACAGAATGTCCATCGAGTTTTCCGAGAGCTGACCTAATAATGTATGTACATGAACTCTAACCCTTTATTGTGATCCATTACTGTATCACTGTGTATATTTAATATCGGCAAAGTCGCTGTAAGAATGTAATTTAGTGTTCCCTAAAGCCGAAATACATTTTTATGAGCAATCTATCGTTCAATTCTTAATACTGTATTTTTAATTGACGAAGGTGTGTGTCCGAATTCGTAATTTTATTGATCAATATCTCGGAAGTCCCGTTGTTATGCTATTACGCTATTTATATCAATATTTATATCAATATTTATATCAATATTTATATCATTATTTATATCAATATTTCTGTGCTAAAAGTCCTCTGCAGCTGGCCGCCTTTCATATTTAAACATTGGTAAAACATTTTGTAAATGGCTACGCGTATTTTCATATATTTAGCTGGGAACTATTTTTGTTACGTTTTAATGCATTTTAATTAAAGATCTCTTCTAATAACGGTTTTTAAAGTTATGGTACATACCAGACAAGTGTGATAAACAACGTAGTTGTAAATCAATCAACTCATTTTATGAATAAACCAACGGACGTGCAATACATAGACATTATATTTTTTAGTTGTATAAAAACAAAACGTAATAAATCAGTGGTCTGTAGTTTATGAATATTAGTAATAAGAAAAATGGTGCAGGTAGCAGAGTCCATTAAACAATATTTAGCTTGAATATGCGTAAACAGATTATCAACAAACAATACAACAGACATGACAACAAACGTTTAAAAGCTGCACCAATGGACTTAATGAAGCTCATAATATCTATCTAATTGTGTATATAATGTAAATAATACATATGAAAGGAAAGTGTGAGATAAATTCACTAATCGGGAATACATCTTCTTACACCGATTATTACATGTAACTCATCTCAGATTATCTTCCCTTGACATGCATTTATTGACCGGGCCGAGATTTGATGTAAAAATAGCCACTTCGGAGCTCCGTAGTAATTTTATGTTTGATCGTGGGGGCCAATCAGACAAATTAGGCCCCGTTCATGAATCGGGCTAACCAAATCACCGCCACCGTTTGTGTTGCCATGGAAACAAGAATTATACACAAATCAAATTGCTGCTTCGGGTCGGAAGTCCCTGATTCGATGTTACGCCTTTTTGGCCAAGTAATTGGACTTGAAGAAGAAAAAAAAAAAAAGAAATGTAGGCCAGCATAGAATGAAAAGAAGGACCGGAGATAAGGGGAGAGGGGGGGGCTCTTTTTTTTTTTTCAATTCCCTGTTTTGAATGTTGTCTCTGGTCCTTGATATTTCGTTGTTCCAAGACTCTCGGTGATTTTAAAGGAGGTTGGGAGACCAAAGTGATGGGTTGATTTTACTTTGAAATATATAGTGTGCACAACTGACTCGGTGAGAAATATAGTGTGCACAACTGACTCGGTGAGAGATATAGTGTGCACAACTGACTCGGTGAGAAATATAGTGTGCACAACTGACTCAGTGAGAGAAAGATAGTGTGCACAACTGACTCAGTGAGAGAAAGATAGTGTGCACAACTGACTCAGTGAGAGAAAGATAGTGTGCATAACTGACTCAGTGAGAAATATAGTGTACATAACAGACTCAGTGATAGAAAGATAGTGTGCATAACAGACTCAGTGATAGAAAGATAGTGTGCATAACAGACAGTGAGAGAAAGATAGTGTGCATAACAGACTCAGTGATAGAAAGATAGTGTGCACAACTGACTCAGTGAGAAATGTGCTGGCCATAACTGACTCAGTGAGAAGTATATTGTACATAATTGACTCAAGGAGAAGTATATTGTACATAACTGACTCAGTGAGAAGTATAGTGTACATAACTGACTCAGTGAGAAGTATATTGTACATAACTGACTCAGTGAGAAGTATAGTGTACATAACTGACTCAGTGAGAAGTATATTGTACATAACTGACTCAGTGAGAAGTATAGTGTACATAACTGACTCAGTGAGAAGTATATTGTACATAACTGACTCAGTGAGAAGTATAGTGTACATAACTGACTCAGTGAGAAGTATAGTGTACATAACTGACTCAGTGAGAAGTATATTGTACATAACTGACTCAGTGAGAAGTATATTGTACATAACTGACTCAGTGAGAAATATAATGTACATGACAGAATCGGGGAGAATTCTGCTCTCAGCTTCTTGGTAGTACTTTTTAAAATCAAAATGGCCTATCAAAAAGTTACTTTTTACAATTCATCTATTTGCAATGTTATTTTTAGTTATTTCTGAACTGTCTAGATAGTCAGGAAAGAAAGATGGATAATATAAAGATGCATAATCCAAAGTGGTTGGTATATTGTACAATGAAAAGATTGATGGACAAGAAAAAGAGACATATGGGCTTAAAGACAATTATACAAACCGACAGAATCAATCGCACAGATTAGACAGTCAGTCAGACAGGCAATTTATCAGCCAGACATAGACATACAGACATAAAGATAGACAGACAGACAGACAGACAGACAGATAGATAGATAGATAGATAGACAGACAGACAGACAGACAGACAGACAGATCAGATCATCAAGCAATTGCCCCATTAAAGACATGCATACGGGAAGTTTATTTTCTCTTCTATTTCTGTCAAAGGTCTTGACATTTGACCCCTGTAGAGGTGATCTCATTCACAGTGTTAAGTGGAGTTAAAGTGGAAATTCGGTTCAAATTAAACTCTCCTGTTATTCATTGATTCAATGACATCTTCGACCCCCACCCCCCCCCACCCCGTGTCTCTACGCTTGCCGATTCCCTTGCAAGATCTCCAACTCAGCAGCAACATAATGGCAATTGGGAAGGGGGACAATTGTTGTTTTTTTTTTGGAACTCTTCAGAAAGTGAGGGAAAGAAAACTTGACGATGCTCTCTTACGGATGGCGGCGAACAATCCAGCTAACGAGCAAACATGGCATCCCCTACCGAAGATAGACGAGACATCGTCATTTCGAGAATGTTTCTTCTGTTCAAACAGCCCCCCCCCCCCACACACATTTTAAAAACCAGTCTGCTCCAAACTGACAAGAAATTTTACTGTCGCAACTTTTTTTATTTTTCCCATTCTCTTTGAATCCTGTAAATAAACTGAACACAACTTTAACATTTAATATTTCAATGGACATGATGGAGGAATTTAGGAATGGGATGAATATGGCGGAATACGTAGGATGGGATAGAGTGGAATACGTAGGGTGGGATAGAGTGGAATAAGTAGGGTGGGATAAAATGGTTGGAAATTTTGATTAGATAAATATGGTGCGATAATATGATAGGATAATATAATGGTATAAATATAATGGGATATGTATGGTGGAAGGATATGATGGAATAAAGAGGATGGGATAATTAGAATGAAGTAGGCTATATAGAGCATCATAAATATATGGGATTAAAGTCAAGACATAATGATTTGTGGCTACCCAAAATACTGGTGCTGCTTTGAATTCGACAAGACCGGACATCTTTGTCAAGTAAAAAAAAAAAATCTAACATTTGGATAAAACCTGCTGAGGAATTGATAGGACAGAACCACGTTTATAAAATACACATGCAGAGAAATGGAAAAAAATAGGGGGGGGAGGAACAGCGTAGTCTTTTTATGTACATGTAATGACCAGTGGTCATTTTAGGATGTGTGCATGTGAGCGCGCAAACATTACGTATGAGCCCACACCTTACAACAGAACCGCACATTACAACAGAGCCGCGAATTACAACACAGCCCACACACTACAACAGAGAACGAAATTATTCCACACGTAATATGATTTAAATAAATGGATAGAAATAATATTTTTTGAATAATTATATACATATATAAGGCCTTATGGCAAGAGAGATAAAATCCTTTTCATGACAAATTTTAACCACAACAGATTTCCAGTGCAGCTTTTTAAGTGATATCTCATAAGAGAAGACTGTGAGGTCAACTGACACCCAGTCCAGCTTTATGGCCCTTCTATTTACAATCATCAAGTTCAATCGTCAATCCTTTCGATAATATTTTATTTTTTTTTTCTAAGCAACTCTTGGATTAAATAATCGCATCAACAAAACAAAAGTCAAATTTTAAGACAAATTGATAGAGAACTCAGTGGTTCTCATACTTTTCTGAATGAAATTTAGAAGAGTAACTCTTTGACAATTACGTCACCAGACTTTATGGAACTTTTGTTTAATAATATTTCATGTTATTTACTGACAGAGAATAAATTATAAAGTCCCTGTAGCTATGACATGTCCTGCCAATGACATAACCTGCCGATAGGACGCTTTTCATGCTAGTGATCTTTTTTTTTTTTAACTTACAACATAGCCGAGTGTGCATTGGCTATGTGGGCACCACGGGAAAATAATGTGAATGACTGGACACGTTGTGATTTGAACCTGTAACTTACAGCAATCATATCAACTGGCTGTCAACTCAAACGCCACAGTGGCTGACGAAAAATAATTAAAAAGAAGACTTCATTTTGGGTTTATGTGTGTGTGGTGTGTGTGTGTGTGGTGTGTGTATATATGTGTGGTGTGTGTATGTGTGATGATAACAAAAATGTTGGATGGGATAAGTACAACTTTAAAATAACATACTTTACATGATTATATTTTTAAAAAGTCACTTCGTGTCCGTTCTGATCCTTGACATTCTCACCTCTGGCCCTTACATCCCCTCCCCCTTTCACCCTACGCTCCAGCTCACTGCCCTCTCCAGCCAGGGGGCATACAACAGTAGTGCACGGGTGGCAGCACTATCATTATCTGCCACCCTTGCGCCACGCCCCCCATCCGCGGACGCCGCCATCAGCGGCCTAATGAAGGAAAGATAATGATAGAACCAGGGGCAGGTAATCGCAGGTAATGACCCACCTTAGAAGCCAATCAAGCTGAATAAGTTGCCGCCCTTCATTCCGAAGTCTCCTGTCTTTCCAGTATGGAACGAGAAGAGCACTTGTGGCAGCATGGTGCTCTATGGCGGTATCGATTCGAAAGAACTCTGCCGGACTTGTGGAATCGAAAAGATATTGTTTTAAAGTCATTAACTAGAACTGGCCGACAGATTACTAATTTAATCGATCTCATCCTATCTCTCTCTCTCTCCCTCTCTCTCTCTCTCTCTCTCTCTCTCCCTCTCTCTCTCTCTCTCTATCTCTCTCTCTCTCTCTCTCTCTCTCTCTCTCTCTCTCTCTCCCTCTCTCTCTCTCTCTCTCTCCCTCGCCCTCGCGCTTTTCCTCTATACGTCTTTCTCTTTCTTTATCTACGAGTAACTACGTGCACATGGTCAAATCTCCATCATTGACTTTTGTTAATCAAATATGACTTTGACTCTTATTCTAAAGAGAATAAATCATCATTCATAAAAAGTTTATTTGTTGGTTCTTGTTAAAGTTCATGACCTCCGTGTATACGAGACTGAGCGGGTAATTACTTGAAATGTGTGTATAATTCTGTCTGTTCAATAAATACATTTCGGAATGTTGCGATTAAAAGAAAAAAGTAACATAACTTTTTTTCTTTTAATCGCAACATAACTTATTTTGAAATTAAAAGCGATAGTGGTTACATATCATATGGTGGTAACAGAATATCTATTTTGTGGTAACAGAATATCTTTTATGTGGTAATAGAATATCTTTTATGTGGTAACAGAATATCTTTTATGTGGTAACAGAATATCTATTATGTGGTAACAGAATACCTATTATGTGGTAACAGAATATCTTTTATGTGGTAACAGAATATCTTTTATTTGGTAACAGAATATCTATTATGTGGTAACAGAATATCTTTTATGTGGTAACAGAATATCTTTTATATGGTAACAGAATATATTATTTGGTTACATATCAGTTTATAATTAACTATAGTGTTTTTTTTAATTCATTGTATAAATAATATTCAGTCTTTTCAGAGGTGAGTCATTTTGAGTCTTGGGTGCAGACAAATAATATAATTTTCCTTTTTTTTTTAAAAAAAGGGACATAAAAAGGTATGTAGTTGGGTTTTCGCTGGCCCCTCGCGGCGCCCGTCGTTAGATCCGCTCCTGAACAGAGGGTATTCTACTTGGGTCCAAAATCTAGAAGGGCCCCTCTAACTACTAACTTTCTTAATCTTAATCCTTCTTGTGCCGTTATACGTCACATAGTGCTCTCAGCGTGTCTCTCCAGTTCTGTTTTGAGCTAGATTTTCTATTGTTTTTAGACAGTCTATGTTGGCATTTTTGCCTCTTTGATTAGAGTTATTTTCAGTGTTTCGCGAGATATTCCCCCTTTCTTTCTTCCTATTGGCTCCCAGTTAAGCGATTGTTTCACTATTCTTTCGTTGTCTCTCGGCATCACATGTCCCACGAATTGTCATCTTCTTCTTTTGATCACGATTGAGATATAGGGATGTACTACAATGTCTCTAATTTCTTTGTTGGTCGCTCCATTGAATTCCTAAAATTTTCCGTAGGCATTTGTTTTCAAAGGCGTTCAGTTTATTACTAATTTCTTTGGTATATTTCCAGCTTTCAGAAGCATAAGTAAGTACGGGTAACACGTTGGAATTTAAGATTCTGAGTTTTGTTCTCATACTCAGGACTTTTGACTTCCATATATTTTCTAGGTTTTTAAAAGTTGCGGCTGCTTTTGCAATTCTGGATCTTATCTCTATTTTCGTATCGCCTTGTTGGTCTAAGCAGCTTCCAAGATATAAAAACTGTTGTACTTCCTCAATAACTTTTCCTTCTACCTTGATTGTTACGTTTTGGTTTTTTACCATGACTCATAACTTTCGTCTTTTCTTGACTTATCTCCAGTCCTAGCTTTCCTGCCGTCACGGCTAGTGCTTCTGTCGTCATCTGCATTTCCTCAGGTTCATCGTTGATAAGAACTATGTCGTCTACAAAGTCCAGATCTTCTGAACGAGTTCCCTGCATCCAATCTATACCCGTTTCACGTTTGCAACATCTTCTTAATACAAAGTCTATTGCTATACCGAATAGCAATGGAGATAGGATGCATCCTTGTTTTACTCCAGAGTCGATATGGAACCAATCACTCGGGCCTTGTTCAGTCCGGACTGTACAGGAGAATCCATTGTACAGTTCTTCAATTATGTATACAATCTTTTGGGGTATTTCCATACAGCAAAAGTACCTGCCACAATGCGGTTCTAAGGAGGCTTTCGAATGCCTTTTTAAAGTCAATAAAGTTC
>JAGDYQ010000124.1:2690349-2703603 GCA_021962125.1 Bulinus truncatus
TATAATAATGTGCCAGGGAGCAATGATTCCAGTCTGATGTTTCTTGGATCACAATGACTTACAAATAAATGGGCAAATAGGAATAGATTCCAGTCTGATGATTCGGATCACAATGACTTTATGTTAATGTTGGTGGAAGTAATGATTGCAGTCTGATGATTCGGATCACAATGACTATTTGATAATGTGTTAGGAAGTAATGATTGTAGTTCGATGATTCGGATCTCAATGGAAGAGCCCATGATGATTTAGGGAAAATTTTACAATCAATTCGACCTTACTGATATTTCAGTGTTAAAATGTTGTGTCTCTGTATTATCAAATCATTTTTATTTGCCAAAGCTTTGTTCATCCAATATAGAATATATTTTTTTATAAATTATATAGCCCGTGAATCTTTTACAATAAGCTTATTTTTTTTTTTAGAACAAAAGCTAAGTTATTGTTTAATTATTAAAATTAAAAAAATTTTGAAAATAAGTTGTTAATGGAAATTTCCTAACTTTAAAAAAAAGAATGGGGGACAATATATAATAACTAATTAGATTAGATATGATTTTGAGGATGAAGATATATTTATGTAAGTGAAAGGAAAACTATCAAGTCTGTGACAACACAGATGCAATAGAAAATAATATGATTGAGCAGAAATGTAAGTAATTTATAAATATAGAAAAATAAAGCCAGCACATAAAAAAAATCACTTCAACCAGTCACCATACAGATCCAACAATAAATGAAACAAAATCACTGTTTTACAAACAAATTATACCGAAACAAATCAATTAAACCAACCAACAAACAAGCAAACCAATCACAAACACAAACCAACTACTTACGTGCCATCTTCAGTGCGACTGCGTTCGACCCCTGAACTTCGCAAGCCGTTCTCACCATGTCTTTGGCTCCAGGATGATGTGGTACCTTCGATCCGGCAACGTGAGAACCTCAAAAGTTTTCGAGTGCTGGAAGACCCGCTAACAATAAGACAACGGTCCTCAAAGGTCACCGGCCGCCACCGGTGTTTTATCGTTACGAAACCGCTGGTTGGTTTGTTTGGTCACGTGGCTTGGTCATTAGCGCGTGACGACACCATTTTGATGGTTTGTTTTCCTCATCAGCGCCGGACGTTTGTCTGCGGCCTGGTCTTAACCACGTCTCAAGTTACTATCGCAATAGACTTGTGGTGAATCTGACATAAGAGGTCTCATTAATAGAACAAATGTTACAACACGAAAAACTGTGTCGCACGAGTTTTAAACAAAGTGTCCTCAGAGGTTATTCCTCTCTAATAGTTGAACTGTTTTTTCTTCTTCTCTATAAAATGAAAAACCGAACAAAGAATTTAAAGAAAAAACACAGCCTATTTTATTATTTATATAATAAACAAAGCTGTGATTTAATACTTGGAGATTATATCTGTAAAACTCAGGTAAAAAGAATAATTTATATGTATGTATAATTTCTCTCTGAAATTCTTTTTTTTTGTATAATGCAATATATTATTTTCAATACTCTGTATAATCGTGTATAAAAAAGATTTAGCTTGTAGGCAAAAGTTATTGAAACTATTTTGTGGTCTCCATTTACTGTAAGAAATCTGAATGTGTTGTGTAATTTATTTTACAATGTAAACTGAGATGAATGATTTTGGGTATTTTTAAACCTAAGGGAACAATTACTTGATATCTACCGACTTATCTATTTTTGTATCCGTTCGTAATGTTTTCTTTATGTATTGAGATGTTTTCACGATTGTATGTAACACAAATACTGATATAAATTTGTCTATTTGCCCTACTCAATTTAATATAAAATATATAAATTTCCAAGTAAACTTTTTACTGAGCACCAACCATCAGCGATACTGAAACATTGTGCGTATGTTACATGAAGATGCCAAATTTTGTATTGTCATCTTTTTATACTCATAGAACTTTTTTAATTAATAAATAAAATTCCTCAATTTTTTTTCATCCATTAAATTTTCATCTGATTTGAATTAACTCTTATATACAATAGAACGTCGTTTATCCGAATAATTTTGGACCGACAAACGTTCGAATACGCGATTGTTCGGATAATCCGAAAACTGGGTGCTATTCATGCAGTATATGAAACCGACACTATACAAATATTAGAAATCTACATGTAGATACGTGCTTGAGGAAAAAGCAAAATTGTTACAAAATGTCGCAAGTTTACCTTTATTGTAAAAAATAAACGCTTATTCACATTGTTATTACTTGTCATTGACATAAAAAACTGATCTAGATATTTGACGCCCTGGAGGGAAACATTCGGATAAACGGTTCTACTCTAATTATTACTTTTTACAGTTTGTCATTAAGGTGGGACCCAATCAGAGGCAGTGTTTTGTTTTGTTTTTATGTGGGGCTAGGTTATGGTACATTTGGCGGGCCCCAAGCAAAAGTACATTTGAGGGCCCTAGGCTACTTAAGATTACAAGGCCGGGCTAAAACATATGTGCTAAAACGCCACGTATACATTCAACAGCGGATCATGTAGTTCCTGAATTAATATTTTACAACTTGGGGACTTCTAGCAAAGTTAAATCAAAGTGAGACTTTCTTGGGAAACAGCTGTAAACACATTAACTAAGTTTCAAATTATTCTTTTAGATAATTTACATCAAGATTTTTTCATTTCAAATATATCACCAAATTATATTTTTTTATAATATTTATTATGATATTCGTTATGGTTTTCATGTATGCTTTAACCAGAACATTAAAATAAGTTTTGACAATCTTCCCGTAGGGATCGAGCCCCGGGAACTTAGAGGTAAAACAGGCGAGCTCTCTGCATCTCTTTTTACTATTCGCTAGTGTTGTTTTGGTCCCAGGTCATATTTCGTTTCAGCTTTTATTTCGTTTTTTCTAAAATAATTTTAGTTTTCGTTCAGTTTAGTCTTTGCTTCTAATTTCAGTTTTAGTTTTAATTCTCGTTGACGAAAAGTCAAAATTTTGTCAATTGAAGGTTTTAGTTTTAGTTTTCGTCAACCAAAACAACACTACTATTCTGCACCCTTTAAAATTAGTAAATAAAAATGGTCTACTTCATTAAAAAGCATAATTTTTGCTTACTTTATTTGATATAATGTTGATTTAAATATTATGTGAATGTGTAGGTGAGACAGTAATTATATAATGGGAAACAAATAAATACGAGGGGAAAAATCACACACAGTATAAATGTCTACAGGAGACTTTACAGTTCATTAAACAGAAATCTTTAAAATCGAGTTAAACTACAGTATATATTAGTTATTGTTCTACAGATATTCTGTGAGTGGGGAAACTAAGGTAAGTGGAATATTCAATAGCCATTGGTAAAACTTATTTAGGTGAATCTTTTGTGCCACACATTCACAAGATCATCACAAAGGGTTATAACTGAACTATTGGTCAAGTGATTCTGTGAACAATAAATCTTTTATCAATTCAACAAAAAGTTAAATAAACAACACCCTCTCTGTGTTGATTTTTTTGTTCTATTTGACTTTATTTTAACATATTTTATATATATATATATATATATATATATATATATATATATATATATATATAAGCGATTTGGGCCTAAGTTAAATCGAAAGTAAAGAATTAATACAATAGTATTCCAGTTTAAAATACAATCAGGAAAAAAATAGGATCTGCCCGGAAACCAAAAATAATCTAACCCTATGTAGATATAAATATATGCGAAGGTTTTGCAGGGCGCAGTTATTGAGTTTGTAATATTCTAATTATTTTAATATTTGAAAAAATCACAAAAATCACTAAATTAAACAAAAAATTTACATTGAACCAAAAGATTTCGGTTTGTTTGATCTAATCCAACTGTCAGACGGAACAAAACTGGCAACCAGAAATGTTATGACCTATTTCAACGTCTGCTTTTAGTATTTCAGTTGCTCACTCTACTCGTGCCACAGTAGATGAATACACAAGTTTGTTTAGTGGGGGTCACGTGGTAGTGGAGGCTGTGGGACGGGGGGGAATCCAGAAGTCTGTTGAAGTTGTAACAGTATCAGAGATGCTTCCCGACTTCTACTCCTCTCAACACCCGCCCTCTTCCAATCCCTTCCCTCAGCATTAATTGGGAAGGGGGGGGTAAGAATATGACGAAAAATATGGACGAAGTGAACTGTCCGTCTCAAGGAGGGTGGGGGAAAGATTTCCCCAGGAGAGTAGCCGACTCCTACTTTACCCCCCCACCCCTGATTCTGTCATAATTAACAAAAAGAAACCAAAAAAAAAAACAATATTGGCCTCCCTCATCAGAGCCCCCAGCAATCTCAATTGGGTGTGGCCACGCCCCCGGTGCCGGTACGAGCTCTGACTGACTTTGCCTCTGACGACCGGACCAACTGCCGCTGAGAATCTGGGTGAATTATTGGGTCAACACAACGTCGCTTTTCCCGCTGCACACGCTCCCGCGGAACTGATCTTTTGTATTACTCCGCGGAGCAGCCAGGCGTGTGATAAATGTCTGGTCAACTGGATGGATCAAAGAAGTGAAAGTGTTTGAGCGATTTCATTTTTTTTAAATCAACAAAACAATAATAAAATAAAAATTGGGAAATCAGCTTTCTGTTTGTATCTTATTTTTTATTCTGTTTTGTTTAACAAATTAACCGACACATATCCAATCCTCTAAGGTATATGTTAATTGAATTATAACACTGGGAGCTGGGGAGGGGGGAGGTTAACACGTATAAACATGATATGATCCAGTATTGTAGGAAGGGTACTGAGGGCTGTGTGCTTCAGCACGGTGAGGTAAACTAGGAAGGGTACTGAGGCCTTTAAAGCTTCAGCACGGGGAGGTAAACTAGGAAGGGTACTGAGGGGCTGTGTGCTCCAGCAATGGGGAGGAACCAGGGAAGGGTACTGAGGGCTGTGCCTTCAGCACGGGAGGTGGGCCAGGGAAGGGTACTGAGGGCCTGTGTGCTTCAGCACGGGGAGGCAGTCTAGGAAGGGTACTGAGGGCTGTGCCCTTCAGCACGGGGAGGTAAACTAGAAGGGTACTTGAGGGCTGTGCCTTCCAGCACGGGGAGGTAAACTAGGAAGGGCGACATAATTGAACTGTTAAATGTGTTTGCATTTTTCATGATTGGAGAGGCGATGCTATAAAAAAATTTCAAAATGCTACAGGGCGCCACAATATCTATCTACGGCCCTGCTGTCTATGGTTTTGGCACCAAAATCTACAAGGAGTCACCATGTCAGCGTTTAGAGTTTTTGTTTTTTTTTTATTCTTGGCGCCCCATAATGTTAATTTATTCATTTTAACAATGGGGTCGTTAATGTTTCTTTACATGGAGCTGAAAAGATGGAAACCTGTCTAGGGATTCAAAATCTCATTTTTCTTAAGTGCCCCCAGAATAGGTGAGAGAAGTCTAGCACAAAGTTCCTCCAGAGTCAGGCTGTTCGATGCTAGTCAATCATTAAGTTTTGATCCAGCCAGTCAGGCTGTTAGATCCATCTAGTCAGGTTGTTTGATCCATCTAATCAGTGCACTTCGATCCATCTAGTCATTTGCTTAATTCATCCTTGTCAGTGCACTTGGATCCATCTGGGGCCAGGCTATTTGATCCATCTATTCAGGCTGTCTGATTCATCCCGTCAGGCACTTTGATCCATTCGCAGTAGTCAGGTTTGTTTGATCCATCTGGCTGGGTTGTTTTTATCCAGCCTGTCAAGATATTTGATCCATTCTTGTCAATCACTTTGATCCATCCAGTCAGGTTGCTTAATCCCAGCCTCGTCATGCTTGTTTGATACAGGCCGGAGCTCCATGATCTCCTTCTTGTCTATTTCTATAAAAACGCTTATTTTAATTCTTGTTATTATACATGAACAATACATTAATCGGGATGATGCATGCTAGAGTCATGTCTTTTTATAATCAATCATTTTCGAATCTGGCTGGATCAAGATGTATTAGCTTTGTGCCCATCATAACAGAGTGTCATGTATTCAAGCTGCTAGAAACAGTTTAACCTATCCGATTGTGTATTTTGGACCGATTCAAATATGTTACCAATACATTACTAATGCAACGCTAATTCCAGACTAATACATTACCAACATGTTAGTTGCTACATTACCAATACATTAACAATACCTAACCAACACATTACCAATACACCACTGATACATTACTAATACATTACTAATACATTTGGTTACATTACTAATACATTACCAATACATTACTAATACATCAACAATACGCTACCGTTACATTAACAATACATCATCAATACATTGCCAATACATTAAAAATACATTTCCCATACGCTACCGTTACATTACCAATACACTACCGATACATTACCAAACTTTCATTCCCTACACCGAATTCAATATTTTATAACTAAATAGACTTTTTCAAATACTTCAAAATAGGTTAGTTTGGAAATAGAATGAATAATAATATCCAGTTCTGATATCACTTCCGTCCTATTAATACTTACAATTCTAAAGAGGTCTTAGAAATCTGCCAACTACCCACCAATCATCAGTTCATTTCATAGCGGGATACTTTTCTGCATGAACCCAACATATGTCTTCAAGTTTCACCTTCACTCTTGTTGCACCCTTTACCTAGTTGCACCCCTTGCCTAGTTGCACCCCTTGCAATAGTTGCACCCCTTGCCTTGTTGCACCCCTTACCCAGTTGCAGCACTTACCCAGTTGCAGCACCAACCTTAGTTGCGCCCCTTAACTTGTTGGAAGTCTTTACCTAGTTGCGCCCCTTACCCAGTTGCGCCCCTTACCCAGTTGCACCACTTAATTAGTTGCGCCACTTCTAACGAAGCAGTTCTTTTTTTTATCCAGCTTGCGCCCCTTGTCTTGTTGCACCTCAAACCTTGTTGCGCCCCTTTACCTAGTTGCACCTCATATGTAGTTGCATCCCCAACTCTAGTTGCAACCCCCTCACTTCAGTTGCACCCCTTACCTAGTTGCACCCCTAACATAGTTGCACCCCTTACCTTGTTGCACCCCTTAATTTAGTTGCACCCCCTTACCTTGCTGCTGCTCTGGTCAATTTCTGGTGTATATTTTAGTGAATGTACGGAACGTGTTTGTAAATTTCCAGTTGAAATTGTTTAGTTTTTTTTCTTTTTCTTCAGTAACATTAATAATTCAATGAATATATGTTTTAATATATGTGTGTGTGTATGCGTGTGTGAGAGTGTGTATATGTAAATTGAAAAGACTCTACAACAAAATAAAAAGAAAAAGTCCTTATTCTTCCAACATACTTGGATCCTGTAGTAAACCACTAATTAAACCGTACGTGAATTCAGGAATGTTTCTTCTGCTTCATTTACTTTTTGTGAAAATGTTTAAAGTGTTTCCAAAAAAATTAAATACTGGAACCATTAAAAAAAACGAAGTTTTATTTAATTTAGTAGATTTGATGAAGTGATGTCAATAACTCTAGGTCAGTGATCTGAAGAACGTTGGCAAGAGGGGCGGGGGGTGAGAACATTGGACGATTATTACAAGCCGGGCCCAATATTAATTTTTGGTACATCTTGGGTGGGGAAAAAGGAACCTCCGCTTACTGGCAGCTTGTGGTGATAGAACTGGTTAATGCTCAGTAAGGAATCAATGGTGCATAGTTGCGGAGCCGTGCGTCGGTGTCGGCAGCTTTGGTCGATACCCCACCTTCTGAATGTGTGTTTTACACATACATAAACAAAAAGTATCTAAAGCCTATGTTCATGCTATTAAACTAAGTACACAAGATATGTAAAGAAATCATCTTTAGAAGTATCTCTAGAAATGTCACCCCATGGCCAGCAAAGTATCTCTAGAAATGTCTAACTATGGCCCGTTTGGTGACTCAAGAAATGTCTAACTACGGCCTCTGAAGACGAAAGAAACTGCTCTCAGCTCACTTGTACGTTATAAATGAGTACATACAACATTTTTTTCCTCTCAATGGAATAAACAGACCTTTTCAACACTAATGGTAACCAGGCTAGCTTTGTATTCGTGTTTGAATGTCTACTAGAACTAGTACATGTTGTAAAAAAAAAAGAAAAGATTGTTACATGGCCAAAGACCTTTGTGGACCAATCATGTGAAACACCCCACTGTAAACAAACATCAAAATCTACAGTTACAGTTTCCAGAACAGAAGTCGGAAACACACTGGACATAAAGATGTTTTTTTTTGTTAATTTAATTTTCTTAGGTCGACTGCACCAATGTTAATTAGTATCCGGTCAAATTGTTTTGTGCTTTCAGATCACGTTGACTTAATTAGACAATACATATTATTAGGATCAACAACATGGCAGCCCCTCCTCTCTCTCTCTCTCTCTCCTGTCTGTCTTGGCACCCTCTCTGTGCCTGTGTCTCTGTCTCTCCCCCCCTCTCTCTCTCTCTCTGCTCCCTCTGCCTATCTCTCTCTCTGTTGATATATGTGTTAAATACCACTCAGTGACTTCAGTCTTTAGTAATATTTATCTCAATGTTTAATACCAAATATATAACACGTCTCTTTTATTGTTAGATTACTTGTAATCAGGGCCGTTTTAAGATCATTGTAGGCCCTAGACACTTTCAAAATCGTAGGCCCTCCTGACTTCATTTTTTTAGAGAGTTTTTCAAGAGAATGCACCCCGACTGGCCGGGGTCTCACAGTTTACATGATGTAATAAATAGTAATAGTTGTTATTGTAAAAAAAAATTAAAAGAGAGGGCCTCGTAAGCATCACGTTAAAATTGGGCCCCGTAATTCGTAAGGCTGGCCCTGTTTCACTTTAGGATCAGATCAGAACATGTTGGTTCAAGCACATATAACATGTTGTACACATTTTAAAAATTCAATTTGTTCATTTTTCAAAATTGTTATGGATTAAAAAATAGTTCTAAGGGAGTTAATTTATATATATACTAGTAGTACTCTATACTAAAATTTATATGCTTCATATACGCCATATTCATATTTTAGACACCCATCAGTTTATTTCATTGATGGAAAATTTAACAATTCGTCACAAGATTGAACCGCGCGCCATGCCCTTTTCATTATGAAGTTTTCAAAATCGATATAAACATATCACTAATGTTTATCTTAAATGATAATGAATGTTGGGACCATGGCCTTTTTTAAGAAAGTACATCATTAGTCACTCCCGTATTCACCATTATGCATCCACACTTCTTTTGCGATTAGAAATTTTAAATTAACATTCCGCATTGTTACTGTATTTATGCAGTGATACCTTAGTAATTTTAGTGTTATATCACGCGCTTCGCATTCGATGGTTATCGTGAATCGTGTGCTTCTTTTTTCCTTACAAAATTTAAAAAAAAGTAACGAAATTACTTTTAAATAACCATGTCTGATGGATACAAGAGGAAACACGAGAGTGGATTTGTACAAATCTACTAGTTTCCCACAACAATAGCTGACAAACCAATCAGTTCCCTTTAACCATTTCCTACAAACATATGAGTTCCCAACTGCTATTTGCCTACAAACCTTTCCCCCACAGCCATTTCTTACAGAACTATTTGTCCCCCTTTCTCACAGACTTTTCCTACCAACCTATTAGCTCATCACAGCCATTTCATACAAACCTATTTGTTCCCCACATCAATTTCCCACAAACCTGTGCCTTCCCACAGCAATTTCCCACAAACCTGTTTCCCACCGCCATTGCATACAAACCTGTTCTTCACAGCCATTTCCTACCAAACTGTTTGTTCCCCCTACAGACTTTGCCTACTAACCTATTAGCTCCTCACAGCCATTGCCTACAAACCTATTAGTTCCTCACATCCATTGTCTACAAACCTATTAGCTCCTCATATCCATTGCCTACAAACCTATTAGCTCCCCACAGCCATTGCCTACAAACCTATCAGCTCCCCACAGCCATTGCCTACAAACCTATTAGTTCCTCACATCCATTGCCTACAAACCTATTAGCTCCCCACAGCCATTGCCTACAAACCTATTAGTTCCTCACATCCATTGTCTACAAAACCTATTAGCTCCCTCATATCCATTGCCTACAAACCTGGTATTAGCTCCCCATAGCCATTACCCTACAAAACCTATCAGCTCCCCACAGCCATTGCCTACAAACCTATTAGTTCCTCACATCAACTACGCCTACAAAACCTATTAGCTCCCCTATATTCATTAAGCCATACAAACCTATTCGTTTCTAACTGCCATTGTCTACAAACCTATCAGTTCCTCACAGCCATTTCCTACAACCTATTAACTCCCCACAGCCATTTTCTACAAACCTATTAGTTCCTCACTAGCCATTGACTGCAGGAGCCAACGGTGTCGGTGTCGTCAAAGATATTTTGGCCGATACCCCACCCCTGAATGTGTGGGTTTAAACATACATAAACAAAAGTATCTAAAGCTCATGTTCATGCTATTAAACTAAGTACCACAAGATATGTAAAGAAATCATCAGACTAACATAATCAGGAGAATTTAACTGCGGATCGGTTTAATTCTGTTTTCTGTTTACACACAGTAAAAACTAAACGGAACTGATTTTACTCTATGGATCTCGACGTGTAAAAAAATTGGACTAATGTCAAGTAAACGATGGCATGGCATGTCAAATTTAATGTCATGTTTGAACAACAGGCATCGCCGTTATCAGAAAAGAAATAAGCGGGGAGAGTCAAGAGGTCAGAGGGAGAGGTCAGATCTTCTCCTGACCACCGCCCCACTTTGGATTAAGCTCGACTGGTGAAGTTAATTTAAGCGTAGAGAAATTGTGAATCAATTATGGAGGAATTTGTTGGCCGGATCATTCCGTTCAGTTGACAATTCAAAGCATGTCTCCATGCTAGGGAACATCGGGTGGAGATACTGTGTTGAAATTGTTACAGGATAGTTATGGTTTTTTGTATGTTTCGTAAGCTCCGGAGTGTTTGACTTTTTATTGTAAATAAATATTAGACGCATTATTTAAATCACGTCCACTTTAAAACTAACTTTGGCCCCAGTTGAAGAGGACAGTATGGTAGAAATTAATGTAATTATATCTATAAAAACAAAACGTAATAAATCAGTGGTCTGTAGTTTATGAATATTTGTAATAAGAAAAATGGTGCAGGTAGCAGAGTCCATTAAACAATAGTTAGCTCGAATATGCGTAAACATATTATCAACAAACAATACAACAGAACATGACAACAAACGTTTGAAAGCTGCACCAACGGACTTAATGAAGCTCATAATATCTATCTAATTATGTATATAAATGTAAATAATACATATGGAAAGGAAAGTGTGAGATAAATTCACTAATCAGGAATGGATCTTCATACGCGAAATATCACCCATGTAACTCATCTCAGATTATCTTCCCTTGACATGCATTTATTGACCGGGCCGAGATTTGATGTAAAAATAGCCACTTCGGAGCTCCGTAGTAATTTTATGTTTGATCGTGGTGGGGGCCAATCAGACAAATTAGGCCCCGTTCATGAATCGGGCTAACCAAATCACCGCCACCGTTTGTGTTGCCATGGAAACAAGAATTATACACAAATCAAATTGCTGCTTCGGGTCGGGAAGTCCCTGATTCGATGTTACGCCTTTTTAACCAAGTAATTGGACTTGAAGCAGAAAAAAAAAAAAAAAGAAATGTAGGACCAGCATAGGAAAATGAAAAAGAAGGGCCGGAGAGAAGGGGAGGGGGGGGCTCATTTTTTTTTCAATTCCCCGTTTTGAATGTTGTGGCTGGTCCTTGACATTGCGTTGTTTCAAGACTCTCGGTGATTTTAAAGGAGGGTTGGGAGACTAAAGTGATGGGTTTATTTTACTTTGAAAATATATAGTGAGCATAACTGACTCAGTGAGAGAAAGATAGTGTGCACAACTGACTCGGTGGAGAGAAAGATAGTGTGCACAACATACTCAGTGAGAGAAAGAATGTTTGCATAACTGACTCAGTGGGAGAGAAAGATAGTGTGCAACAACTTTCACTCAGTGAGAGAAAGATAGTGTACATAACAGACTCAGTGAGAAATATAGGGTGTACAACTGACTCAGTGAGAGTAAAGATAGTGGGCACAACTGAATCAGTGAGAAAAAGATAGTGTGCAAGGTCTGACTCAGTGAGGGAAAGATAGTGTGCACAACCTGACTCAGTGAGAGTAGCATAGTGTACATATTAGGACTCAGTGATAGAAAGATAGTGTGCATAACAGACTCAGTGATAGGAAAGATAGCAGTTATAAATATACTTAGTGAGAGAAAGATAGTGTACACAAACAGGCTCAGTGAGGGAAAGATAGTGCGCACAACTGACTGGTGAGAAATGTGCTGGCCATAATCAGATTCAAGGAGAAGTATGTTGTACATACACTGACTCAGTCAGAAGTATATTGTACATAACTGACTCAGGGAGTTTTATATTGCAAGCATAACTGACCTAGTGGAGAAGTATATTGTACATAACTTGAATCACAAAGTATGGTGCCATATTGTACATAACTGACTCAGTGAGAAGTAGTGACAGAAGTATAAATCTGACGCAGTGAGAAGTATATTGTACATAACTGACTCAGTGAGAAGTATATTGTACATAACTGGGTTCAGTGAGAAGTATATTGTACATAACTGAATTCCAGTGAGAAGTATATTGTACATAACTGACCTAGTGAGAAGTATATTGTACATAACTGACTCAGTGAGAAGTATATTGTACATAACTGACTCCAGTGAGAAGCATATTGTACATAACTGACTCAGTGGTAGCAAATAGGACAAATAGTAACCGACCTAAGGAGAAGCATATTGGCTATGCCAAATCTGACTCAGTGAGAAGCATATTGTACATAACTGACTCAGCCAGAAGTATATTGTACATAACTGACTCAGTGAGAAGTATATTGTACATAACTGACTCAGCCAGAAGTAGCACAGGTTACAAAATTGACCGAGGGAGAAGTATATTGTACATAACTGACTCAGTGGAAGAGACATTGTACATAACTGACTCAGTGAGTAGCAGCGCTTGGTATATAACTGACTCAGTGAGAAGTATATTGTACATAATCGACCCAAGGAGAAGTATATTGTACATAAATTGACTCAGTGGAGAAGTATTGGAAAGCATAACTGACTCAGTGAGTAGCAGGTTATACATAACTGACTCAGTGAGAAGAGAATGTTACAAAACTGACTCAGTGGAGAAGTATAATGCATACGACAGAATCG
>JAGDYQ010000124.1:2704103-2824090 GCA_021962125.1 Bulinus truncatus
ATCATCTTTAGATTCATGTGTTTTTTGATTGATTTCTTGGCTGGACAACCAAAAGTCCATAGATACTTACATTCATTTATAAATATATATAGATATATTTTTTTGCCATATTGGCCATTTTTTTGACATTTTAGACATTTTTTTTTCTTTTCTATGTCGGTTAAATCGATTCAGTTTTTAGACACATGCAAAATTACGGTTGAAATATAATCAAAGTTTTGTGATTTACTGAAATCAGTCGAGCAGATCTTTGCAGTGCAAAGTTTGCACCCCCCAGCCCTTACCACCTTCGTAGACAGACACCTATATATATATATATATATATATATATATATATATATATAGATAGATAGATAGATAGATAGATAGATAGATAGATAGATATAGATTTACTTCAATTCTTTTTGAAATGTGCACATTTAAATTCAATCCTGGTCCGATGTAAATTACTTACGAAACAATTGTTGCGTACAAACGTTGAATCAATGTGATTGTGTTCACTAGACTTAACCCTTTGAGGATTTAACCTCTACCGTCTTAACCTTTGATCCGTTAAGACATCAAAGAAATGCATTTACATAGAGTTATTTATGGTTCACTCAGTTTCGATGTTGAAAATGGCTTCATATCCAAATGTGTACGAGTTATGTCATTTACTTTATTATGTAATTAAGGTGCAGGGTTGGGGGGGAGGGAGGGGCGACGTACGTGCGGCTAGTCACGTGGTGTAGAACACATCATCCACGATGAGGGATTTTAATCAGGTCAGGGGGGAAGTCTCCTGTATCACCCAGCTAGCTATATGCGGGTACATGCCATTACACAGGGGAAGTAAAGGCTGCTGGGTATTAATCTAGCCACATATTACCATAATATGCCGTGGTCAGAGCCTTATTTACAATGTTTGGAGCCCTAGCTCAACACAAATTTGAGGCCCCCATTTTTAAAAATTAAAAAAATATTGCAATGTTTTTATCTTTATTTTTGTATACTACGCAAAATTCTCGGGGCCCTAGTCGGCCTATCTGTAAATCGGCCGTGGCCGTAGCTACAAAAACAAATTAACTATTCACTCTCTACGTCCTGTGCCCCGATGTTCTCAAAGACTTTATGGAGAATTCTACTATTTTAACTGATCTATAATCTGGATGGACGCTTTGTATTCAAATGTGTGATGAGGGGCTGTAGCAGTAATTGTAGGTTGCTTTATATCTTACCAAAACGCTTTTATCGGGATCCCCCCCCTCTTAAGCCTTAGGCCTTGAAAAACAATCGGCCCTCTATCGGCCTTCTATCAGCTCATAAGAATTTTCTGTGATTTTTTTAACGCCAAATTCATACCTCTATCTTCACCGCTCGTATTTCAAACGGTGAGAAATCTGAATAACTCGTTGCATCCTCAGAAAACATGTATACACAGTGAAATGTAAAATGACTAATTACATTTCACAGACGATTTGTCATTTTCTTCGTCCACAGTAAGCTTAGTCCCCCAGCCCTGCTGGCACCAATGTCATCACAGTATGTTTCTTACAGGTACATTTCATTCTTTTCATGTCCCCCACCCACCCACCCACCCACCCCTGCTCACTGACTAGCCCAGGGCCCATAATACTTTGAAGTCTCGTGTAATAACATTCTGATGTATATTATTTGAATACATGATTCCCTATTACATGTATTATGATTACAATACTGTCAAGATGTGACACCGAAGTTCACTCACCGTTTGTCGTATTCAGCTATAGATTTTTCCACTTCTTCGTCTTTTGGTTTCCCTTTATAAATACAAAAAAAAAAAAACTGAAGAGAGATAAAGGCCATGGTGGTGGTGGTGGTGTAGGGGCATCTAGGTCATGACTGCTTTGAGATGATCTCCGTCGGATTAACCGTGACCCGTGAAAATCTGACAGAAATATTCTAAATCTTTTGACATATTGAATAGCCATCGGTAGAAAAATAAATCTAGCTTCACAGCATGTACGTTGATATATTTAGATAGGCAGATATCAGACACAACGACACGCAGATATCAGACACATATCAGACGACACGCAGATATCAGACACAACGACACGCAGATATCAGACACAACGACACGCAGATATCAGACACAACGACACGCAGATATCAGACACAACGACACGCAGATATCAGACACAACGACACGCAGATATCAGACACAACGACACGCAGATATCAGACACACTAACGACACGCAGATATCAGACACAACGACACGCAGATATCAGACACAACGACACGCAGATATCAGACACAACGACACGCAGATATCAGACACAACGACACGCAGATATCAGACACAACGACACGCAGATATCAGACACAACGACACGCAGATATCAGACACAACGACACGCAGATATCAGACACAACGACACGCAGATATCAGACACAACGACACGCAGATATCAGACACAACGACACGCAGATATCAGACACAACGACACGCAGATATCAGACACAACGACACGCAGATATCAGACACAACGACACGCAGATATTACATATCTTAAACTAACCCCCCCCCATCCCCCACAACATCAGCTTGAGTACTATGACAGACGTATACTGTTAAGCGCAGATGTATTGTGTATAGAGATATATCTGATACAATAATATTCTCTGTGATATACATGTGATAGAACATGTATTAATAAAACACAGAGAAGCGAGTACAGAGATATGTTAGCGTACATTGTACAACCATACTCTCTACAGAGACAGACTAAAGTACATTAAAAAAAAGTTCCCTTCTTTGCCCTAATGGGCCATCGGGGCAGATGAAGTGTAGAATACATCATCTGTTTCTATAACCTCGGCATATGAAGGGATTGTGTGGTTAGCACAACGCCCAGCCGCATTTACTTCCCCAACTTAAAGTCAGGTACCCATTTAAAGCTGGGTGGACTTGTGGGACGACTTTGCGCCAAATTTCACCTGGAAAAATTCCATGGGCCTCACCGAGGATCGAACCCAGGATTCTCAGGTCGACAGTCGAGCATCTACACCACTCGGCCATCCGTCCCACACTACGTACATTATACAGCAATATTCTGTACAGAGACAGGGGAAGTACACTATACAACCATATTCTCTAAAGAGACAGGTGAAAGTACATTATACGACAATATTCTCTGTGACATACCTTTTTGTTTATTTTGAACGTGTACGTTGCCAGGGTGAGCTTAAAAGTAATAAAAGAAACATAAATGACGCTGTATGAGATACAGATTATATTTTTTAGGTATGGACTGACACGTTTCACACACACACACACACACACACACACGCACGCACGCACGCACGCACACACGCACACACATATACTTAATCGTAAAACGAAACATCTGTAAACATCCCAACACATTTTTATATTATGATTATCTATTAAACCTTTTATCAATGAGTAAAAATACCCCCAGGTCTAGAGCCAGATGTTCTTGGGCCTCTGTCACAATATGATTACTGGAGACTCTTCTGTCACTTTCGCCTCTTCAAAATATGACAACTGGAGACTCTTCTGTCACTTTCGTCTCTTTATTTAGCAATATATATATATATATATATGGGGTCTCCAAGGCTAGGGGCCACGTCTAGTGTTCCGGTTGTCTAAACCTCGCAGGGACCCTGGTAGCCGTTCTTTTGTGTACAGGCAAAAAGTACTTAATGTCTCTTAGACGACTTGATTTAAGACAAAAGGATTGCTTTAAGAATTGAGGTTTCCAAAGTAATTGCCTAATAATGAACAATTAATGGTGAAAGTCCTCATTTCATGACAGCATTCAGTTACAATGGACGAAAATTTGCAGTATCAGCGGGCAATTTAAATATCCTATTTAGTTGCATTGTTTTATTAAGCATAAGATGGCTGAGGAATCATCACACGACTATATGGGACAATGTCCTTTACAAATGAAACAAAAACAAGTCAGTCAACCAATAGGCTTACAATTGTGTTTACATTACTTTACAATATTATAATAATGGAAAAAAATACAATACATTTTGTAGTGCAATTTGCTTTTCTACACAGTTAAAGGTAGAAAACAAAACAAATAAATAAAAATGCACTGTAGTTTCCAGAAAAAAAAATAACGTGTGTGTGTATGTGTATATGTGTGTGTGTGAGCATATACGTGTGTGTATGTATGTGTGTGTATATGTGTGTGTGTATGTTTGTGTGCCCGAGTTAAGTTAAACAAAATAATCAACCCTTGCTAACGAAGAAAAATGCCACAACTATTAGCATGATTTTTCCCATTTAAATACTGCTGTCTGGACACGTAGAGATACAAACTGCATTTCAATATATTGCGAATAGAATTAAAACGAGTGTTTAGTATACACCAGCCCATCCCCCACACAACTAAACAGTTCGTGTCACACGATCAATGTATCCCCCAACACTGAACCACTAAGTATCAGTCGCTGTTGTAAAGATATTTTTAACTGAACCTTATCCACTCTAAGGGCATTCATGTGGTGCACACACCAGAGGGCGCCTTTACGCCATACAATAAAATTTGCTGAACAAGCGCGTTACATTTATTTGTAATTTTTTTTTTTTAAAACGGTATAAATATTCCGATAGAACTTTGAAATACTGAGGTAACTTTGTTGTGTGTGCAGCTTCCATATCATCCACTCGGTACGTTCATGTAAATGTTGATAAGATAAATAAAAGCTGACTATTGGTTGGTCCAAAATGTGGGACAATTTAGAAGGACATGATCTTGTCCTGAATTGTTGGGCAAAGAGTTGTCTTAGTAAAAAAAAAAAATGAAAAACCAGGTTACTGTCGTTCACATTCAATGGATCAATATTGGATGATATATATTTAGTGGAATTGGGATATTGATAATATAAACTTCTTACATATCTGGGTTAGTTGAACTTGTCAATATTGTTTGAACAGTCAATATATGTGCAGTGAAGTCAATGTCTGTATGTATGTACAGTAAAAGTCGGTATATGTGTGTGAGCAGTTAACGTTAATTCAATGTTTGTATAAGCATCTAACGTTAAGTCAATGTTTGTATGTATTTGAGTGAATTCAATGTTTGTATGCACAACGGACTCACACACTGTTTGTTCGATTAGTCGTCAATGCTATTATAAGAAGTAGGCTGGAAGTTCAATATGAGAAGTAAATTTAAAATGTTTGTAGTCTTTGTATTATCAGTAATGTTTGTCTGAACGGTCAAGTCAAAGTTTGTATAACCAAGAAGCTCAGTTTTTTCAACATCGCAATCATCGTTTCAATAATGAGGTAATGTGTACCTTGCATTAAATATTGTGTACTGTTCTGCAGCGCCATTTATACACAGTCACAGACAGACAAACAGGCTACCTACGTCTTCCACATGCATGGTGGATATCCCCAGGGATCAGTTTGTTTCCCGCTATACAAAGTCATTTCAAAAGTAAGGGAGATATGAACTATTTTCGGACCCCCCCCCCTCGGGTTTAAACGACTAAAAGATGTATGGGTGGCCCTGATATTCACAAAATAAGACGGTGGCAAGCAGGTGCCACCCATTCCCTTCCCGCTCTCTCCCCCTTCCCATTACCTGTGTCTCTTCTGCTGCTCCCACGACTGCTGTGTGACGCCTCGCTGCTGTCCGCGGACTTGGCGCTCTGCGTAGATCGGCGTTTCTCCTTCCGTGAGCTGGACGACGGTTGGTCGTCACGTGACGCATGTCCAGTTTTATCGGCACGTTTCTCTTGACCACTCGGGGAGCTTCCGACGTTGGATTTGTTGACGTCATCTGTCACTAAACGTGGCGGTACGGACCAGACAAGTTTTAATCATATACTGCTAGGAGACACTTTGTCTCAATGCAATACGTTTATGGTACATTTGAATGTCACTATCTTGGGTTCGGTGTATGTTGTAATGATCAGATGCAGAAATTAACAAAGTTTAGTATCAATTAGACTGACAGTCATTGCAGTATGAGAAAGACAATACAAACACACACACATTTACAATACAAACACACACATAGAGATAATCTAATAGATATAAAGTAATGTCAGATCTACAATAGTGAATATTATCGTAATGTTTCATTGTTCATATATGTCCACTATCTCCACTTTAGGTAGTTACTAGTCAGCCACAATTGTCATTAACCCTGGGATCAGCTACCACTCCCACAGTCGTACCTCCAGCCCCCGGGCAGCGGATCAAATGATACCGTGCCGCCCAGTAAACATTAAATTATTCCCTTTTTATCTACTGTGGTGTATTTCTCTCGGGACAGGGCGACTTCCCATGGACGAGAGGTTAACATGGAGCTGAGCGGCTGTAAGTGGCAGTGGCATTATAAACAAAAAAATCTAAAATTTCAATCATCAACGTCTCTCCCCCCTCCCCCACCGGGACGTTAAGAAATTATAAACCTTTGACCGGTCCGTAGTGAGGAAAAATTTTGGGAACCACTGCCCTAAGAAACATTTGCTCACCATGAACTGAGTTGGGTTTCTTTGACTTGCAACAGTTTAATTCCATGGATATTGAGTGGATTCTTCATTCATAGTTGTATCCAGTTTCAAAACGTCAAATAGCAAGATGCTTATATATCCGTATTTAAAAGTACAACATTTGAACGTATTTCATTTTAAAAAGAAAAAAAAAATTCTATGACTTCGCTAACCACATTTTTAACCATAACAGATCAAGATAAGAGAATCCACATCAAATTAAATTTAAAAGATGTCTATACATTTCTTCCGTTTGATTTGATCTAAAACATGGAAAATATTTTCTTTAATGTGCAAAATAGGCGTGAAATCTTCAAACTTTGATTTAATAAAAATTAAAAGCATTTCTTTTATCAATGATCTACTTGTGTCTTTTTAAAAGAATCTTCACACACAAGTGTTGGGAGAGTAACTTCTGCGCAGAGATCAACAATATTTACATTGTTTTACACTGCTTTACAAATGATTTACATTTACTGACTCTTTGATGACTAGATAGATCATCCATCCATCCATCCATCCATCCATCCATCCATCCATCCATCCATCCATCCATCTATCTATCTATCTATCTATCTATCTATCTATCTATCTATCTATCTATCTATCTATCTATCTATCTATCTATCTATCTATCTATCTATCTATCTATCTATCTATCTATCTATCTATCTATCTATCTATCTATCTATCTATCTATCTATCTATCTATCTATCTATCTATCTATCTATCTATCTATCTATCTATCTATCTATCTATCTATCTATCTATCTATCTATCATCTATCTATCTATCTATCTAATCTATCTATCTGCCTGTCTGTTTGTCTGTCTGCCTATACATATATACGTAAATACTTTATCAAGCAAGAATAAAAGAAAAATAAAAGTGCTCTATGTATAAGATATGAAAAGAAATGTTTAAAAAAAGTTGGAAATGTTAAAAGAATGTTCTTTAATAATGTAAGGAAACAAATCAAACCTGCGCAAACATACAGCTGTAGGATACATATTAATATGTCAAGTGTCGTGAATGTCACGGTTTGTTGAACAGAGAGTGTTCACTATAATTGAACCACAGACCACCAGCACCGATAGGTTCACTAAATGACATCAATTAGATTGTCCTTGAAATGACAACTATTTTAATCTACAGACTATTGGAGGGGGGGGAGGGGTTCTTACAGTCTTATAGCGTATAGAGTGTTTAAATTAGAAAATATTGTTATTATATAAACGGCATTGACTTGAACAAGCGGACGGGAGCGGGGAATGTGCTGATCAGACAGGTCGCATTTGGACCTCGGGTCGTGCTTTGCTCTTGTTTGGGCTATACAACTACTAAATAAATAATCCTATTTTAACTGATGACGTGTAAGCATCTTTCTACCTCTATATTATTATTCATTCACTACCCAAGAGTATTTCTAAGAAAGAAGTTTGTGTATTTATTTATAGACGTGATTTCTTTTTCAACCTTCATAAACAGGATTCACTGAACTTTATGAAAGACAACCCCATCGTTACTTACCAGTGCACCCTCCCCCCCAAACAAATAATGTAGAATAAAACAAAACAACATCCATAAATAAACATCAACAACTAATCTCAAATCCACGATTTATTGATTGGTATTATGATTGGTATTATGGTGGGTATTATGATTGGTATTATGATTGTTATTATGATTGGTATTATGATTGGTATTATGGTTGGTATTTTGATTGGTGTTATGATTGGTATTATGGTTGGTATTATGATTGGTATTATGGTTGGTATTATGATTGGTATTATGATTGGTATTATGATTGTTATTATGATTGATATTATGGTTGGTATTTTGATTGGTGTTATGATTGGTATTATGATTGGTATTATGATTGGTATTATGGTTGGTATTATGATTGGTATTATGATTGTTATTATGATTGTTATTATGATTGTTATTATGATTGTTATTATGATTGGTATTATTATTGGTATTATGATTGGTATTATCAATTGTAGTAAAAGAAACGTTTTTTTCATATCGTTGTCAAAATAATAGTTGTATAGCAAATACGTGCTTATTATGATTAAGCAATATCATTAAAAGGTAATCAACTAAATTAATAAATTATGCAGTTTAAAATGCATAATCCTTAACGATTTCATGGGCTCCCAGATACAATAAAGTTCCCAAACTCTCTCAGCCCTGTCTTACAATTATCGGCCACTCTGACCCTAGTCCAAAGATGGCCACTGGCCAGGCAAGAGGTCGAAAAGAGCGGAGTCCTATTTTTTATTTAGTAAAAACTACTTTAAAAACTACTAGCATCATAAGTACTAAAAATAATAGCAAAAAAACAAAGAATGGACTCTCTGGGAGATGCACAAAACTTAACGAATAGCCACAGAGTTCACTAGCGTTGTTTCACTTTCCCCACCTACATGTAAGTTCCCTCTAGTAAAATTGTCACCGGGGAAGATGAAGTGCAGAATTCATCCGTATCTGTAGCCACAACAAATAATGTAATTGTAGCACAACGCCCAGTCGCCTTAACTTCCCTAATATACATCTAAGTCAGGAGTATTGAAAAATTCCATTGGTTATCACCGAGGATAAAACCTACTGACTCTAAGGTCGACAGTAGAGCACTACACCACTCGGCCACTGGTTCCTCCCATGTGACTGTAAAGTAAGAACCTGATCATTGAAACTGAGGGTAAGTTCTTGGATTCCATGCCAAGATTGAGAAGATTGAAGTAAGTTTGTACTCTATTGGAGTTTATTACACTAAATATGGTGATGTATCCTGGGACTAGGTATTATGAAACTTTTTTTTTTGGCAATCGTAATCGGATAATTTCTCTCATTTCGATTCTTCAGAATCGATTAGTGACTTAAACCATGACTTAAACAATGTCTCGATATCTATTTTAACCGATAGTTTTTTATATAACGGAATCGTGAATCAAAAAATAATCGGACATTTAAAGGGCCGTCTTATCTAACTGGCCTGCTCGGGGCCCCCAGGAGAGTTGACCATCTGCGTTAATCGACTAAATATACTTCACTCTATGAGTGATTGTTGCAAGGGCTCCAGCAACCAGATTGGCCCGGGCCTCCCATAATACTGTAAAGACGGCCCTTGTTGTGGAAAGTGAAAGAGGCTGGACATTATACTAGCCACACAATACAATTGAATAGCCGCTGACTTCATAAACAGATGAGCTTTGCGTCATCTGAACCCGACAATCTGTATAGACTTGATAAGGGAAACATTACTTAGTCCATCGGGGGTTTATTGTGTGTACATCAGGAGGAATGGTTTGTTTCGGTTAAATAGCATTGACATCATTACATTTCTTAGTAAAAAAAATATTTATGTTCATTGGGTATACAGCGTACCTTTTTAAATACCCGGATATAACCAAATTATTATTTTAAAAAAATGTCTCATATATATATATCTGTCTACCTAAATACCAGGATGTGACAAAGTCAACGATGCAGCAGAAAACGAATGTCACAAACCCTTCCTCATATATTATACGTCCTAACGCTTCTCAACTTTTCATGCTCCACCTTAAGAGCCTGTACATGTTGAATGACTATCATCACCTGGTTTACGGTGTCCAATAGCTGTATCAGGATTTACCTACCTAGAAATGAATAAAATCAAATGCCAACAAACATCCGCTTGCTGAATCATGCGTGTACTTTTAACACTAGTTTGGTTCATCTGGATTTATCAACAAACATTTGTTTAATAACTCTAGATGTTTCAATGTTATATTTAGGGCTACTGACAGATACTGAGATCCCCTATGTCCTTCAGTGTAGCTAAAATCAATGCACCTTCACCTCACCCTACCCCGCCTTGACAAGTGTTTGAGTTGCCCCACCATTGAGGCGGCCGGGGTTTCCACTAAAATGAGACATCCCTGACTTTGGGGTGCTATAACGTGACAGTGGGTTGTTATAGCCTGACAGTGGGTAGTTAAAACCTAACAGTAGGTTGTTATAACCGGACAGTGAGTTGTTGCACCATAACGGTAGTTTGTTATAGCCTGACAGTGGGTTTTTATAGCCTGACAGTGGATTGTTATAGCCTGACAGTGGGCTGTTATAGCCTGACAGTGAGTCTTTATAACCTGAAAGTGGGTTGTTATAGCATGACAGTGGGTTATTACAGCCTGACAGTGGGTTGTTACAACCTAACAGTGAGTTGTTATAGCCTGACAGTGGGTTATTATAGCCTGACAGTGGGTTGTTACAACCTGACAGTGAGTTGTTATAGCCTGACAGTGAGGTGCTACAGTTTGACAGTGGACTGCTACAATACGACAGTGGGTTGTTATAGCTTGACAGTGGTGTGCTACAGTCTGACAGTGGGTTGTTACAGCCTGACAGTGGGGTGCTACAGTTTGACAGTGGGCTGCTATAGTTTGACAGTGGGGTGCTACAACCTGACAGTGGGCTGCTATAGTTTGACAGTGGGGTGCTACAGTTTGACAGTGGGGTGCTGCAATATGACAGTGGGTTGTTATAACCTGAGAGTGGTTTGTTATAGCCTGACAGTGGGTTGTTATAACCTGACAGTGGGGTGCTATAACCTGACAGTGGGTTGTTATAGCCTGACAGTGGGTTGTTATAACCTGACGGTGGGTTGTTATAGCCTGACAGTGGGTGATACAACCTTACAGTGTGGTGCTAGACGTTAGTTTTTTGTGCATTCAGCAGTCTCCCTATTCCCCGTTACCCCCAATTCAAGGTACCCCACTACTGTTAGAAATTTCTTTAGATAAGTACATTTTTTATCAATATCAGTTATCATCTCAAAGAAACAGTCTATACAGTGCTGACTGCTAGCATTCTAACTCGGCTATTTATACATTTTATGTGTCAATTTAAAGCCGCTGAATGCAATGTAATCTTCATTCCGGTACAGTGAATGTCATGAATTTCCTATCAACAGCGGTACAATGATATAAGCAGCTAGTTTGGTACACCTTCAAAATCTACCAGTGTGTATTTATAGTGGTGATAGCTACAGGCGCCTTGACAAGTTAGACATTTTGTCAGATTAAAAAAAATAAGAAGACACTAAAAACCAAAACAATAACAGCAGTGCAATATCTATTTATAGCATCTACTAGATCCAAAGATAAAATAGCTCTTTGCAGAAAGCACTGACTGCAATACCGGAATAGTTGTCGTCTGTGTTTTCCATTATTGTCACAATTTGTCTGGTGCGTATTATTATCAACAGGGCCTTTTTTATGGACAGGCTCATTAGGCGTCTTCTAGCGCTTTTTTAATTTTGAGAGCCACACATTACTAAAGGTCCTATCATTATTAAAGGTCCTATCATTATTAAAGGTTCTATCATTACTAAAGGTCCTATCATTGTTAAAGGTCCTATCCTTACTAAAAGTCCTATCATTATTAAAGGTCCTATCATTACTAAAGCTACTATCATTATTAAAGGTCCTATCATTACTAAAGGTCCTACCATTAT
The DNA here is from genome assembly GCA_021962125.1 of Bulinus truncatus. NCBI lineage: Eukaryota > Metazoa > Mollusca > Gastropoda > Planorbidae > Bulinus > Bulinus truncatus. The sequence goes on from JAGDYQ010000124.1 coordinate 2,716,118, forward strand.
TAAAGGTCCTATCATTACGGAAGGTCCTTTCATGATTAAAGGTCCTATCATTATCAAAGGCCCTATCATTACTAAAGGTCCTTTCATTACTAAAGGTCCTATCATTATTAAAGGCCCTATCATTACTAAAGGTATTATCATTATTAAAGGTCCTACCATTATTAAAGATCCTATCATTATTAAAGGTCCTATCATTATTAAAGGTCCTATCATTATTAAAGGTCCTATCATTACTAAAGGTCCTACCATTATTAAAGGTCCTATCATTACGGAAGGTCCTTTCATGATTAAAGGTCCTATCATTATTAAAGGTCCTATCATTATTAAAGGTCCTATCATTACTAAAGGTCCTATCATTATCAAAGGCCCTATCATTACTAAAGGTCCTATCATTACTAAAGGTATTATCATTATTAAAGGTCCTACCATTATTAAAGGTCCTATCATTATTAAAGGTCCTATCATTATTAAAGGTCCTATCATTATTAAAGGTCCTATCATTACTAAAGGTACTATCATTATTAAAGGTCCTATCATTACTAAAGGTCCTTTCATTACTAAAGGTCCTACCATTATTAAAGGTCCTATCATTACTAAAGGTCCTTTCATTATTAAAGGTCCTATCATGATTAAAGACCCTATCATTATTAAAGATCCTATCATTACTAAAGGTCCTACCATTATTAAAGGTTCTATCATTACTAAAGGCCGTTATGCGTATCTCATTTATATACAATTAAAATGAAATGGGATATGCATAATATACTCAGATGAAGTCACCTACATTCCTAGAATCTATTTTCTACAAATATACATTATGTAAATTAAATCACAACCCATTTCATTGCTTACGTTGGCAATTTTATCACCAGTAAGAACATTTACATTACAACTTAGAGTTATAACAGAACAAATATCTCAGGTGGAACAAATGTACGAGTGGTGTAGATGTTCGGCTGACTACCGATAGTTCAGGATTCGATCCTAGGTGAGAACTATTCAAACATTTCCAGGTGAACTTTGGCATAAAGTCTCACAAGTCCACCCAGCTTTTAAATGGGTACCTAACTTAAGTTGGGGAAGTAAAGGTGGCTGGGAGTTGAACAAATCACACAAACCCTAAATATTCCGAGACTATAGAAACGGATGAATTCTACTTCGTCTGCCTCGATGGCCCGTTAGGGCTAAGGCAGGGAACATTACTTGTAATATTTCATGTGTGGCACCAGTGCCATAGCGAGCTTAACTCGCGCCCGGGGCGTAATACCTTTTTAGGACGCCTCTCCCATTCGAAAGCCATATAATATTGAATGTTTTGCGGACCATTTGGCGCTCCTTTGTGAGTAGCGCCCTTGGCATGATGCCCCCCCCCCTTTGTCCCAACTCGCTACGCCACTGTGTGGCACGCCAGCCCCGTAGCGTGAAAATTCTACAGCAGGGGCCAGTCAATACATTTTACTAAGTAGAACAAATAAGCAGAGGGGGGCCAGACAAAACGCAGGACGGGCCCGCCCCCCCCTGGCCCACCGCACGCTACGGGCCTGTGGCACGCAATAGTTTGTTGAGAGCCTCACTCTGATTTATTTGTATATGGTAAACTATGAAATTGTTTAAAGAGCCACACCATGGTCAAAGTACATTTATTAAATTTGAAGGAGCCAAAACTGGCAAATAGGGAGCCACACAGAACTAATCGAAGAGCCCCATTTTCGCCTTCCTTGAAATACATGGTAGTAAATAACTAGTCAACTCGACCAGTTTAACTCAGTGTATAAAAGATGACCTATATTTAAACATGAGTGTAAATCTATTACTTTCTTGTTACAATTACGTAAGCGGGAAACTTCCTTGATGTGATGAAGTAAGCTAAGCACTAAAAATATGGATCAAGTTTCTTGATTATAAAGTAAACAAAATTTGTTGTATTTCACTTGGTAGACTAACACTGGATCCGATTGCACAGTTTGATTAAACGGCAGAAAAACAATTTTTCAAAAAAAATTAAATATTTTATCTTTAAGGGATGTTGTGTAGCCCAGAGCAGCAAGGCATAGTTTACTGTTTGCTTGACACAGACTGGCACGCATCTATATTTTAAAGACCACTATAGCGCGGTTTTTTTTGTAGTAGCCCTTCTTTCATCCCCACCATATCCAACAGTGCAATGAATCTGGAGGCACTACAGGAGACAAGCATGGAACTTTCACCATGACCTGAAAAATCCCCTTGGTTATCACAAATAATCGAGCCTGGGACCCTCTGGTCGACATCCGAATGCTTTACCGCACGATCAGCTGTCCATCCCCTCGATATCATGCATCAGATTTAGGCTATCATTGAATGCTATATTTAGTACAGTGTGCTCCATGGGGTATTCTTTATTAATATACTAACCAAAGGCCCGGTATCCGGACAGGCGAGTGACTCCTTATAATTGAGTTGAATCCCTTTGACCATCTTTACAAATTCCCCAGTCTATTTTTAGCCGCGGGAGTTATACACACGTACGTTCGACAGGCTAGCCGATTATGTATTAGTTAGAGAAGTCAGTGGGTCACACTAGCACAGGTTTCCCATTTTAAATTCTTATTATTGAAAGTGGGGTTGGGGGCCCATGGCTAGGAGCCTCCCCCCCCCCACCAGGGGATATTACTGTTTTAGATGGGCCAACGTCAAACATTTTGAGGGAAGCCAAGAAAGTTGTAGGCTATGCCTCCGTGTGTGTGTGTGCGTGCGTGCGTGCGTGCGTGTGTGTGCGTGTGCGTGTGTGTGTGTGTGTGTGTGTTTAATTGTGATTTCTTGTTTTTTAAGTTTAAATTCTGCAGAGTATGGATTTTCTTTTATCAAAATATAGAACTAAGTAGTACATCTGTGAGGCGTGCTTTGATAACCCGGACTGTCTGAACATATGACACAATAAAGAGATATCACCACTTAGTCTGTTGTGTAATTATGTCAAGGTGTTGACGTGATAACACACACTGTGAGATAACACACACTGTGAGATAACATTTTTGTTTATCTAAACTCTTAATTTTAAACCTACAAAAATACATATGCACATAGATCGTCACAGATTCTTTATCTTCACTTTTTTTTAAAACGAAAAAGTTAACTTGAGAGATTTGTTTTTTTTTTTTCGGTTTAAAATATGATTTTGAAGTGCACAGATAAATTGGGAAGAAGTATGTTCGAGATAAATGAACATAAAATGTCACAGTATTATATAGGTCACTGTCATAGTGTTCATATATGTCATTGTATTTAAACACATTCATATATGTCACTGTATTTTAACACATTTATGTCATTGGGTTTAACACATTCATATATGTCATTGTTTTAAATATATTTATATATGTCATTGTATTTAAACACATTCATATATGTCATTGTTTTAAATATATTTATATGTGTCATTGTATTTAAACACATTTCATATATGTCATTGTTTTAAATATATTTATATATGTCATTGTTTTAAACACATTTATATTTTTAACAGTTTAGGAAAATATTCTGAACGGACAGTTGTCTGAATGGACACTAGTCTGAACTACTTAGGATGGACTTCTTTCCATGATAATCTTTTGATATTTTTTTTTAAATCCGTAATACACTTATATTCGTTTCAATGTGTATCAACACATCTAAAATAAAACAAAGTATAAACACTAAAATAAAAACAAATTATTGACACATCTAAAATAAAACAAAGTATCGACACATCTAAAATAAAACAAAGTATCGACACATCTAAAATAAAACAAAGTATCGACACGTCTAAAATAAAACAAAGTATCGACACATCTAAAATAAAACAAAGTATCGACACGTCTAAAATAAAACAAAGTATCGACACGTCTAAAATAAAACAAAGTATCAACACATCTAAAATAAAGCAAAGTATCGACACATCTAAAATAAAGCTAAGTGTCGACACATCTAAAATAAAACAAAGTATCGACACGTCTAAAATAAAACAAAGTATCGACACGTCTAAAATAAAACAAAGTATCGACACATCTAAAACAAAACAAAGTATCGACACATCTAAAATAAAACAAAGGATCGACACATCTAAAAAAACAAAGTATCGACACATCTAAAATAAAACAAAGTATCGACACATCTAATATAAAACAAAGTATTGCTGCTATTTTCATCATTGGCCTTCAAAGGGAGGTTACGAAAAACATTGGCGAAGAGATTTGGACAGGACCAACTGAATATGAGTATTGATTTCCGCATGATTGGAGTGACCCTACTGTCCGTTCAAAATATAAATGATACTAAATGAGTATCGTCTAATTTAAATTGATCCCCCCCCCACCAAAAAAAAAAATGCCCTACATGTGTTATTGTGCTATGTGAGGCTATGTGTATCAATATTTAGTTGCTGCACAATTAAAAATGAAAAAAAAAATAATGGCTGCTATATTTTATAGTCATTGTTAAAAGACTTTTAAGAAAGCGATATATGATGATATTATATTTTGTGCAGTTACTAAATATAGACTTTGTATACCAGACACGTACACAGATACATGTCATGTCAGAGTAATGTGTCGGTTGAGTCGAGTTATATTTTTTTTTTAATTTTATGGAGTTCAAATTTGAGAAACATTATAAACTATCATGCTGTGCCCCTTGTATTATATGAAACTGAATTTATTCTCCGGGGTGCACCGAGGTCAAATGAAAACATTAACTTCACTTGAATCACTGCAGTTGTTGACCTCGTCGTGTTATGTTCCAGATGTGGGACACGAGACAGTTCACTGAGACTTCAAAATGTTGTTAATGTCGCTACTTTAAATTTTTTTTACGACGTAAATGTAACGTTTTGTTAATGCTGTCACTATGCATTCAGCTCGTAACAAATTTGTTTTTTTTCTTAATCTCAAATGCAAATTTTATTTAAACCTTTACTGCCCCGAGAAAATTTCATGAACTGTACCCAGATATTAATCAGAAAGGCTGTTTTTTTTTGTGTGTTTTACTTAATGTTTTTTTTTCTACGCTTGGATGAACTTTTATAAACAATCACTTCTACTTTTCCCCCGTAACTGCAGCTTCACCCCGTTTCATCCCCACACCTTTTACTCTACTTTTTTTTTTAGTCTCAATTTGAGGAAGTATCAAAAATTTCTCTCGATCTCTCTCCACCCCCCCCCTCTTCATTAGCGTAGTCCATCAGTCCAGTAGTAAATTCATTTCACGGGAGTGGCGGTGGGGGGGAGGGGGGACACATAACGAGGAGCCACTAAATCACCAGTCTCATAGGACGCCATTGATCGTAATGAAACAAAACAATCGGTACTGGGCCACCCAAGAGGCGTTACATTACTTCTGTTTTTATTTACTGCGGTGTATTTCAGGATTGTGCGACTTTTCCCAGACTTTCCACGGACGAGATATTAACCGGGAGCTGAGCGGATGTGAGTGGCAGTGGCATTGTAAATTAAAACAATGTAAAATATAAAATAATTAGCACACACACCTGGACAAAAAAAATGACGATGAAACAATAAGAAATTATAAACAATTGACGGTCGGGGTGAGAAAAAAAGTTTGGGGACCATTGCTCTAAGAAACATTTGCTCACCATGAACTGAGTTGGGTTTATTTGACTTGCAATAGTTTAATCCCATGGATATTAAGTGGATTCTTCATTCATAGTTTTATCCAGTTTTATTAAGTTTAAATAGCAAGATGCAGATAGATCCGTATTTAAAAGTACAACATTTGAACGTATTTCATTTTAAAAAGAAACCTCGCTCTAACCAAACTTTTAACCGTAACAGATCAAGATAAAAGAAACCGTATCAAATAAAATTAAAAAGATGTCTAAACATTTCTTTCGTTTCACTTGATCTAAAACTCGGAAATAAAAAAAAAACAAAACAACAAAGAACTAAAAATAAATCAAACATTGAACATTGTAACGTACATATAGCAAGCGACAGCTGACAACTTTATCTAACTCGTTTAACTACAAGGCTACGATGCAGTTGCATAACTGTTGTGTATGTGTGTGTGGGGGGGGGTACTGCATATGGTCGTACTTTAGTATTTTTAGGCACTCAAAATGGGGGGGGGGGTATTTTCAGACTCTGCCCCGGGCGCCACTAATACGTTACGCCACTGCTGCACTACCTGCTGTACAATGGGGCTTGTACATACACTGCGGATAATGTTTTCTTGTAGTGTATTCATATTGTTACGTCTGCTCATCATGGCTCGGTTCTGGAGGTGGGGGTTGGAGAGAGGGGTGCGTCAAGGTCAAAACTCCAGTCTCCGTCACCCGAGGAGAGCTTCTCTATTAGTTATTATTCTGTCCCCTAGCTGTAACAATTCGTCCCCGAGTATAGTACTCTGTATTCTGGCCCCACTTGTATCATCATTTAAAAAAAAAAAATTTTTTTTTGCATTGTAGCGCTGGATATTTTTTAATCCCGGGGCAAAAGGTCGCAGTCTCTGTCAGGTGCCCCATGTCTCAGACCCTGTCAGGTGCCCCATGTCTCTGTCCCTGTCAGGTGCCCCATGTCTCAGTCCCTGTCAGGTGCCCCATGTCTCACACCCTGTCAGGTGCCCCATGTCTCAGTCCCTGTCAGGTGCCCCATGTCTCACACCCTGTCAGGTGCCCCATGTCTCTGTCCCTGTCAGGCGCCCCATGTCTCTGTCCCTGTCAGGTGCCCCATGTCTCACACCCTGTCAGGTGCCTCATGTCTCAGTCCCTGTCAGGTGCCCCATGTCTCACACCCTGTCAGGTGCCCCATGTCTCTGTCCCTGTCAGGTGCCCCATGTCTCTGTCCCTGTCAGGTGCCCCATGTCTCACACCCTGTCAGGTGCCCCATGTCTCAGACCCTGTCAGGTGCCCCATGTCTCTGTCCCTGTCAGGTGCCCCATGTCTCAGTCCCTGTCAGGTGCCCCATGTCTCAGTCCCTGTCAGGTGCCCCATGTCTCAGACCCTGTCAGGTGCCCCATGTCTCTGTCCCTGTCAGGTGCCCCATGTCTCAGTCCCTGTCAGGTGCCCCATGTCTCTGTCCCTGTCAGGTGCCCCATGTCTCAGTCCCTGTCATGTGCCCCATGTCTCAGTCCCTGTCAGGTGCCCCATGTCTCTGTCCCTGTCAGGCGCCCCATGTCTCTGTCCCTGTCAGGTGCCCCATGTCTCACACCCTGTCAGGTGCCCCATGTCTCACACCCTGTCAGGTGCCCCATGTCTCACACCCTGTCAGGTGCCCCATGTCTCAGTCCCTGTCAGGTGCCCCATGTCTCACACCCTGTCAGGTGCCCCATGTCTCTGTCCCTGTCAGGCGCCCCATGTCTCAGTCCCTGTCAGGTGCCCCATGTCTCTGTCCCTGTCAGGTGCCCCATGTCTCTGTCCCTGTCAGGTGCCCCATGTTTCACACCCTGTCAGGTGACCCATGTCTCAGACCCTGTCAGGTGCCCCATGTCTCTGTCCCTGTCAGGTGCCCCATGTCTCAGTCCCTGTCAGGTGCCCCATGTCTCAGACCCTGTCAGGTGCCCCAAGGAGAGGTAGTAGGCAGACATTATACTGCTGGTGAGGTAGTAGGTAAACATTGTACTGCTGGAGAGGTAGTAGTCAGACATTATACTGCTGGAGAGGTAGTAGGTAAACATTATACTGCTGGTGAGGTAGTAGGCAGACATTATACTGCTGGAGAGGTAGTATGCAAACATTATACTGCTGGAGAGGTATTAGGCAAACACTATACTGCTGGGGAGGTAGTAGGTAAACATTATACCGTTTGAGAGGTAGCAGGTAAACATTATACTGTTGGAGAGGTAGCAGCTAAAAATAAAGACACAAGCCTAATGAACAACATGGCGGCAGGTGTTTAATTTTCAACAAAGTTTGCGAAGCATCGAAGAACCTTATTGTTGTCACAGTTTGTATTGTTGTTATTACATGTGGTTATAGTGCTGAGCCAGTAGTGTTTTGAATACAATACAGGTGAGACTTGAACATGCTGGAGTGATAAACGGTTGTGTGGGAGGCAGGAGGGGGGGTGCAGAGACAACAAGCAACATGGAGTGAACAATAGAGGTGAATGTAAGCAAATAGGAAAAATAAAAACTAACCATTGTAAGAATAGAGTAGAGAATAGAATGGATGAGAGAATGGAATAAAAGAGAGAGAGAGAGAGAGAGAGAGAGAGTGAGAAAGAGAGAGAGAGAAAGAAAGAGGGGTAGGGATATAAAGCCATTTAGGTTGAGTGGGGGGGGGTGGATGAAAACGCTCTAGCAGAATAGAAACATGGACACGATTTGATAACGTGATAAAAATAGAAAAAAAAAACGAATTAGACTTAAGGCCCTTATGAAAGTATAAACAGTACAACTGTGATTACAAAACAGACATTTTTGTTAGAGAGTTTGTGTGAGACGATTTTAAAAAAAAGTATTGCGTAATGAATACAGTAAAAAAAAAAAAGCCGCGAGAAAGAAACGAAAAAAAAAAACCAGCTAATGGTCAACTGTCAACTCTTTAAATAACCCAGTGACCTATTTAGACCGGTCGGTTCCTAGTTCCTACACTGTGCTAAGGTGGATGGGGGTCTGTATGGGAAGGGAAGGGACAGAACAGGTATTGTCCCTATTGTTTAAAAAAAACAACAACAATTTATTTGAATTTGACATGTAGAGAGTGGGAGGAGGGATGGGTTTTCACCCTCTGACCCTTTAACGTTCTATTTATAGACGTGATCGCGCTGTGGGCACGCACGCCTCGCATGGGCAACTAATAACATAATACACGGGAGGGGGGGTGTATATAAAGTGAGACACTCAGGTACTGAACAGCACAGGGCGTAGTGTGAAGGCGTCATGCACGTGGTGGTCTCAGTATACTTATTGTACTGTCGTTGATTTCTTGTGGATTACTATTGGGTGATGTTTGCACTTAGAAGTACAAGATCGACATTAATGTAAGTGTTACTATTGTCATAAGAGATCGACATTAATGTGTTACATTTTAAAGGAAGTGTTACTGATAATCATAAGAGATCGACATTAATGTAAAGTGGTACTAATAATCATAAGAGGTCGACATTAATGAAAGTGGTACTAATATCATAAGAGATCGACATTAATGAAAGTGGTTCTAATAACATCATAAGAGATCGACATTAATGAAAGTGGTACTAATATCATAAGATAGAATATCGTTTGATTCACATAAAGACCTTTAAAAGACCCATTTATCTCGTGTGCGGACTGTCGTAAACAATTACCAGTTGAAGTTTTAAAAACCCGTTTTATTTTATAATTACATGTGTCATGTATCCCAGTTACATATTAGTCTCAAAGTTCAATCCAGATTATTTTAATTTTGGGCCCTATACTACAAATATAACGAAGAATAGATGTCAGTATGGATAATATGATTATACTACAAATAGACTACAACTATTACTGTATTATTTTGATTAGTATAGTCATTGTTGAGTCATGCCTCTTGAAATAAAGAAAAAAAAACGTATCAGATTAACAAAAAACTTCATTTATTTTATCATATACACACACAGAGATTATTGTAAAGATACCTTCCCTGTTATCATGTTACATAGACCTAATGGTTATTTTTTTTTATATGTTACAGCTTGTGACCAACCCAGCTCTATCCCGGACACGTTCGATTGACGCAGTTTGGAATTCCTTCCTTGATAAACGAGTTTCACTAATCACCTGATTAAGTAAACAACATATCTGACCATATCTTGAATAACATGGCAGTAAGTAGTTATAAATAATCTTATTTATCTGTTCTTCCGCGTTGCAGGACTTCTTATTTTTCAATAAAATCACTGTGCTAAAATTAGACCGATGACTTTGACTTTCTTTAGCTTTTCTTTTTAACCCTACGGTTGTTTCCTCAAGAGAACTTCCCGATGCTAAATTTAGACACTCCTCCTTCTCTTTGATGTAACGAAATGTTAGCAGCCGACATTAAATCGGAACAAATGATTTTATTTTATAATCAGTTTGAATATTAGTCAAATGAATTTTATAGTATTGATATGAGTTAAACTTATTGCACATTTTTATCTAGTTAACTTTGAAAAGATTTATAATACAAAATAAAAATAATAAATAAAAACCAACACTACTAAATCAATAGCCCCTGTTTTTCGTTTTACTCCGGAAGTGCACTTGTTTACGAAAAGGTGAAAGTGGAGGATGTCAACATGTTGAAATACGTCTTTACATTATTTAGACTTAGTTCAAAGAGCTCTGTCTTCAAGTCAACAGTTTATTTTGCTCGATGCCAGAGAAAATATTTGGTAATGATTTCTTGTTGACTGAATTAAATGATATATTGTTTATTTTGTCTTTAACAATTGTTTTGCGCAACATGTAAATTCTAAGTACGCAATTTCAAATACCAAATAGTTCTCACTGACAACTAACAAATAATTGTATTGTTTCATCGTCAGTGGTTTTTTGTCCAGCTTTTAAATTTATGATCTTTTCTAAGTGTTCATTTCGTTATTATAATATTTTAGCGACAAAAGCTATTTTAATAAATATTGTTCAACTCTTAGTAGACGCTACGAAGTATCTCGAATGTTGTCGAATTTTATCATATCATGGACCTAGAAATATTCCGTTAAAAATATGCTCTTATCTGTTAAAAAATATTGTAAAGGAAATATATGTTATCATGTAAGAGATTAGTCCTGTTCAGAAATTTGGTGTCAGGGTCATAGTCACTATGGCGGAGGAAAGAGGTGTGTGTATGGGGAGTGGGCAGGGGGGGCAAATGACTAAGGCCCGGCGAGTTTTAGGGGCCTGGACTGAGCTGGCCAATCAACTTTTGAAAATATTATCAGCACGGGGGGCCAGTGACAGCCCTGCCCAGGGGCCCAACATTTCTGTCGGTGGGCCTATAGGGGGGTGTACATCATATATACCATGACCATCAATGCCATTTTAATGCATGGGAAAAAATTCCAGGTAAAAATAATTTTCCTGAATAATCAAAATATGTCCATGTTATGCATAAAACATGTTTGGACATTCTATTTAAAAAAAAAAAATTGACGTTCACACTTCACAATAACATATAACACCCACATTTCAAAACAGATATGTTCACATGCGCATATAGACACACTTACACATTCAACACATATACACATGTAATGTTGTGCTCACATTTATAAGCACTCACATATTCAAATACACTTATTCAAACAACATACATTTTAACACCCACATGATTATTGCGCACACACCTTTACACACATGTGCCACACAGGAGTCTCTTTTCACATTGACCTATGTATGCCACATTAGTTTACCATGCCACACGGTGGCATACAGCTAGCTCTGCAGTTAATCTGCTCCACTCTGGTTAACTTAGTTTGGCCTGCAGTTAATCTGTGCCACATTGATTTACACAGTTGACCCTGCAGTTAATCTGTGCCACATTTGTTTACCATGCCACACTTAGTTTACATGTGTCCCCAGCATTTAATCTGCGCCACATTGGTTTACCTGTGACCTAGAAATTCATCTGTGCCACACCGTTTTTAGTTTGTTCGGTGGTTTTCTCCCCTTTCAGCTTACCGTGGGACTCTCACCCCAGAGTGGACACTTGTAAATTTACCCTACATTAAAGTCTCAGCATGTACACAAACAGGCTGATGCAACTTAACTTAAAGTTGACCAACTGAACGATATTCCTTGTTTAAATAGTTTAAATACATCATGAAAATAATCAAAACACCAGTGTTTGTTGGATAGATTCCCGCCCTCCCTCCCCCCTCACACATATGCATGTTTTTTTTTAAACGGTCACCTCTTAAGTCATGTGACTTTGTTATTTTTTGTGTCTTCTCTATGGACTTGTATTCTCATCTCTTATCATATCGCGCCACCGTGCCTGCTGATCACAGCGAGGAGATGTAAACATGGATGTGTTTGTTGACCTCATTTCTAGCACGTGCTGATTACTTTTTGTTTCATTATATCACCAAACAAGGTCAATACCCTCCCCCCCCTTTCCATTTTTCTTTCCCGCTGGTTCTCAAGTTTGTATGGTGGCACACTGTTTCATTTATTCAATGTTAATTTTTTTTTTACAAGGTCCCTGGGTGTATAAGGGGTCGTTCACGTAGAATGAATGATACGCAAAGATATTGTATTGAAATGTGTGTAATGAAACATATTTTGTGTCATCCCCTCCCTGTGCAAGTGCCTCCCTGTGCAAGTGCCTCCCTGTACAACCTCCCTATACAAGTACCTCCCTATGTAATGGGTTATGAACTAAAACCGCCCCACCCACCGTCAGTGTTCCAAAGGCTGTGTGCGGCAAAATATACTGACTGTACGGAACTTTGCAAGGAAATTTCAATGTGTGTGCACAGCATAACTATACATATAGGCCTACTGAAGGAAACGTGTGTGCACTCTTTTGTAATGCGTGTGTACTTTTCTCGTTATTTTCTCGGACACATGCGCACAGCTTAGAGAGCACACTGCCCACCGCCTCCAACGAACTTTACTATGATAACGGTCACTGAACTATATCTCTTGATCAAGTCAGTATTCCGTTCTTTCATCAAATTCATCTCCCCCCTCCGCCATGGTCAGTGTTGAGCCCGTCACCTGCGGCACTCCTATCCGGAGGTCAGCCAAAAAAAAATAGGCGCCACCGTTCACGGTCATATAAAAATAGGTCAAGATGGCCGTGTGCCTATTCACCCAAACGTAACCACCTAAAGGCCCATGATAACCGACAATTTATTTCATTCGAGTGGTTATGCGCCCTCCACCCCCACAGCCCACTGCGTCCATACAGCTATGATGACTCCACCTGGTACAGTTTGGTGCAGTTTTAAAAGTAACCTTTACCCTTCCCCCCTCCCCCTCATCACAATATTCGTAAGTACATAGTTCACGGGACCAGTGGCGCGATTGGTCTCCAGACCCCCCAATGTAAGTTAGGACCGCTGTACACGATATATTATACCCCACACTTGCGGATCACGGGCCCCCGCATATGACACTTGGTTAAGACCGCCTTTGCGCGGGCACAATAAGGACACTTCCAATTGTAAATGAGGGCTGCGGTCAACAGCGCCACTTCATTGAGATCCATAGGGGGGGGGGAGGTTCAGATCAAGAGGTCGTTGTTCCATTTATTTACATCTGATATAATCTTAAACATTACCTGTAGTGTGTGTGTGTGTGTATGGTAGTCGATTACTTTCCCGTACCGGACATTCAAAACATGCTTTTTTTTTGCTAGTATCGCTCGGTTAGTTCCAGTATCGCACCATATGAAATGAGAATCGCTGATGTAATACGGTGGAAAAAAAAAAGAGCCAACTAGCACGCGCTTCTCGCCTACTCTAGATAATGCATCTCAATATATATATAGGGCAGTGTGACTGATTTGTAGCATTGAGTTTAGCCATCACCGGGTTAAGTCAATACATTTGTTGCATACACTACTTCGTTCAAATCATGGTAAGGTTTAATATAAATTATTACTTTGTAAAATTTCTTCGCGTGTTTATTATGTGTGCGAATGCTGGAGTTGGCTCTTAGTTCATGGCTAATGGTATCAATTAATACATTTGTGTTTTTTTTTGGTATAGGATTTAATGATGGAATTTTTCGGTATTAAATTATCAATGGTATTATTTAGGTGTTTATTGTGTGATACATTAACACGGTGTACTGAATTTCTTGTATAATCAATGTACCAACAGCGCATTGTCTTGTATTGTAAGTGTTAGGTGACCCTGTAATATAGGACTTAGAAACGAATATTAAGAATTTAAAAAACAAATCAATACAACTTTATATTTCATTTAGAATGGACTTAAGAGATCGCACATACTCTGCGCATACTGCTTAAATCCAGATATCACGTGATAAATGCATGGCGTGATGTTATGCCAAAATAATCTTGAGCAGGTCAGCTTGACTTGATCGACATGACTTTTTTCCCATTGGTATTGCTTAATTTAGTTTTTTTTTTTTCCAAACCAGTTGAAAGTTTTGAAAAGTTTGTCCCTAAATCACACACCCATGCATCCGTCTCTCTTCTCTCCCTCTCTCTCTCTTCTCTCCCTCTCCCTCTCTCTCTCTCTCCCTCTCTCTCTCTCTCCCCCCCCCTCTCTCTCTCTCCCTCCCTCTCTCTCTCTCTCTCCCTCTCTCTCTCTCTCTCCCTCTCTCTCTCTCTCTCCCTCTCTCTCTCTTCTCTTCCCCCCACCCCCATGCCTTCCTCTCCGTCTTGTTTATCTTCACACATGTCCAATATCTGAGTGAACACAATCAGCAGATAACATCACACAGATTTCACCTTGACTGTCGACGGTTCGGTACATTTAAAAAAATTTTTTTTTTTTTGGCCGTTATCTTCATAACGTTTTTTATATTTCCAGGGCTCCCAGTCACACCCAGCCAGTACAAACAAGGCCGTCCTGCAGAAGTTTCTACAGCTCGAGCAGCCCAAGGACGCGTGCCAGGTCGAGTACATCTGGATCGATGGGTCAGGGGAGGGTGTCAGGTCAAAAGGCAGAACGTTGGATTTCGTCCCACAGGAAGCTAAAGGTTAGTGTTGACCCTCACGTTGTGACACTGTAAGACTGTCTGTGTGTGTGTGTGAGAGAGAGAGATAGGAATGTGGTTACATGGACGGAAGTTGTGTGGCGAGTTGATGATGGCGGACATCGGTGACAAGTTTTGTTTACACAATAGTTTTGTGGCGAAAGTAGATAAGTGGGGTATTACGTGTGGCTGGGTGACAGTAAATCTGTTTGATCCCCAGCACTCAACTTTACTGGGTTGAGTTTTTTTGTTATGACCTTCCACCCCCTCGCCACCCCCCCCGGGGGGCATAGTTATCTCAGCTATGGTTGGGATCTAGAAAATGGGCTACACAACCGTCTCAGTCAGCCCCGTAGCGTGAACATTCTACAGCAGGGGCCAGGCCAATAGCAAGGGGGGTGGGGGGCAGGAAATAAATGTTACCAAGTAGAGCAAACAGAGGGGGGGGGCAAACAAAACGCTACGGGCCTGGTGTCAGTAATGTTTGATCTCATTGAACAGACTGCCCCCTTCTCACTTACCCCTCCCCCCCACACACACACACACTCCCCAATACAAATCAATGTATACTGTTGAATATTGACTCCGGGCGATAGTTTGATGTTCCGATGATTCATGGGGTAAAGTCTTAAACTAGAACTTCTAAAAATAAATGTTTGCCACAGCTGATAGTTTTTATATAAACGTTCCGCATTAAGATTTGAGCTTGAAACGAGCGACCATGCAACATGTATAAATAATAATTATGTTCATCAAATGCATCAAGAATGACACATTGGGAGCTTTCCTTTACTGCCGATTTCTCATTGCTCAGTGAGATGTGTGATGTACGGTAGTAGTTGTACACTGTGTGTTGGTGTAGGGGTAGGAAAGGGGGGGTGGGTGGACTTAGCTGGACAATTTATCTGTGTTGACTCATGGGACTTAGACACAGAAAAAAATAAAATTGGGTCACTCGATCAGCTGATGAACTTTGGACCCATTGCAGCTTTACGTGTGTGGAGTGTAGGTCAAGGCCGTACCGCCTGTACTCAGATATCAACTTGGCAAGATTGAAACAATTTATTTAATGAAAAGCTCTGACTGAATTCGGTGACCGGAATTACAGAAAGAAATGTAAACATTACGTAAAACATATTATATTTCCTATAGTTTCCTGACCTTAGCTCTTTTTTTTCCCCCCAAAATTTAATTGTGCTTGATAGTTGTAATGTTAAAGTTTACCCTCACCCAATAAAAATACAGTGTTTCCATGTAGTGCCTGTAGCTATAACCTCCTGTAGAATTAATAATGTACAGTCGGTGGTGTGAATTACTTGTAGTCCTGTCTGTCCATGAAATGGTTTTATAATGGCGTCCTCCGATATTTGCAATGAAACATTTTGTTCAGTGGTCGTACAGTTAAAATAAATAATAACAAAATGTACCAAGCATCTAAATCGTACCACACATGAGGACAGTGGACTTTATACAACTTAGTTATATTTGTTTCATTTGCGATACAACTATTGTTGTGTTGTGATGATGATGATGATGTTGGATATTATGTATATATGAATGTAAATAGTTGTATTGCTAATATAAAGAAGCCAATGGTTTGCCAAAGGAACAAATCTATATAAATAATAGCGATTGAATAACCATTTCTACTGAGCCGCTGGTATCTGGAATTGTATTTAAGTAGCATGAGACTTGGATTCTACTTTGTACACATTAAGTCTCTAAGTATCGTTACAGTATGTGGCAGAATAATACAGGGCCACACACACACACACAAAAGTCCGTCCCTGTGAAATGTTGCTGTGTAGCACTTAGGTTGTGGGTCGACTCGGTGTGATTAGTATAGCATAATAAAACATGTATTGACTCCCGAGTTTATTTTTAAAGTGCATGTATCTATCCATTACAGAATGCCCCGTATGGAACTACGATGGATCCAGCACCTGGCAGTCTGAGGGCTCCAACTCTGACCTGTACCTGTACCCCAGAGCTCTCTACAGGGATCCCTTCAGAGGTGGCAACAACAAACTGGTCATGTGTGACGTGTACAAGTACAACAAGGAGCCAGTTGGTAAGTGTTGTTCTCCGCCTTTTACATGGATATCTGTGTAAGAGTGCTTTGAAATTTAATAAACTAGGAACATATGCAAAGATGTTACTTAAACTGTAGTAGATAATATGCTGTGAAACATAGGGATTGAGTGATATATTTTCATTGAGACGGTCTTGATTTGATTCCAGACAGCAATAAAAGAAAAACCTGTGCAGAAGTGATGGAGAAGGCTAAAGACCAGGCCCCCTGGTTTGGTATTGAACAGGAGTACTCTCTGCTGGATTATGATGGCTACCCCCTGGGTTGGCCCAAGAATGGCTTTCCTGGACCCCAAGGTAAATGTTGATGAGTTTTACAACAGGTTTTAAAGCAAAGTTTATCTCTTTGTTGATGGTTTGTGTAGTTAATTGTTGCAAAGTTCATCTGTTGTTGATGGTTTGGGTATAATTTATTTTTTCTTAAAAAGAAACTTGCTGTCAGTTGAATTGACCCAAAGAGATTAAAAAAAAAAAAGATAATGAAATAGTTAATGACTTTTGATGTCATTTTAAAATGTAATTAAAATCCTTGAATTGTTATCTCCATACTAAATGCATTTAATCGGAATGACCTAACCATAAAGCACTGTCAGTAAAGAACTTAGATCATGTTTTTTATAAGCTGATTTAGGCTTAACTATGAACTTTTTTCACCTTTGGCCTTTTGACATCCAGGTCCCTACTACTGTGGTGTTGGATCTAACAAGGTTTACGGCAGAGATGTGGTGGAGGCTCACTACAGGGCCTGTCTGTACGCTGGCATCAACATCAGTGGCATCAATGCCGAGGTCATGCCATCACAGGTGAGTTATAGTGGAAGGTAGTGTTCACATTAGCTGCTGAGTCGGGAAATATCAAAATTATGTGCTAGTTGTTGATAAATAGGTGAATGCATACTTCGGACATTATTCTCTTTGCCAGTAGATAATCTGTCCCATGGTTTTAATTGATGTATTTACTTGTAAAACTTAATAGCAATAAACAATATTTTTTCACTTGCTTAAAATAGATATAACAGCTATTGATACTTGGCTATTCCATTGTATTCCAATGGTGCATCACACTATACTAACTACTGCGTTTGTCCACATAATGAATGGTATAAATATAAATATTGCATAGATACTACAATTTTATTTTTAAAAATAAACACACATACGATAAAGAGAATCTTAAATGTCAATAGCTAGCCTAGTTATACAAAAAACCCCCAGTTTAAACAGAATAAAACAATACTAAACAATAATAATAATTTGTACTGTTACTAGAACACATTGTTGAATCCATATTCATTTACATGTGTTCAGTTATTTTTTAAATCCCTCGTTTTCTAAAAACCTGCTTAAGGATTTCTTACACTCATTCGATTTCAGACCAGCCATTTTTTATAAAAAAAAATGTAATTGTATTTTTTTCTTCTATTAAAAATAAGATGTTGCTTTCGACATTTTTTGTTACCACTACATGTTGCTTTCATCCTCAACTATTGGGTCTCTGGCCAACTTTTGGGAACACTGGACTTTTAATAACTTTCTTTCACCTTGTATAAATAATATATAGCCTTGCCTTAAGAAAAGCTCTCCTCACTGTTTATTACACACTATTCTGAATGAACTATAATATTGATGAATTTAATAAAACTTGTTTCTTTTTTTTTGTCACCCAGTGGGAGTTCCAGGTGGGGCCGTGTGAGGGAATCAGCATGGGAGATGAACTCTGGGTGGCCAGGTACCTTCTGCTGAGAGTGGCTGAGGAGTTTGACATCAGGGTGACGTTTGATCCCAAACCAATCCCTGGTGACTGGAATGGCGCAGGGGCTCACTGCAACTACAGCACAAAACCAATGAGGGAGGAAGGTGGATTGACGTAAGTAGAGTAGATGCAATCCATCTTTGACTTGATGAAATGTTCATAAGTCTATATACTATTATGTACTATCCACTTTTGGATTTATTATGTTGCCTATAGTTTTCCACAATTTCTTAAAAAAATCATCACATGCTAATCTGAATGGACCTTCAGAATATTAAAACTTATTTTAGTCTTTTTTCCAGGATAAAGTTAGTGTTATCACTGTTTTCTGACACAAGTTTAGTAAAAGACTGCTCTAAGTGCCAAATAAAAAATCAGCCTGAAATAAATAATTATTTGCAAAAATTAATGCCCATTTCACAAACATTAATGCTGCATGTGAAAAAAAATATTATTTGTAAAAATAATATTGTTTAAATATATAAATTAATTTAACCTGTTACCATCTATTCTAGTGAGATTGAGAAAGCCATAGAAAAACTGAGTCTAAAACAGTCTGAGCACATCAGAGCCTATGACCCGAAGAATGGCCAGGATAATGCCAGAAGGCTGCTCGGCTCCCATGAAACCTCAAGCATTTATCAGTTCTCTGCAGGTGTTGCCAACAGGTAAATTTAAAACTAATCAATCCGAACAACATGCCACTTAATTCCATAGTTACTTTAATTATTAAATAACACCCTTCAATTGTTTTCATCAGTTTGAGTGTATAAAATATAAATGGATAAAACATACATGGACAAAATATAAATGGATAAAATATAAATGGACAAAACATAAATGGACAAAACATAAATGGGCAAAATATAAATGGGCAAAATGCCACTTAATTCCATAGTTACTTTAATTATTAAATAACACCCTTCAATTGTTTTCATCAGTTTGATTATATAAAATATAAATGGGCAAAATTTAAATGGACAAAATATAAATAGACAAAATATAAATGGACAAAATATAAATGGACATAATATGCTGTGTGTTGTTTTTTTTTAACTTTATTTTCTAAAGTAATAATTGATCTGTTTAAGGCATTAATGCTCTTGTTGAAGGGCGGGCTTAAAATTAGCTCTGAAAGAATGGGGAGCCAATTAATGCCCCCATTAAAAAAAGATCTAATTCGAACATTAAATTTGTAATTAATATATTTTTTTTAATAAATGAATTAGACCCCATAATTTCTCAGCTGTCCTGCTTATAACATAATGATTGATTTACCTTGTAATTCGTTTGAATATATAATTTTGTTTATTTTTTAATCATGCTCTCATCACAAAGAATCTTTTACAATCCCATAAGGGTTGATTCATCCTGGTTACCTTTCCCTTATCTAAAAATGAATAACCAAGTTATGTAGTACCAGCTGTATGGGTGTCATTTGATTTGTTAATTTAAAGAGTTTCACGATTGTTTATAAAAACATTTTATTTAACACTTGTGCCATAGTAATTTTACTGGTTGCAAAATTGTTTTATAAACTTTTGTCAGGTAACACTTTTCTGAAATGTTTTACATTTTTTTACACTGTTTACTCCAAACAGAGGTGCCAGTGTCCGTATTCCAAGACAGGTGGCAGAGGACAAGAAAGGTTATTTAGAGGACAGGAGACCAGCCTCCAACTGCGATCCTTACTCAGTGACGGAGATCATTGTGAGAACCACTTTGCTGGGAGATTGAACTAGTCAGTTATGGTGTCAATCGTCGTAAGCCATCTTCCATGTAACTTTTGTGTTTCATTCATTTCATCTGTAGTTAACATTGTTCCAAATATTATAATTGTTGAAAAACTATGTAAATAATAAAAAAAAAATATTTTTACGATGTACACAAAAATATTTTTACGATGTACAAAAAAATTTTTTTAGTTAAAAATATACATGTATACACAAAGGGAGAAAAACCTGGATTTATGGATTTTTTAAAATGGTCATTTTGGTTGTAAATTTTAAATGCTGGATACCGCAGTTTTTGAATTAGTGTTGTGAAAATGAGAAAAATTGTAACTCAGGGATATGTGTGAATTGTGTTCAATAGTTTAAAAGTTTTAAAATTAAATTTTTAAGTTTTTGTTTTTCATAAAGCTAAAAATTTGTATTTTATTTTTGGATGTCCTCAATCAGATATTTTTAAAACTCCCGATATCAAGGAGTTAATTTCAATTTATTTTCTTTAGTTAAACATGTATGTTAGTGAATGGAAAGATTTGCTATTGAAGTTGAAACGCACTTTGAACTTGTTCCATTTTTGTGTGTATTATTTTATTCAATGCATGAGGGTAAATACTGTATGATTTATTTTATCCATCACGTTATTTAATTATGGAACCGAACAGTTGGTACTAAGGGTATTCAAAGCCGAACAACTCAATTTTATACATCATTGACTTAATGACACCTCACTTAGCTATATATATTGATACTGTGTTTTATCTTTTTAATTGAACTGATCCAAGCTCTAGAAGTTCATTGGAGGATATATTTGGTTAGGTTGTCAACATGTTTGAAATTTTTTATGTATTATTTTTAATTTTTTGCTTGTTCTTTTTTTTTTATATAAATTGTGTTCTGATTGATCTTGTGAAATAAACAATGAATCTACAAGTTTTCTTTTATTAAATTATTAAACAATTTATGTTTATATATATACACCCATACCTCGCTTTACGGCCTAGATACGTTCCACGAAATTTGGCCGCTAAGTGAAAAGCCGTATAGGGAATCAATTGTTCTAGTACTAATCCATATAAATTCAATGAGATCGGTTCCAAGTTGTTTAAATATGTAACATGGTTTATCATTCAAAATGTATTTTCTCTTTTTATTTCATTTAAATTAAAGCTACATACATTTGTACATAAAATAATAACAAACTCCAACAATCAACAATAGTCTATAAACAAAAATGAAACAATTTCATGTTACATTAAATATGAATATGTATAATTTTTTTTAAATGAAGACAATGAAGAAATGCTAACCTGCAGATCAATGACGTCATCATTTTCCGCTGGTAAAGATGGACCTGGCTTTCAGCAATTGGCCAACGTTGTTTGTCTTGCCTTCTTATCTAGTTCATTCTTCAATGAGTTATAACTGCTAATGACTGAGTTAATTCCTTGAAAAATTGAGCGCTACGTCTGACGTCAGGATCGAATTCAAGGAGGAAGTTCCCTAGCTTCAAGTAGAGCAAGCAAATCACGTTCGTTCAAACATTCCAAGCCGAAATCTTCTACTAGACCCAAAATATTTTGCCTAATTTCAGGAAGAAAATTAACTTCTGCATCCAGTGCCGAACCTAGGGATTATAGGGCCCCTCATTGGAGGTCCCTGCATTTTGACATGAGATAATGTACTTTATATTTAATGCAAAAAAAAATTTGGGGGCCCCTCAAGCTAAGGCCGGGGGTACTTTTGAATTTGGACCCCCTCCCTAGGTACGCTTCTGTCTACATCAGTATTTTTTTTACACATTCTGGCCATATTTTTTTCCATACATGGTTCATTGTTGTTGTTGTCAATTTTAATTCATTCCATCATTCACTGATGCTGTCAACAGTATCCTTAATGTTATAGTTTTTCCAAAATGTTTGAATTGAAGATTCACCATTGGTTTCCCTTATGCTGAGTTGTCGGAAAGTTCGGTGTAGGTAATGTGCCTTAAAAGTGACTATTGCACCCTTATCCATTGATTGGATTGGAGTTGTTGTATTTTTCGGAAGGTACTCAATCATGAAATCTTCAGATAGATCGGATAAATTAGGTAGGATGCCCTGGTGCATTATGCAAAATAAGCAATATTTTTTTCACTTTTGTACAAAAGTGTTTTTTTTTTGGCCGTTATAGCGAAACATTTTAGGCCGTAAATCGAAAACGTGCCATAAATGATGAAGGCCGTTATAGCGAAATGCCGTATAAAGAGCGGCCGTATAGCGAGGTATGAGTGTATATATTTTGTTTTATACATTTTAGGGCCCCTTATTTCGCAGGGCTCCTAGGCCATGGCCTAGTCGACCTTTCCCTAAAATTCGGCCCTGGGTGTCATTTTTGCACTAAACCATACTGATCTACAGTGTCTAGAGACATTATATTTTGAATGTTTAAATAATAATGTTTTGTAAGAGAATGAGGAATTCAAAATAACAAAGAAACATCTCTGGCTTTCCAAGGCCATTTTGAAAATTGAGATATAGGTTGATTGTAGCGATAACACTTTTAATGTGCATAATAGCCAATCAATGGTCACTCAATAATGCAATGTTGGAAACATTGGAAGTCTTCTTCTGTTGTTATTTAATAGTACATTAAAAACCGTTTTACGACTCAGGAGGTGTTATGTTAGTTAATAAGGTCATTTATGGCAGAGTCAGGACTGAAAAGACAATCTAAGCATTTTGTCAGGGTCTCTTAGCTAAAATGACCTATAGTTGGGGGCCCCATTTACTACGAGCCTAACATTCAAGTGTTGGCCTAAGCGTCTTTGCCCTAAACCCACAAATGTACCTTTGCCTAGGGCAGGCTCGCAGCGTTTTGTCTGCCCCCCCCGCTTGTTTGCTCTTCTTAGTAACATTTCGCTTGTCCCCCCCCCCTCCCCTTCTATTGGCCTGGCCCCTGCTGTAAAATTTTTATGCCACGGGGCTTGCCTAGGGCCTTTAATTGACAATTACATATCATTTACCTAGGGCTTCGGCCCACAAATTATTTTAGTTTCTATTAAATTACATCAGCCGCTAGAGCCCATTCACATATTACACACAATGAACCAAAAATCACCCTCTCAATTATAACAACATTTAATGAACTCAAGGATCCCCAATACCTCGAATTGTTTAACACCCCCCCCCACACCTCAATCAAAGAAAACTTGGTAAATTCACCTTTATCTTTTACACTTAAAGACACACTATAAAAACATATTTGATTTCGCGACCCACCAAAGAAAATGTTTCTTTTTTTCGCCAAAAAGAAAGAAAAGAAAATCTTCAATAAATTTAAATTCTGATTTTCCTTTTTTTAATTTTCAGATTTACGAACTTTAGTAACAGAGAAATAGAGTTGTGAGTATGTGATAGTATGTCTGTATAGATTTTTGATTCTTTAACTATACATTTAAATGTTGTATTTGACCCACACTGTTTTAAAGCCATTGTTTTAGATGTTGGATTTAAAACACAACCACCAACCACCATCTTTCGTCAGGGCCGTTCTTATGGTTGGGCGACCTATGCAACTGCCTAGCCCCCCCGCCCCAGATGCTTAGTGAGGGGTGAGCAAGGGGAGGCATCATGCCCATGGCGCTACTCATAAAGGGGCGCCTAATGGTATATTTTACATAAAGTATTACATGATTTTTGTCGGGGGGGGGGGGCGAGTTAAGCTCGATACGGCACTGCCCCCCCCCCTTCAATCCAAAAATGGTCCCCATCCTAAGCATTCTAAAAAAATGTCTGATGATATTAGGGCCCTGAAAAATATTTTTTCTAAGGCCCGCAAAGTATCTCTAGAAATGTCTAAGGCCCGCAAAGTATCGCTAGAAATGTCTAACTAAGGCCCGCAAAGTATCTCTAGAAACGTCTAACTAAGGCCCGCAAAGTATCTCTAGAAATGTCTAACTAAGGCCCGCAAAGTATCTCTAGAAATGTCTAACTAAGGCCCGCAAAGTATCTCTAGAAATGTCTAACTACGGCCCGCAAAGTATCTCTAGAAATGTCTAACTACGGCCCGCAAAGTATCTCTAGAAATGTCTAACTAAGGCCCGCAAAGTATCTCTAGAAATGTCTAACTACGGCCCGCAAAGTATCTCTAGAAATGTCTAACTAAGGCCCGCAAAGTATCTCTAGAAATGTCTAACTACGGCCAGCAAAGTATCTCTAGAAATGTCTAACTAAGGCCCGCAAAGTATCTCTAGAAATGTCTAACTACGGCCAGCAAAGTATCTCTAGAAATGTCTAACTAAGGCCCGCAAAGTATCTCTAGAAATGTCTAACTACGGCCAGCAAAGTATCTCTAGAAATGTCTAACTACGGCCCGCAAAGTATCTCTAGAAATGTCTAACTAAGGCCCGCAAAGTATCTCTAGAAATGTCTAACTACGGCCCGCAAAGTATCTCTAGAAATGTCTAACTAAGGCCCGCAAAGTATCTCTAGAAATGTCTAACTACGGCCAGCAAAGTATCTCTAGAAATGTCTAACTAAGGCCCGCAAAGTATCTCTAGAAATGTCTAACTACGGCCAGCAAAGTATCTCTAGAAATGTCTAACTAAGGCCCGCAAAGTATCTCTAGAAATGTCTAACTACGACCAGCAAAGTATCTCTAGAAATGTCTAACTACGGCCCGCAAAGTATCTCTAGAAATGTCTAACTAAGGCCCGCAAAGTATCTCTAGAAATGTCTAACTACGGCCAGCAAAGTATCTCTAGAAATGTCTAACTACGGCCCGCAAAGTATCTCTAGAAATGTCTAACTACGGCCCGCAAAGTATCTCTAGAAATGTCTAACTAAGGCCCGCAAAGTATCTCTAGAAATGTCTAACTACGGCCCGCAAAGTATCTCTAGAAATGTCTAACTAAGGCCCGCAAAGTATCTCTAGAAATGTCTAACTACGGCCAGCAAAGTATCTCTAGAAATGTCTAACTAAGGCCCGCAAAGTATCTCTAGAAATGTCTAACTAAGGCCCGCAAAGTATCTCTAGAAATGTCTAACTACGGCCCGCAAAGTATCTCTAGAAATGTCTAACTAAGGCCCGCAAAGTATCTCTAGAAATGTCTAACTACGGCCCGCAAAGTATCTCTAGAAATGTCTAACTAAGGCCCGCAAAGTATCTCTAGAAATGTCTAACTACGGCCAGCAAAGTATCTCTAGAAATGTCTAACTAAGGCCCGCAAAGTATCTCTAGAAATGTCTAACTACGGCCAGCAAAGTATCTCTAGAAATGTCTAACTAAGGCCCGCAAAGTATCTCTAGAAATGTCTAACTACGGCCAGCAAAGTATCTCTAGAAATGTCTAACTACGGCCCGCAAAGTATCTCTAGAAATGTCTAACTAAGGCCCGCAAAGTATCTCTAGAAATGTCTAACTACGGCCAGCAAAGTATCTCTAGAAATGTCTAACTACGGCCCGCAAAGTATCTCTAGAAATGTCTAACTACGGCCCGCAAAGTATCTCTAGAAATGTCTAACTAAGGCCCGCAAAGTATCTCTAGAAATGTCTAACTACGGCCCGCAAAGTATCTCTAGAAATGTCTAACTAAGGCCCGCAAAGTATCTCTAGAAATGTCTAACTACGGCCAGCAAAGTATCTCTAGAAATGTCTAACTAAGGCCCGCAAAGTATCTCTAGAAATGTCTAACTAAGGCCCGCAAAGTATCTCTAGAAATGTCTAACTACGGCCCGCAAAGTATCTCTAGAAATGTCTAACTACGGCCCGCAAAGTATCTCTAGAAATGTCTAACTACGGCCCGCAAAGTATCTCTAGAAATGTCTAACTACGGCCCGCAAAGTATCTCTAGAAATGTCTAACTAAGGCCCGCAAAGTATCTCTAGAAATGTCTAACTAAGGCCCGCAAAGTATCTCTAGAAATGTCTAACTAAGGCCCGCAAAGTATCTCTAGAAATGTCTAACTACGGCCAGCAAAGTATCTCTAGAAATGTCTAACTACGGCCCGCAAAGTATCTCTAGAAATGTCTAACTACGGCCCGCAAAGTATCTCTAGAAATGTCTAACTACGGCCCGCAAAGTATCTCTAGAAATGTCTAACTAAGGCCTGCAAAGTATCTCTAGAAATGTCTAACTACGGCCAGCAAAGTATCTCTAGAAATGTCTAACTAAGGCCCGCAAAGTATCTCTAGAAATGTCTAACTACGGCCAGCAAAGTATCTCTAGAAATGTCTAACTAAGGCCCGCAAAGTATCTCTAGAAATGTCTAACTACGGCCAGCAAAGTATCTCTAGAAATGTCTAACTAAGGCCCGCAAAGTATCTCTAGAAATGTCTAACTACGGCCTCTGAAGACGAAAGAACTGCCTTCAGTCACACTCGTACGTTATAAATGAGTACATACAACATTTTTTTTCTCTCAATGGAAATAAACAGACCTTTTCAACACCAATGGTAAACAGGCTAGCTTGTATTCGTATTTGAATGTCTACTAGAACTAGTACATGTTGTAAAAAAAAAAAAGAAAAGATTGTTACATGCAATAAGACCTTGTGGATCAATCAAGGGGAACAACTTACTGTAAACAAACATCAAAATCTACAGTTACAACTTCTGAATAGAGGTCAGAACACACTGACATAAAGATGTTTTTTTTTTTGTTAATTTAATTTTCTTAGGTCGACTGCACCAATGTTAATTAGTATCCGGGTCAAACTGTTTTGTAGCTTTCAGATCACGTTGACTTAATTAGACAATACATATTATTAGGATCAACAACATGGTAGCCTCTCTCTCTCTCTCTCTCTCTCTCTCTCTCTCTCTCTCACTCTCTCTCTCTCTCTCTCTCTCTCCCTGTCTGTCTGTCTCTCTCTCTCTCTCTCTCTCTCTGCGTCTGTGTCTCTGTCTCTCTCTCCCTCTCTCTCTCTCTCTCTCTCTCTCTCGCTCTCTCTCTCTCTCTTTTGATATATGTGTTAATACCACTGTGACTGTCTTTAGTAATATTTATCTCAATGTTTAATACCAAATATATGACACGTGTCTTTTATTGTTAGGGCCGTTTTAAGATCATTGTAGGCCCTAGGCACTTTCAAAATCGTAGGCCCTCCCTGACTTCATTTTTTATATATTTTCAAGAATGCACCCCGGGCCTGGCTGGGGCCCCGCAATTTACATGATCTAATAAATAGTAATAGTTGTTATTGTAAAAAATTAAAAGAGGGGCCTCGCAAGCATCCGTTAAATTGGGCCCCGTAATTCGAAAGGCCGGCCCTGTTTCGCTAGATCGTATCAGACATGCTAAGTTCACAAAGAACGGTTGAGACTTTTCACATCTTATAACATATTGTACACTTTTTAAAATTCAATTTGTTTATTTTTCAAAATTGTAATGGATAAAAATAGTTCCAAGGGAGTTAATTTATATAAATACTAGTACTCTGTATTTTAAATTTATATAAAATACCCAATATTCATATATTAGACACCATCTATTTATTTCATTGATCGGAAAATTAAATAAATTCGCCAAATATTTGTCATTGCCTCACTCTTCTTTTGAATAGACTAAATTATTAAACAAAACATTTTGTTTAATTGTAATAATGACGTTAGAGTCCTTTCAGGTCATCTTAAGTTCTCCTTGACTTCAATTATATTTTAAAAAATCCCCCGCACTTCTTTGCGATTAGATATCTAGATAAACATTCCGCATTGTTAATCTTATTCTATGCAGACTCTGCAGTGATGACGTAGTAATTCCGGTGTTATATCATGCGCTTCGCATTCGTTGTTTTATATAATCGTGTGCTTCTTTTTTCTTACAAAATTTAAAAAAGTAACGAAAGTACTTTTAAATAACCATGTCTGATGGATACAAGAGGAAACAGGAGAGTGGATTTGTACAAATCTACTTGTTTCCCACAGCAATAGCTTACAAACCAGTTAGTTTCCTTCAGCCATTTCCTACAAACATATGAGTTCCCAACTGCTATTTGCCTACAAACCTTTCCCCCACAGCCATTGCCTACAAACCTTTTCCACTATAGTCATTTTTTACAGAACTATTTGTCCCCCTTTCCCACAGACTTTTCCTACTAACCTATTAACTCACCGCAGCCCTTTCCTACAGACCTATTAGTTTCCCTCAGCCATTTCCTACAAACCTATTAGTTCATCACAGCCATTTCCTACAAATCTATTAGTTCATCACAGCCATTTCCTACAAACCTATTAGCTCATCACAGCCATTTCCTACAAATCTATTAGTTCACCACCGCCATTGCCTACAACCCTGTTCTTCACAGCCATTTCCTACAAAACTGTTTGTTCCCCCTATAGACTTTGCCTATCAACCTATTAGCTTATCACAGCCATTTCCTACAAACCTATTAGTTCCTCACAGCGATTGCCTACAAACCTATTAGCTCATCACAGGCATTGCCTACAAACCCATTAGTTCCTCACAGCCATTGCCTACAAACCTATTAGTTCCTCACAGCCATTGCCTACAAACCTATTAGTTCCTCACAGCGATTGCCTACAAACCTATTAGTTCATCACAACCATTGCCTACAAACCTATTCTTTCATCATAGCCATTGCCTACAAACCTATTAGTTCCGCACAGCCATTTCCTACAAACCCATTAGTTCCTCCCAGCCATTGCCTACAAACCTATTAGCTCCTCACAGCCATCGCCTACAAACCTATTAGTTCCTCCCAGCCATTGCCTACAAACCTATTAGCTCCTCACAGCCATCGCCTACAAACCTATTAGTTCCTCCCAGCCATTGCCTACAAACCTATTAGCTCCTCACAGCCATCGCCTACAAACCTATTAGTTCCTCACCCTCTTTCGGCTTGGCCGCTTACTACCCCCATCACCCCACCGCACCCCTATTCCCCATAATCTCTTTAATCAAATCTCATCAATGTCCCATTCGAGTTACATCCTGTTCAACTGTTTCCCCATTTTGAAAAGACGGCTAATTAAATTCCTGTCCAATCTGGAACTAATTTCACAGTTTTTTTTGTTTTTTCTCTCTACTCGGCCCCAACAGCCGGGCCGAAAAAAAGAATTCAATCCATTTCTTGTTTCCCTCCATCTCCCTTTCTCTTCTGTCCAAACAAATACCATTCTGTATTAAACAAGAGGTGTGGGAGATTGGGGGTGGGGGGTCTACAAGGGCGTGACTAGGGATGGGGTGAAGGGTGTCCACGAAATTAGTACATGTGTTCGATAATAAAAAAAAAAAAGATGTCCGTCGCGGTCAAAAACGAGAGGAAGCGACTATTTTCGGATGTCCCCCACCATCATACCCCCCATCCCTGCCCCCTTGCCTCACACACCCAGACAAAACGCGACACGCGACTTTACATAGGGAACCCTCTATTCCTGCCAGCGGACTGACCTCCATGAAGCATTGAGAAACTATTTCTGTCGGACCCTCGACTCATGGGTAGTAGCGGTAGTAGCCGCCACGCGATCAAGAGCAAATAACTCGAGGCGAGAGTGGTTTGTTCAGTGTTATACTCGATCGTCTCCCCTACTTCTTCGCGTGTCTCTCTCACACACACTACGCAGAAGGAGAACGTGGGAGAGGTGAGCGGGAAGGGAGGGGGGAGGTCGCCGTCGTTCGCGCGGAAGTTCTAAAGGCCGCGCGTGCCGTCGAGTGGCGCGTGAAGTGGTGCAGTGAAAGAGCCCAATCAAAAATGTATTCAAAAACTGTGAGAAATTTGTGTTGATGTTTTAACCACCGTTTTGACTGCGGACCGTTTGGGGAAACAAAAAAAGAAAACCACATTTTGGGAAAGGGGGTGGGGGGTTGGGGGAGGGGAAGATGATGTTTTTGAAGAAAACTTTATCTCTGGAAATTGGAGTAAAGAAAATAACAAACTGATTTTAAAATTGGAACATTTTCTTGTAGATGAAAATTACACAAAATATAAAAAGAAACTTAAAAGAAAATTTTAAGATGCGCTAAAAATGCAAAATTTTATTATTTTTTTCATTAAAATATTTATATTATCATTATCAATTACTTAAACCATGACTAGGTATATAGATTATCTATTTATTTATTTCTGATTATCAACTGATGCAAAGAAATTGTTAGCACATTATAACCATCCACCTTTTTAACTTAAGTAATAATAATTTATATAAATATTTGTGAGATGTAATGAATTACTATTATTTTTTTGGAACATTCTAATAAAAGTTAAAATATTTTTTTTTAATAGTATACTTTTTATTTTTGAAACGGTTTAACTTGCTGTTCTTTTTGAACACTATTACATACTTTATTTCATTTGGCTAGTCGATATAAGACTAGAAAAAAAGATGAACTATTTTGTGCATATATGCACAATAACTTTGCTTCAAAATAGTTTTGACATGATAATCTACTTTCTCCACTATAAACATTACTAAAAAGCAATTAGCTTCGTAATTCTACAAAATATTAATTCATGTAGTCGAAATTATTAAAATCGTGAACAGTTTTAATATTAAACTTACACTTGTGTCTAATTTAACCCTTCTAACTAAATAGAACAAGTCAAAACCCATAGAAAGTAAAACCAATTGAAATGTCAATAAACAAACACAAAATGGGTGATACACGAATTTTGAAACATATTTGAAGTAAATTGCATTGGCTTAAAAAACAGAGGTAGAGTTGAAAAGCTATGCAGTGTAGGGCCCTTAGCTGTCGACATAAAGGTCCCGGGTTCGATACACGCTTCGAGACACTGGATTTTTCAGGTTCTGGTTTAGATACTAGATACTTTTAAGATATCCTAACAATAATAATGAAAATAATGACACAAGTGTAAAGTTAGTATTTTGAGAAGCCCCTCTAAATTTTGGACCCATGTAGTAGAACACCCTCGATTCACGGGCGGATCTAACGACGGGTGCAGTGAGGGGCCAGCAAAAGCCCAACTACGTACCTTTTTATGTTACTTTTTAAAAAAAAGGAAAATTATATTATTTGACTGCACCAAAGGCCAAAAATGACTCACCCACCGTTGAAAAAGCTTCTGAAAAGACTGAACATTACTTATACAATTAAATTTTAAAAAAAGACACTATAGTTAATTATTAAATGATCTGTTACGACATAAACGATATTCTGTTACAACCATATGATATGTAACCACTATCGCTTTTAATTTCAAAATTAGTTATGTTACTTTTTTCTCTTAATAGTAACATTCTGAAATGTATCAAACAGTAAGAATTATACACACATTTCAAGTAATGTAAACTGTCAGTCTCGTATACATGGAGGTCATGAACTTTAACAAGATACTAAAAAATAAACTTTTTTATGAATGATGATTTATTCTTTAGAATTAGAGTCAAAGTCATATTTGATTAACAAAAGTCAATGATGGAGATTTGACCATGTGCACACAGTTACTCGTAGATAAAGAAAAAGACGTATTGAGAGAGAGAGACAGAGAGAGAGAGAGGGGGGGGGGAAAGGGGGAGAGAGAAAAAGAGAGAGAGAGACGTAATGAGATAGAGCGAGAGAGAGAGAGAGAGAGAGAGAGAGAGAGACAGAGAGAGAGAGAGAGGGAGAGGGAGAGAGAGAGAGAGAGAGGGGAAGAGAGATAGGATGAGATCGATTAAATTAGTAATCTGTCGGCCAGTTCTAGTTAATGACTTTAAAACAATATCTTTTCGATTCCACAAGTCCGGCAGAGTTCTTTTGAATCGATACCGCCATACAGCACCATGCTGCCACAAGTGCTCTTCTCGTTCCGTACTCGAAAGACAGGAGACTTCGGAATGAAGGGCGGCAACTTATTCAGCTTGATTGGCTTCTCAGGTGGGTCATTACCTGCGATTACCTGCCCCTGGTTCTATCATTATCTTTCCTTCATTAGGCCGCTGATGGCGGCGTCCGCGGGTGGGGGGCGTGGCGCTAGGGGGGCAGATAATGATAGTGCTGCCACCCGTGCACTACTGTTGTCTGCCCCCTGGCTGGAGAGGGCAGTGAGCTGGAGCGTAGGGTGAAAGGGGGAGGGGAAGTAAGGGCCAGAGGTGAGGATGTCAAGGCTCAGAACGGACACGAAGTGACTTTTTAAAAAATATAATCATGTAAAGTATGTTATTTTAAAGTTGTACTTATCCCATCCAACATTTTTGTTATCATCACACATACACACACCACACACACACCTCACATACACATCACACATACACACACACACACCACACACACATAAACCCAAAATGAAGTCTTCTTTTTATTATTTTTCGTCAGCCACTGTGGCGTTTGAGTTGACAGCCAGTTGATATGATTGCTGTAAGTTACAGGTTCAAATCACAGCGTGTCCAGTCATTCACATTATTTTCCCGTGGTGCCCACATAGCCAATGCACACTCGGCTATGTTGTGGGTTTAAAAAAAAATGATCATTAGCATGAAAAGCGTCCTATCGGTAGGTCATGTCATTGGCAGGACATGTCATCGCTACAGGGACTTTATAATTTATTCTCTGTCAGTAAATAACATGAAATATTATTAAACAAAAGTTCCATAAAGTCTGGTGACGTATTTGTCAAGGAGTAACTCGTCCTAAATTTCATTCAGAAAAGTATGAGAACCACTGAGTTCTCTATCAATTTGTCTTAAAATTTGATTTTTTGTTTTGTTGATGCGATTATTTAATCCAAGAGTTGCTTAGAACAAAAAAAAAAGAAAATATTATCAAAAGGGTTGATGATTGAACTTGATGATTGAACTTGATGATTGAACTTGATGATTGAACTCGATGATTGAACTTGATGATTGAACTTGATGATTGAACTTGATGATTGAACTTGATGATTGAACTTGATGATTGAACTTGATGATTGAACTTGATGATTGTAAATAGAAGGGCCATAAAGCTGGACTGGGTGTCAGTTGACCTCATAGTCTTCTCTTATGAGATTGAGATATCACTTCAAAAGCTGCACTGGAAATCTGTTGTGGTTAAAATTTGTCATGAAAAGGATTTTATCTCTCTTGCCATAAGGCCTTATATATGTATAAAATTATTCAAAAAATATTATTTCTATCCATTTATTTAAATCATATTACGTGTGGAATAATTTTTTTCTCTGTTGTAGTGTGTGGACTGTGTTGTAATGCGCGGCTCTGTTGTAATGCGCGACTCTTTTGTAATGCGCAGCTCTGTTTTAATGCGCGACTCTTTTGTAATGTGTGGTTCTGTTGTAAGGTGTGGGCTCATACGTAATGTATGCGCGCTCACATGCACACATCCTAAAATGACCACTGGTCATCACATGTACGTAAAAAGACTACGCTGTACCTCCCTCCCCCCCCTCCCCCAATTTTTTTCCATTTCTCTGCATGTGTATTTTATAAACGTGGTTCTGTCCTATCAATTCCTCAGCAGGTTTTATCCAAATAATAGATTTTTTTTTTTTTTACTTGACAAAGATGTCCGGTCTAGTCGAATTCAAAGCAGTACCAGTATTTGGGTAGCCACACATCATTATGTCTTGACTTTAAAATCCCATATATTTATGATGCTCTATATACTTCATTCTAATTATCACATCCTTTTTATTCCATCCTATCATTCCACCATATATATCCCATTATATTTATCCCATCATATTATCCCACCATATTTGTCTAATCAAAATTTCCAACCATTCTATCCCATTCTATTTATTCCACTCTTTATATCCCATCCTACGTATTCCAACCTATTTACCCCACCCTTTTTATCCCATCCTATTTATTCCACTCTATCCCATCCTACGTATTCCGCCATATTTTTCCCATTCCTAAATTACTCCATCATTTCTATTGAAATACTAAATGTTAAAGCTGTGTTCAGTTTATTTACATGATTCAAAGAGAATGGGAACATAAAAAGTTACGACAGTAAGATTTCTTGTCAGTTTGGAGCAGACTGGTTTTTAAAATGGGGGAGGGGGGGGGGGCTGTTTGAACAGCAGAAACATTCTCGAAATGGCGATGTCTCGTCTATCTTCGGTAGGGGATGCCATGTTTGCTCGTTAGCTGGATTGTTCGCCGCCATCCGTAAGAGAGCATCGTCAAGTTTTCTTTCCCTCACTTTCTGAAGAGTTCCAAAAAAAAAAAACAACAATTGTCCCCCTTCCCAATTGCCATTATGTCGCTGCTGAGTTGGAGATCTTGCAAGGGAATCGGCAAGCGTAGAGACACGGGGTGGGGGGTCGAAGATGTCATTGAATCAATGAATAACAGGAGAGTTTAATTTGAACCGAATTTCCACTTTAACTCCACTTAACACTGTGAATGAGATCACCCCTACAGGGGTCAAATGTCAAGACCTTTGACAGAAATAGAAGAGAAAATAAACTTCCCGTATGCATGTCTTTAACGGGGCAGGTGCTTGATGATCTGATCTGTCTGTCCGTCCGTCCGTCCGTCCGTCCGTCCGTCCGTCCGTCTATCTATCTATCTATCTATCTATCTATCTATCTATCTATCTATCTATCTATCTATCTATCTATCTATCTATCTATCTATCTATCTATCTATCTATCTATCTATCTATCTATCTATCTATCTATCTATCTATCTATCTATCTATCTATCTATCTATCTATCTATCTATCTGTTTGTCTGTCTGTCTGTCTATCTTTATGTCTGTATGTCTCTGTCTGGCTGATAAATTGCCCGTCTGACTGACTGTCTAATCTGTGTGATTGATTCTGTCGGTTTGTATAATTGTCTTTAAGCCCATATATCTGTTTTTCTTGTCCATCAATCTTTTCATTGTACAATATACCGACCACTTTGGATTATGCATCTTTATATTATCCATCTTTCTTTCCTGACTATCTAGACAGTTCAGAAAAAACTAAAAATAACATTGCAAATAGATAAATTGTAAAAAGTAACTTTTTGTTAGGTCATTTTGATTGTAATAAGTACTACCAAGAAGCTGAGAGCAGAAGTCTCCCCGATTCTGTCATGTACATTATACTTCTCACTGAGTCAGTTATGTACAATATACTTCTCACTGAGTCAGTTATGTACAATATACTTCTCACTGAGTCAGTTATGTACAATATACTTCTCACTGAGTCAGTTATGTACAATATACTTCTCCTTGGGTCAGTTATGTACAATATACTTCTCACTGAGTCAGTTATGTACAATATACTTCTCACTGAGTCAGTTATGTACAATATACTTCTCACTGAGTCAGTTATGTACAATATACTTCTCACTGAGTCAGTTATGTACAATATACTTCTCACTGAGTCAGTTATGTACAATATACTTCTCACTGAGTCAGTTATGTACAATATACTTCTCACTGAGTCAGTTATGTACAATATACTTCTCACTGAGTCAGTTATGTACAATATACTTCTCCTTGGGTCAGTTATGTACAATATACTTCTCACTGAGTCAGTTATGTACAATATACTTCTCACTGAGTCAGTTATGTACAATATACTTCTCACTGAGTCAGTTATGTACAATATACTTCTCACTGAGTCAGTTATGTACAATATACTTCTCACTGAGTCAGTTATGTACAATATACTTCTCACTGAGTCAGTTATGTACAATATACTTCTCACTGAGTCAGTTATGTACAATATACTTCTCACTGCGTCAGTTATGTACAATATACTTCTCACTGAGTCAGTTATGTACAATATACTTCTCACTGAGTCAGTTATGTACAATATACTTCTCACTGAGTCAGTTATGTACAATATACTTCTCACTGAGTCAGTTATGTACAATATACTTCTCACTGAGTCAGTTATGTACAATATACTTCTCCTTGAGTCAGTTATGGCCAGCACATTTCTCACTGAGTCAGTTGTGCACACTATCTTTCTATCACTGAGCCTGTTGTGTACACTATCTTTCTCTCACTGAGTATGTTATGCACACTATCTTTCTATCACTGAGTCTGTTATGCACACTATCTTTCTATCACTGAGTCTGTTATGTACACTATCTTTCTCTCACTGAGTCAGTTGTGCACACTATCTTTCTCCCACTGAGTCAGTTGTGCACACTATCTTTTTCTCACTGATTCAGTTGTGCACACTATCTTTCTCTCACTGAGTCAGTTGTGCACACTATATTTCTCACTGAGTCTGTTATGTACACTATCTTTCTCTCACTGAGTCAGTTGTGCACACTATCTTTCTCTCACTGAGTCAGTTATGCAAACATTCTTTCTCTCACTGAGTATGTTGTGCACACTATCTTTCTCTCACCGAGTCAGTTGTGCACACTATCTTTCTCTCACTGAGTCAGTTATGCTCACTATATATTTCAAAGTAAAATAAACCCATCACTTTAGTCTCCCAACCTCCTTTAAAATCACCGAGAGTCTTGGAACAACGAAATGTCAAGGACCAGACACAACATTCAAAACGGGGAATTGAAAAAAAAAAATGAGCCCCCCCCTCCCCTTCTCTCCGGCCCTTCTTTTCATTCTATGCTGGCCTACATTTCTTTTTTTTTTTTCTGCTTCAAGTCCAATTACTTGGCCAAAAAGGCGTAACATCGAATCAGGGACTTCCGACCCGAAGCAGCAATTTGATTTGTGTATAATTCTTGTTTCCATGGCAACACAAACGGTGGCGGTGATTTGGTTAGCCCGATTCATGAACGGGGCCTAATTTGTCTGATTGGCCCCCACGATCAAACATAAAATTACTACGGAGCTCCGAAGTGGCTATTTTTACATCAAATCTCGGCCCGGTCAATAAATGCATGTCAAGGGAAGATAATCTGAGATGAGTTACATGTAATATATCGGTGTAAGAAGATGTATTCCCGATTAGTGAATTTATCTCACACTTTCCTTTCATATGTATTATTTACATTATATACATAATTAGATAGATATTATGAGCTTCATTAAGTCCGTTGGTGCAGCTTTCAAACGTTTGTTGTCATGTCTGTTGTATTGTTTGTTGATAATATGTTTACGCATATTCGAGCTAAATATTGTTTAATGGACTCTGCTACCTGCACCATTTTTCTTATTACAAATATTCATAAACTACAGACCACTGATTTATTACGTTTTGTTTTTATAGATATAATTACATTAATTTCTACCATACTGTCATTTTCAACTGGGGCCAAGTTAGTTTAAAGTGGACGTGATTTAAATAATGCGTCTAATATTTATTTACAATAAAAAGTCAAACACTCCGAGCTTACGAAACATACAAAAAATATAACTATCCTGTAACAATTTCAACGTATCTCACTCGATGTTCCCTAGCATGGAGACATGCTTTGAATTGTCAACTGAACGGAATGATCCGGCCAACAAATTCTCCATAATTGATTCACAATTTCTTACGCTTAATTAACTTCACCAGTCGAGCTTAATCAAAGTGGGCGGTGGTCAGGAGAAGATCTGACCTTTCCACTCTGACCTCTTGTATTCTCCCTGCTTATTTCTTTTCTGATAACGGCGATGCCTGTTGTTCAAACATGACATTAAATTTGACATGCCATGCCATCGTTTACTTGACATTAGTCCAATTTTTTTACACGTCGAGATCCATAGAGTAAATCAGTTCCGTTTAGTTTTTATTGTAAACAGAAAAACAGAATTAAACCGATCCGCAGTTAAATTCTCCTGATTATGTTATGTGATGATTTCTTTACATATCTTGTGTACTTAGTTTAATAGCATGAACATGAGCTTTAGATACTTTTGTTTATGTATGTTTAAACCCACACATTCAGGGGTGGGGTATCGGCCAAAATATCTGCCGACACCGACACCGGCTCCGCAGGCAATGGCTGTGAGGAACTAATAGGTTTGTAGAAAATGGCTGTGGGGAGTTAATAGGTTGTAGGAAATGGCTGTGAGGAACTGATAGGTTTGTAGACAATGGCAGTTAGGAACGAATAGGTTTGTAGGCAATGGCTATGGGGAGCTAATAGGTTTGTAGGCAATGGATGTGAGGAACTAATAGGTTTGTAGGCAATGGCTGTGGGGAGCTGATAGGTTTGTAGGCAATGGCTATGGGGAGCTAATAGGTTTGTAGGCAATGGATATGAGGAGCTAATAGGTTTGTAGACAATGGATGTGAGGAACTAATAGGTTTGTAGGCAATGGCTGTGGGGAGCTAATAGGTTTGTAGGCAATGGATGTGAGGAACTAATAGGTTTGTAGGCAATGGCTGTGGGGAGCTGATAGGTTTGTAGGCAATGGCTGTGGGGAGCTAATAGGTTTGTAGGCAATGGATGTGAGGAACTAATAGGATTGTAGACAATGGCTGTGGGGAGCTAATGGGTTTGTAGGCAATGGCTGTGGGGAGCTAATAGGTTAGTAGGCAAAGTCTGTAGGGGGAACAAACAGTTTTGTAGGAAATGGCTGTGAAGAACAGGTTTGTATGCAATGGCGGTGGGAAACAGGTTTGTGGGAAATTGCTGTGGGAAACAGGTTTGTGGGAAATTGATGTGGGGAACAAATAGGTTTGTAGGAAATGGCTGTGATGAGCTAATAGGTTGGTAGGCAAAGTCTGTGAGAAAGGGGAACAAATAGTTCTGTAAGAAATGGCTGTGGGGGAAAGGTTTGTAGGCAAATAGCAGTTGGGAACTCATATGTTTGTAGGAAATGGTTAAAGGGAACTGATTGGTTTGTAAGCCATTGCTGTGGGAAACTAGTAGATTTGTACAAAATCCACTCTCGTGTTTCCTCTTGTATCCATCAGACATGGTTATTTAAAAGTAATTTCGTTACTTTTTTTTAAATTTTGTAAGGAAAAAAGAAGCACACGATTCACGATAACCATCGAATGCGAAGCGCGTGATATAACACCGAAATTACTAAGTCATCACTGCATAGAATAAAGTAACAATGCGGAATGTTAATTTAAAATTTCTAATCGCAAAGAAGTGTGGATGCATAATTGAAGACGGGGAGGACTAATGATGTACTTAAAAGGGCCATGGTCCCAACATTCATTATCATTTAAGATAAACATTATGATATGTTTATAATATTTTGGCTTCATAATGAAAAGGGCATGGCGCGCGGTTCAATCTTATGGCGAATTTGTTAAATTTTCCATCAATGAAATAAACTGATGGTGTCTAAAATATGAATATGGCGTATAAGTATATAAATTTTAATGTATAGAGTACTACTAGTATATATATAAATTAACTCCCTTAGAACTATTTTTAATCCATAACAATTTTGAAAAATGAACAAATTGAATTTTAAAATGTGTACAACATGTTATATGATGTGAACTTAACATGTCTGATACGATCTAGTGAAACAGGGCCAGCCTTACGAATTACGGGGGCCCAATTTAGCGATGCTTGCGAGGCCCCTCTTTTAATTTTTTTTTACAATAACAACTATTACTATTTATAACATCATGTAAACTGTGGGGCCCCAGCCAGGCCCGGGGTGCATTCTTGAAAAAATATAAAAAATGAAGTCAGGGAGGGCCTACGATTTTGAAAGTGCCTAGGGCCTACAATGATCTTAAAACGGCCCTGATTACAAGTAGTCTAACAATAAAAGAGACGTGTCATATATTTGGTATTAAACATTGAGATAAATATTACTAAAGACAGTCACAGTGGTATTAACACATATATCAACAGAGAGAGAGAGAGAGAGCGAGAGAGAACGAGAGAGAGAGAGGGGGGGGGGGAGAGACAGAGACACAGACACAGAGAGAGAGACAGACAGACAGGGAGAGAGAGAGAGAGAGAGAGGCTACCATGTTGTTGATCCTAATAATATGTATTGTCTAATTAAGTCAACGTGATCTGAAAGCTACAAAACAGTTTGACCCGGATACTAATTAACATTGGTGCAGTCGACCTAAGAAAATTAAATTAACAAAAAAAAACATCTTTATGTCAGTGTGTTCCGACTTCTGTTCAGAAACTGTAACTGTAGATTTTGATGTTTGTTTACAGTAAGTTGTTCCCCTTGATTGATCCACAAGGTCTTATTGCATGTAACAATCTTTTCTTTTTTTTTTTACAACATGTACTAGTTCTAGTAGACATTCAAATACGAATACAAGCTAGCCTGTTTACCATTGGTGTTGAAAAGGTCTGTTTATTTCCATTGAGAGAAAAAAAATGTTGTATGTACTCATTTATAACGTACGAGTGTGACTGAAGGCAGTTCTTTCGTCTTCAGAGGCCGTAGTTAGACATTTCTAGAGATACTTTGCGGGCCTTAGTTAGACATTTCTAGAGATACTTTGCTGGCCGTAGTTAGACATTTCTAGAGATACTTCTAGAGATGATTTCTTTACATATCTTGTGTACTTAGTTTAATAGCATGAACATGAGCTTTAGATACTTTTGTTTATGTATGTGTAAACCCACACATTCAGGGGTGGGGTATCGGCCAAAATATCTGCCGACACCGACACCGGCTCCGCAGCTATGCACGCATTGATTCATACTGGTATTAACCAGTTCTATCTCCACAGCTGCCAGTAAGCGGAGGTTCCTTTTTTCCCCCCACCAAGATGTACCAAAAATTAATATTGGGCCCGGCTTGTAATAATCGTCCAGTGTTCTCCCCCCCCCCCGCCCCCTCGCACACGTTCTTCAGATCACTGATAGAGTTGTTGAGCATCACTTCATCAAATCTACTAAATTAAATAAAACCGTTTTTTTTTAATGGTTCCAGTATTTGTTTTGCTGGAAACACTTTAAACATTTTCACAAGAAGTAAATGAAGCGAAGAAACATTCCTGAATTCACGTACGGTTTAATTAGTGGTTTATAGGATCGAAGTATGTTGGAAGAATGGGGACTTTTAGCTTTTTATTTTGTTGTAGAGTCTTTTCAATACACATATACACACTCTCACACACGCATACACACACACACATATACACACACATATATTCATTGTTTTATTAATGTTACTGAAGAAAAAGAAAAAAAAGCAAACAATTTCAACTGAAATTTACAAAGAGCGTTCCCGTACATTCACTAAAATATACACCAGAAATTGACCAGAGCAGCAGCAAGGTAAGGGGTGCAACTAGGTAAGGGGTGCAACAAGGTAAGGGGTGCAACTATGTAAGGGGTGCAACTAGGTAAGGGGTGCAACTAGGTAAGGGGTGCAACTAGGTAAGGGATGCAACTATGTAAGGGGTGCAACTAGGTAAGGGGCGCAACTAGGTAAGGGGTGCAACAAGGTAAGGGGCGCAACTGGATAAAGGGCACAACTGGGTAAGTGGCGCAACTAGGTAAGTGGTGCAACTGGGTAAGGGGCGCAACTGGGTAAGGGGCGCAACTAGGTAAGGGGCACAACAAGGTAAGGGGCGCAACTAGGTTAGTGCTGCAACTGGGTAAGTGCTGCAACTGGGTAAGGGGTGCAACAAGGTAAGGGGTGCAACTATGTAAGGGGTGCAACTAGGTAAGGGGTGCAACTAGGTAAGGGGTGCAACAAGGTAAGGGGTGAAACTCGAAGACATGTCATGGGTCCATGCAGAAAGTATCCCCGCTATAAAATGACCCGGTGATTGGTGGGTAGTTGTGATTACAAAGACCTCTTTAGAATTGTAAGTATTAATAGGACGGAAGTGATATCAGAACTGGATCGTATTATACATCCTATTTCCAAACTAACCTATTTTGAAGTATTTGAAAAAGTCTGTTAGTTATAAAATATTGAATTCAGTGTAGGGAATGAAAGTTTGGTAATGTATCGGTAGTGTATTGGTAATGTAACGGTAGCGTATGGGAAATGTATTAGTAATGTATTGGCAATGTATTGATGATGTATTGGTAATGTAACGGTAGCGTATTGTTGATGTATTAGTAATGTATTGGTAATGTATTAGTAATGTAACCAAATGTATTAGTAATGTATTAGTAATGTATCGGTAGTGTATTGGTAATGTGTTGGTTAGGTATTGTTAATGTATTGGTAATGTAGCAATAACATATTGGTAATGTATTAGTCTGAATTGGCATTGCATTGATAATGTATTGGTAACATATTTGAATCGGTCAAAATACACAATCGGATAGGTTAAACTGTTTCTAGCAGCTTGAATACATGACACTCTGTATGATGGGCACAAAGCTAATACATCTTGATCCAGCCAGATTCAGAAAATGATTGATTATAAAAAGACATGACTCTAGCATGCATCATCCCGATTAATGTATTGTTCATGTATACTAACTTGAATTAAAGTAAACGTTTTTGAAATGAACAAGAGGAGATAGCGGAGCTCGGCCTGTATCAAACAGCATGACGGGCTGGATTAAACAGCCTGACTGGATGGATCAAAGTGCTTGACTAGATGGATCAAATATCTTGACTGGCTGGATAAAAACAGCCTGACTAGATGGATCAAACAGCCTGACTAGATGGATCAAAGTGCCTGACGGGATGAATCAAACAGCCTGACTAGATGGATCAAATAGCCTGACTAGATGGATCCAAGTGCCTGACGGGATGAATCAAACAGCCTGACTAGATGGATCGAAGTGCCTGATTAGATGGATCAAACAGCCTGACTAGATGGATCTAACAGCCTGACTGGCTGGATCAAAACAGCCTGATTGACTGTATCGAACAGCCTGACTCCTGGAGGG
Source organism: Bulinus truncatus (assembly GCA_021962125.1). NCBI lineage: Eukaryota > Metazoa > Mollusca > Gastropoda > Planorbidae > Bulinus > Bulinus truncatus. The sequence goes on from JAGDYQ010000124.1 coordinate 2,758,880, forward strand.
AACTTACATGCCGAGCCTATCTCACCTATTCGAGGGCCTTAAGAAAATGAGATTTTGAATCCCTAGACGAGTTCATCTTTTCAGCTCCATGTAAAGAAACATTAACGGCCCCATTGTTAAAATGAATAAATTAACATTATGGGGCGCCAAGGCAAAAAAAAAACAAAACAAACGCTGACATGGTGACTCCTTGTAGATTTTGGTGCCCCAAAAACCATAGACAGCAGGGCCGTAGATAGATATTGTGGCGCCCTGTGCTTGTTGCAATTTTTTTTTATAGCACTCCTTCCAATCATGAAAAATGCAAACACATTTAACAGTTCAATTATGTCGCCCTTTCCTAGTTTACCTCCCCGTGCTGAAGCACACAGCCCTCAGTACCCTTCCTAGTTTACCTCCCCGTGCTGAAGCACACAGCCCTCAGTACCCTTCCTAGTTTACCTCCCCGTGCTGAAGCACACAGCCCTCAGTACCCTTCCTAGTTTACCTCCCCGTGCTGAAGCACACAGCCCTCAGTACCCTTCCTAGTTTACCTCCCCGTGCTGAAGCACACAGCCCTCAGTACCCTTCCTAGTTTACCTCCCCGTGCTGAAGCACACAGCCCTCAGTACCCTTCCTAGTTTACCTCCCCGTGCTGAAGCACACAGCCCTCAGTACCCTTCCTACAATACTGGACCTTATCATGTTTATACGTGTTAACCTCCCCCTCCCCCAGCTCAGTGTATAATTCTATTCACGTATACTTAGAGGATTGGATATGTGTCGGTTAATTTGTTAAACAAAACAGAATAAAAAAATAAGATACAAACAAACTGATTTCACAATTTTTATTTTATTATTGCGTTGATTTAAAAAAAAAAAATGAAATCGCTCAAACACACTTTCACTTCACTGATCCATCCAGTTGACCAGACATTTATCACACGCCTGGCTGCTCCCGCGGAATGTCACAAAAGATCCAGTTCCGCGGGAGCGTGTGCGGCGGCGGGAAGGCGACGTTGTGTTGATGACGTAATTCCGCCAGATTCTCAGCGGCAGTTGGTCGGTCGTCTGACAGAATCGATCAGAGCTCGTGCCGGCACCGAGGGGGCGTGGCCACACCACAACGAGAGATGCTGGGGGCTCTGCTGAGCCAATATTGTTTTTTTTTTGGTTTCTTTTTGTTAATTATGACAGAATCAGGGGGTGGGGGGGGGTAGGGTGGGGTCAGGCTGCTCTCCGCAAAAATCTTTCCCCCACCCTCCTACAGACGGACAGTTCGCTTCGTCCATATTTTTCGTCATATTCTTACCCCCCCCCCTTCCCAATTAATGCTGAGGAAGAGGGATTGGAAGAGGGGGCGGGTGTTGGGGGGGGGGGGTAGAAATTGAAATCTCTGATACTGTTACAACTCACTTGACTTCTGGATTCCCCCCCCCCCCGTCCCCACAGCCTCCACTACCACGTGACCCCCCACTAAACAAACTTGTGTATTCATCTACTGTGGCACGAGTAGAGTGAGCAACTGAAATATAAAAGCAGACGTTGACAGGTCATAACATTTCTGATTGCCAGATTTCTGTTCCGTCTGACGGTTGGATTAAGTCAAACAAACCGAAATCTTTTGTTTCAATGTGATTTTTTTTGTTTAATTTAGTGATTTTTGTGATTTTTCAAATATTGGAAATAGTAGAATATTACAAACTCAATAACTGCACCCTGCAAAACCTTCGCATATATTTATATCTCCTTAGGGTTAGATTATTTTTGGTTTCGGGCAGATCCTATTTTTTTCCTGATTGTATTTTAAACTGGAATACTGTTGTATTAATTCTTTACTTTCGATTTAACGCAGAGCCCAAATCGCTTATATATATATATATATATATATATATATATATATATATATATATATATATATTATGTTAAAATAAAGTCAAATAGAACAAAAAAATCAACACAGAGGGTGTTGTTTATTTAACTTTGTTGAATTGATAAAAGATTTATTGTTCACAGAATCACTTGACCAATAGTTCCAGTTATAACCCGCGCTGATAGTCTTGTGCTTGTGTGGCACAAAGATTCACCCTAAATGAGTTTTACCAATGGCTATTGGATGTTCCTTACCTTAGTTTCCCCCTCACAGAATATCTGTAGAACAATAATAATATATACTGTAGTTTAACTCGATTTTAAAGATTTCATTTAATGAACTGTAAAGTCTCCTGTAGACATTTATACTGTGTGTGATTTTTCCCCTCGTATTTATTTGTTTACATTATATAATTACTGTCTCCACCACACCATTCACATAATATTTAAATCAACATTATATCAAATATTAAGCGGCCAACTGGCATAATGAATTAGACCATTTTTTATTTACTAATTTAAAGGGTGCGAATAGTAGTGTTGTTTTGGTTGACGAAAACTAAAACTAAAACCTTCGTTGACGAAAATTTTGACTTTTCGTCAACGAGAACTAAAACTAAAACTAAAATTAGAAGCAAGACTAAAACTAGACGAAAACTAAAATTATTACAGAAAAAACGAAATAAAAGCTGAAACTAAAATATGACCTGGGACTAAAACAACACTAGCGAATAGTAAAGAGATGCAGAGAGCTCGCCTGTTTTACCTCTGATTCCCGGGGCTCGATCCACGGGAAAGTTGTCAAAACTTATTTAATGTTCTGGTTAAAGCATACATGAAAACCATAACGAATATATAATAAATATTATAAAAAAATATAATTTGGTGATATATTTGAAATGAAAAAAAAATCTTGATGTAAATTATCTAAAAGAATAAATTTGAAACTTAGTTAATGTGTTCACAGCTGTTATTAGAGAAAGTCTCACTTTGATTTAACTTGCTAGAAGTCCCCAAGTTGTAAAATATTGATAGGAGCCCATGATCCGCTGTTGAATGTATACGTGGCGTTTTAGCATATATTTTTTTAGCCCGGCCTTGTAATCTACATTAGCCTAGGGCCCTCAAATGTACTTTTGCTTAGGGCCCCGCCAAATGTACCATAACCTAGCCCCACATAAAAACAAAACAAAACACTGCCTCTGATTGGGTCCCACCTTAATGACAAACTGTAAATATTAATAATTAGAGTAGAACGTCGTTTATCCGAATGTTTCTATCCGGAGCGTCAAATATCTAGATCAGTTTTTTTTGTCAATGACATGTACTTAATGTGAATACGTGATTATTTTCCACAATAAAGGTAAACTTGCGACATTTTGTAACAATTTTGCTTTTTCCTCAAGCACGTATCTCACATGTGATAATTTCTAATATTTGTATAGTGTCCGGTTTCATATACTGCATGAATCGCATTCAGTTTTCGGTTATCCGAACAATCGCGTATTCGAACGTTTGTCGGTCCCAAAATTATTCGGATAAACGACGTTCTATTGTATATAAGAGTTAATTCAAATCAGATGAAAATTTAATGGATGAAAAAAAATTGAGGAATTTTATTTATTAATTAAAAAAAAGTTCTATGAGTATAAAAGATACAAAATTTGCGACATCTTCATGTCTTATACACAATGTTTCAGTATATTTGATGGTTGGTGTCAGTAAAAGTTTACTTGAAATTTATATATTTTATGTAAATTAATTAGGGCAAAATGAACAAATTTATGTCAGTATTGTGTTACATACAATCGTGAAAACATCTCAATACATAAAGAAAACATTACGAACGGATACAAAAATAGATAAGTCGGTAGATATCAAGTAATTGTTCCCTTAGGTTTAAAAATACCCAAAATCATTCATCTCAGTTTACATTGTAAAATAAATTACACAACACATTCAGATTTCTTACAGTAAATGGAAGTTACAAAATAGTTTCAATAACTTTTGCCTACAATACAAATCTTTTTATACACGATTATACAGAGTATGAAAATAATATATTGCATTATACAAAAAAAAAAGAATTTCAGAAGAAATTATACATATATAAATTATTCTTTACCTGAGTTTCTGATATAATCTCAAAGTATTAAATCACAGCTTTGTTTATTATAAAAATAATAAAATAGGCTGTGTTTTTTCTTTAAATTCTTTGTTCGGTTTTTCATTTTATAGAGAAGAAAAAAAAACAGTTCAACTATTAGAGAGGAATAACCTCTGAGGACACTTTGTTTAAAACTCGTGCGACACAGTTTTCGTGTTGTGACATTTTTGTTCTATTAATGAGACACTCTTGTGTCAGATTCACCACCAAGTCTGTGCGATAACAACTTGAGACGTACATTACGTCATTACCAGACAACGTCCGGCGCTGATGAGGAAAACAAACCATCAAAATGGTGTCGTCACGCGCTAATGACCAAGCCACGTGACCAAACAAACCAACCAGCGGTTTCGTAACGATAAAACACCGGTGGCGGCCGGTGACCTTTGAGGACCGTTGTCTTATTGTTAGCGGGTCTTCCAGCACTCGAAAACTTTTGAGGTTCTCTAACGTTGCCGGATCGAAGGTACCACGTCATCCTGGAGCGAGGAGCTATGGTGGTCAATGACGCGAGTTCAGGGGTCAGACGCAGTCGCACTGATGGCGTAAGTAGTTGGTTTGTGTTTGTGATTGGTTTGCTTGTTTGTTGGTTGGTTTAATTGATTTGTTTCGGTATAATTTGTTTGTAAAACAGTGATTTTGTTTCATTTATTGTTGGATCTGTATGGTGACTGGTTGAAGTGATTTTTTTTATGTGCTGGCTTTATTTTTCTATATTTATAAATTACTTACATTTCTGCTCAATCATATTATTTTCTATTGCATCTGTGTTGTCACAGACTTGATAGTTTTCCTTTCACTTACATAAATATATCTTCATCCTCAAAATCATATCTAATCTAATTAGTTATTATATATTGTCCCCATTCTTTTTAAAAAAAGTTAGGAAATTTCCGTTAACAACTTATTTCCAAAATTTTTTTAATTTTAATAATTAAACAATAACTTAACTTTTGTTCTAAAAAAAAAAATAAGCTTATTGTAAAAGATTCACGGGCTATATAATTTATAAAAAAATATATTCTATATTGGATGAACAAAGCTTTGGCAAATAAAAATGATTTGATAATACAGAGACACAACATTTTAACACTGAAATATCAGTAAGGTCGAATTGATTGTAAAGATTTTCCCCTAAATCATCATGGGCTCTTCATTGAGATCCGAATCATCAGACTGCAATCATTACTTCCTAACACATTATCAAATAGTCATTGTGATCCGAATCATCAGACTGCAATCATTACTTCCTGGCACATTATTATAAAGTCATTGTGATCCGAATCATCAGACTGGAATCATTACTTCCTGGCACATTATTATAAAGTCATTGTGATCCGAAACATCAGACTGGAATCATTACTTCCTGGCACATTATTATAAAGTCATTTGTAATTCAATTAAAAGAGGGAAATGTTTTTTTTTTCACTTTTATTTCCTTGACTTCCATCCGCCACTTACAATCAATATTTCAACTGGACTGTGACATAATTCACCGCGATACCACCGTGACCTGGACACAGCAGGCCAGGTGTCTGCAACGTCTCAGTTTACACGGGGACTCGGGGGAACTGGCTGGACTTGATCTCAGATGACTCGGTGTGTCCACCTTCACATACTGGACCACATACTGACCACAAAAGTTGTCACACCCCCGCATTTTTTTCGTCTCTCTCTCTCTCTTGACATCGCAGGTTTTTTTTTTTGTATTAAATTTTAAACATATTACGCACAATATCAACTTTGATTGATCATTCAAATAACACTATGTCAATGATGACTGCTCTAATATGTCCGAAATATAACAAATTTGACTGCTAATTAAGCTATGTATTATAAAGGCCAATATTTCACAAACGGTGGCTGAATGTGGCTGAATGTGGCTGAATGAGGCTGAATGAGGCTGAATGAGGCTGAATGAGGCTGAATGAGGAGTTAATAGTGAATGTAAATAATATCATGATGTCGATTTAAATAGCTATGGCGATGGTGGCCGCAATGGCTCAGAGGGCTCACAACGCGGCCTCCTTAGATCAGAGGCTTCATAGCGGCCGTCATAGGTGATAAGACTGAATACTTTAGATGTAAAAACTGACCAATCAATTTTTGTTTGTTTATTCTGTCTCTTTATGAGCTGGACTTTTATTTAGACTTTATTAGCATTATCAGTTTCAAAGAGAATAAAAAAAAAAAATTCTTCAATAAAAAAATAATTTGAAAAAGAAAAGAAAAAAGATTTTTTATGAAAAATGCTGTTAAAAGTAAATCAATAAATAAACATTTAATCACACAAATAATTATATAGATTATCATTACTAAAAATACAAGAATTATACTTTCTACTGTTTTTGCACACATTAATATTATTTAATGAATACGGCAAGTCTATTTACATTATTTAGCAGACGTAGGCATCGGTGTAGAGCAGTGGTCCCCAACCTTTTTTTCCCGCCACGGACCGGTCAGCGTTTGATAATTTCACCGCGGCCCACTGGAAGGGTGGAAGGGGGGGGGTTGATTATTTCTCGTCCATGGAAAGTCTCACAATGACGAGATAAATAAATTAAAAAAGAAATAATTTAATTTTTCTTGTGCGGCCCAGTAACATTCGTTCCACGGTCCGGTACCGGTCAGCGGCCCGGGGGTTTGGGACCACTGGTATAGAGTACTGTATATATTTAAAAATGTTTCCCATTTTAAACACTACTTTAGGTAGTAAACTTCGTAATAAAAATCGATAGAGCTAATATTATTAAAATTGTGCTTGGTCATGTTCAATCAACGTGCGTGCAGAATTTCAGCCTTCTCAGTAAATAAGATTTGGTCTAAAATTCAGTAATATATTTCCTTAGACTTAGATCAAACAATATTTATAGACATTATATTGCCTAGACCATGGGTCGGCAACCTTTTTGAGACGGAAGTTATAATTTACAATTTTTTTCAGTTTTTAAAGAGCCACTAAAATTGTTGTTTCAGTATTATGGTATTTGATTAGGATTTGATTATTATTATTTGCGCATGGAACTGGAAGGCCACAATTTGACATCAAAAGAGCCGCAACTTGACATGAAAGAGCCCATTGCGACTCGCGAGCCGTAGGTTGCCGACCCATGGCCCAGACGTTTAAAGACAAGCACTTTCTAGGATGTTTTAATGTTCAAATTTAGTCATTTTAATAATACACGAGATTCAAACTTACGCTCACACTTTACTTTGTCAATATCGCTTCCATAAATATTCAGAACGGAGCTAGCGTAAGTGGCACCCGGGCCGGGCTCTAAAAATGCCGCCCAACTAGAGTTCAACAAGAAATTAATACTAAATTGGTAAACATGTCACCACCGCAGAATGGTTGCCAAAAAAAAAAAACTGCCGATGCGACCCACTTCCTCGCCATCAACATAAATACGCCTCTGTGTCTACTTAGGTTAATTTTTGTTTATATCTTACAGTGGCGGTGATAGTCGGTGGTATAGAGATGATGTTTCCCCACCAATGGCGTAGTGAGAGGGGAGGGCAAGGGGGCATCATACACCGGGCGCTTCTAACAAAGGGGCGCCAAACGGTATATTTTACATATAATATTTTATGGGTTTTGCAATGGGGGGGGGGCGCTAAAAAGGTCGCTACGTCACTGTTTCCCCACCTACTTAAGTACGTCGTAATCTTATTTAAGTTTCAGCGGCTCAAAGATAAGTCTGTCATTTGATATTTCGACAAAGTTTCCTGACATAAACCAAATAATATTTTTATAAATTGGGAAGCGGCTTCTAAGGCGGTGGCCTATTCTGCCCATCCTTAAGAAAGTCTGTCTAGAGTACATGAATAAAATGTAAAGAATATTAGATCTTACATGTAGATTAGATACAAAGTACTTGTTAATGACCATTTTGAATCATGACACAGAATATGAAGTTCTTGAAATATTTCGTTAACTTTGGTAAGAAAATAAAAATGTGCGTGTATCCGACATAACGGTATATTTTAGTACTTAGCTACATGTGGCTCTTATTTAAGTATACTTGTTAAATTGACTATGTTGATGCCCTGTGTTGGTTTTATTACTGTATGTAAACAACAACAAAAAAAATAAAAACAAAAACGAAACTCGACCCTCATCGACCTCAATGATCCCTTCCCCCTCCCACCCCGGTACATAGGACTTTTATATCTATGTATAGGATCTTTATATCTTTGTATAAGACCTTTATATCTATGTATAGGGCCTTTATATCTATGTATAGGGCCTTTATATCTATGTATAGGGCCTATATCTATGTATAGGACCTTTATATCTATGTATAGGGCCTTTATATCTATGTATAGGGCCTTTATATCTATGTATAGGGCCTTTATATCTATGTATAGGGCCTTTATATCTATGTATAGGGCCTTTATATCTATGTATAGGACTTTTATATCTATGTATAGGACCTTTATATCTATGTATAGGGCCTTTATATCTATGTATAGGGCCTTTATATCTATGTATAGGACCTTTATATCTATGTATATGGCCTTTATATCTATGTATAGGACCTTTATATCTATGTATATGACCTTTATATCTATGTATAGGGCCTTTATATCTATGTATAGGACATTTATATCTATGTATAGGGACTTTATATCTTTGTATAGGACCTTTATATCTATGTATAGGACCTTTATATCTATGTGTAGGACCTTTATAATCTATGTATAGGGCCTTTATATCTATGTATAGGACCTTTATATCTATGTATAGGACCTTTATATCTATGTATAGGACCTTTATATCTATGTATAGGGCCTTTATATCTATGTATAGGACCTTTATATCTATGTTTAGGACTACTAAACGAAACAGTTGTGTACCCCTAGCTGTAAATGTGCACCTTGACCGCGTACGGCGAGTTATTTGGGCGCACACAAGCGCACAGCCGAGAGGTAACACGGCTATCGACTATCGCGCTGGTTACTTTAAGGACTATTCCGGCTTATTAAAAGAACAACAAAGAGTGCATTTATAATTATTAGACAATTTTAAAAACCTCCGGCTTATGCGCATTTTCCAACGAGCCCTTCTGCCACACAAGGCCGGATAGTTAAGAGTGTATTATACGCAGGGGCGCAACCAGTATGTTGAAGTTGGTAGGGTCCAAAATATTAGGGAAGATGAAAATAGGTATATCTGCCCCCAAATTTTGGTAGGGTTGAAAACCAGTGGCTTGATTTTTGGTAGGGTCCGGACCCGCACGACCCGTACATCGGTTGCGCCCACCATGATTGTACGGGCGGCTGTCGGCTTGTGAGTTGAAATCTTTCAATTAAATTTTGAAATTTATAATTCGTTACACTACAAACTAATTTCAATGGTTGCTGTTAGAATTAAGATTGTGATTACTAGTTGTCTATTACTTATAACAATAATGACATAAATAAACAATACATACATACAAAATGTTGATAAATATAAACTCTACAAAAACCGCTACGGATACTAAATAAATATATCACTTTATTAACCAATTGATAATAAAGGTTCTTTGTTTTACTTAAAGTTTGACCAACGCTGTCATTGTTACAGTTTATGACATCATTTTGTGCTTTATAAAATAGTGTTAACAAGAATGTTTGTTTACATTAGAACACTGCAGTCTAAAATAAAGTGCACGGTATATACTGTTTCTCATTGTTCCTTCTATTTCTCTAATTATATCATATATGTCACTATCACATTCCTACGTGTACCGGTTGACTTCACTTCTTCTACCCTCCAGCAACACTGACCACAATGAAGTCCACTATGGTCAGTTCTCTAGCGATACCAGTGTTCAAGTAGACAACAGCCTTTGTGTCAGGATTTAATCGGCCAGTGGGGGGGTGTGGGGTGGGGGGTGTGGGGTGGGGGGGGCGGGTAGTATTGGGCCACGTTGGGCAGGGGTACTCTGAAAGGAGTTCATTAAGGTTCAATATTATCTGACCCAATTGATCAGATCTAGACTTTGTTCCGCTGTCTATGGAGCTGGACGGTCTGAGTCTCAACATTGTCGTGTATATAGGCGGTGTCGTGTATATAGGCGGTGTCGGATTAATGGAGACGTCGATTCTCCGAAAGCCATTTATCCGATTCGTCCTTAACCCTGATCTCTACCATAGTTTTCTTTTGTATTACACAGCGACATATTTTACCTGGTTACGGATGAGTAGTTATGATGTAATGGCAAGAAACACAGCAGTCTAACCTGAACTCTATGACGTCATTAACAAGTGCAAGTCGGAAAGGAGTATATGAATACATAGCGCCGACTTGCCGTTCTTAATCTATCTATCTATCTATCTATCTATCTATCTATCTATCTATCTATCTATCTATCTATCTATCTATCTATCTATCTATCTATCTATCTATCTATCTATCTATCTATCTATCTATCTATCTATCTATCTATCTATCTATCTATCTATCTATCTATCTATCTATCTATCTATCTATCTATCTATCTATCTATCTATCTATCTATCTATCTATCTATCTATCTATCTATCTATCTATCCATCCATTGTCTAAACCTATCTATTTAGTAAAACTAAGATACATACAATTAATAATATAAACATTGATTTAATTATTATAGCAGTACATATAAAAAGCTCTGTAACATCGTTGCAGAAAACATTCATATTAACAGGATCCATGTACGGATAAAATGTACATCTCTTGATCCAATAATGGCAAGGTTTTTAACTTGACAATGACCTCTTCTTTTCTTCTCCACCAAAGCCAATTGAACAATGGCTATGGAGGTACCATGGAAGCAATAGGTACTTGAACCTATAAACAACCAGCGTACCTATAGGGCTATAACGTGCGCTACCTTGTCACATTGGGGACGGGCGGTCGTGTGGTAAAGCACTCGACTGTCGACCAGAGCGTCTTTGGTTCGATCTCCTGTGAGGACCAATGGATATTTCAGGTTAGGTCTAAAGTTCCCGCTATATCTCCCGTGGTTCCTCCGTGGCTATTGCGCTATCGGCTATGGTGGGGATGAAAGAAGGGCACCATAAAAACCGTCCCATTAGTGGTTTATAGGATCTAAGAGATTTCATCTCATCCTTAGAATGGACTTCACACACCGTGCCACCTACTATAGAATAATAAAAGAGGCGTTCTTTGAATGAAAAAATATATTTATTGGCTGTAGCAGAACTCTTACTGCAGAAAGGGCAAGACAATGTTGATAGACTGATTTGCTTAGTTTCGAACTAATATATCTTTTTTTTTACTACAACGAATCAATGTCAGTGCTGGCTAATGATACATCTTTCATCATCTTTAAATAAACACTAAACCTCGATGTCCATATAGGACTACATTCACGATGATTTGCTTCAACAGTTTCATCACATACTTCAGTTTAAATATAAATTACAATATTACCAGACTCAATGAGCCCTGCGTAGTTTTTTTTTTTTGGGATTGGGTATATTTTATTTTCGCCTTTTCGAAAGTTTAAATAAGGATTAAGAAAAAAATATGAAAAAATGCCACAAAACATTTTCTTTCAATATTAACATTAGCTTGAAGAGTTCTAGACTCAAAAAGCTGCACGGCTTAAAACACAACTACGGTGCTATTCCACACGCATTTCGCCCTCAGACCGGAAATAATTTCGATCGGGCCGGAAGTCTTCTATCCATTCGCGCAGACCCGGAAGTAAGGGTTAGACCGGCCCGAGCGTGCCTCTACTACACATGCGCTTCGGTCCCACTTAGTCTATTTCCGGATGAATTGAAATGGACATTTCCGGCGAGGGGTCTCAGACATTCTACTTTCGCTTTCTCAGACTCGCGTTTATTCCATTAGAGGGGACAAAGATGCGCGCAGGCGCAGACTCAAGGCAGGAAGTGAAATGCTGTTAAGACTCCTTTGACCCTTCCCCCCAATTCTTCAGTAGTCTTTTCTTCCAGCCCGGTACTTCTACTATTCTTAGATAAATATGTTCTCATGACTAATAGTTTTCACTAGTGAGACATGACCAGTGGACTATTTTAACATTCGTGAGTCTACTCAGGGCAGTGACCCTCCTTCTCACCCCGCCCCCCCCCACACAGGTATGAAAGATGTTTCTACGTCTAAAAGATATTTTTAATGACAGACAGGCCCATAGCGTGCGGGTGTGGGGAGGGCCGGGGGCCGCGCCCCCTGCGTTTTGTCTGCCACACTCTGCTTGTTTTCTCTACTTAGTAATATTTATTTCATGCCCCCCTGCTATTGGCATATTCCCTGCTGTAGAATGGATGGCCCCTGCTGTAGAATGCATGGCCCCTGCTGTAGAATGCCTGGCCCCCTGCTGTAGAATGCCTGGCCCATGTTGTAGAATTTTCACGCTACGGGGCTGATGACAGATCATATAAGATGTTTAAAGTGAGTGAATCAATAGGTAAAAGGTCGTTGATCATATTGTAAACAATTCTCGTAAATACGCAAATACTCTAATAATGAAGTCGCTCAACTACGATATAGCAGGAGTGTGCATTAAAGATTACCAACTCCCGATTTCTAGCATCGTATAAAACAAAAACGTCTAGGTGTCTTTTTTCAATAACATATCAACATTTATTTCAGCGATAGATCAAACCAGTGACGTAAACAGCTTTTAGCCGCCTGGGTCGGACTCTGGAAATTATCAAAATCAGAAGACATGAAATTCGAACAAATCGGAAATCGAACTACATATTTGAACATGCATTAGTGTACGAACATGATTTGATATTAGAATGACAGGTGGATCATTTATGTGTTTTATTTTTGTTGTCATTTTAGTTTTTTCACTTTGCTACCATGGCATATTTATGTCTTTCATAACACTCCCCATGGTAGTGAACGTGTGTGGTATTATGTTTACTAAATTGAAGTAGGCCTAGCTTTTATTTTTTGAAGTTTTTTTTTAAAATATGCAAACAATTTTCCAGTCCAATAAGTGTGTATCCGTTATATGTATACCTCAGTGGTTAACACCCTCACAATCTGAGATTAATCAATCATTCGAATTATCAATCAGTTTTGTTTTTTAGAGGTTATTTTTTTTCTTCACTTTAATCAAGTAAAATAGATGGATCGTTTGGCCGATCAGTTTACATTTTGCTGAAGTCAAAAAGCGGACTTTACCGAACTTAGTAAAATGTACAACTCTACCACTATGTCCTCTATGTCCATAAGGTGACAGCGTAATGGAGGCGAGGTGGTCTCATTTTGAAAAAAACAATTCACATTTATAAAGGTGTTGAGACTACAAAAAAACCGGACTTGATTAAGATGGTGTTGTCCTAAGTTGACAATGAATGGGTCAGGCTGCCCCCAGAAAGTCTTCAGACCCTGTGTCGTAGATATGTTATGTATTTGTTGAACTTTTCACGGGGTGAGTGTGATCGTGGAGAATGAGTGGGTGAAAGGTCAAATGGAGAAAATAAAGTGATTGGTTGTTGTGGTCAGATGAAAGAGTGGACCATGATGGCTAACGTGGAAGGTGGATGATCGTACTTTTGCTGAAGAGATATATAACACTACGTTATTATTCTTTACTAGCTGTACCCTGCAAAACCTTTGCATAGAGTTATATCCCCTTATGCTTGATTGGTAGGCTAGGTTATTTTAGGTTTCGGGCAGATCCGATTTTTTTCATCGTTGTATTTTAAACTGGAATACTGTTGTATTAATTCTTTACTTTCGATTTAACGCACACTGGAAATGAGTATTATTATATATTATTATTATTATTATTTGTGTTGTAAAAAGTATAACAAATGTTGACCATGGATCACTCGTTGTTTAATTTATGAGTGAATGGTGGAAAGCAATGGTTATGACAATTTAAGGTTATGACACCCTGACAGATCCCTGAAATTCATCATAATCGTGGGCCTCTCCATCAACTAGATCTATTTTATAGTAGATTGTGGAAAGCAACGGGTCTCGGAGCACTTGGCTAGTGTAGGGGTTGCCCGTCCCCCACTCCCCCCCCCGGCGGCCCTGATGGTTAACAACTGTTGATCGACGCGGACTACCAGTACAAATGGAAACCCATCGGTCATCTCTTTTTTCGTCATCCTTGTCTTTTATTTTTCTTCTTCTTCTCTTCATTTCTTTCGTTCCATGCTGGCGACATGATGCAACGGTAATGACGGAAGTATACCCCTCTCCCCTTTGTAAAAGGGCGTTACGTCACAAGTGTGCGCGCGCATTCTTGATGAGCCCCCAGACTCACTCCGGGGAACGCCATCTTCGACAAGGAACGCTACTCGTCTTGTCAAACACAGGAGAGGTTTTTTATTTTGTGTGTGTGTCCTTCTTTTTTCTTGAATAAATCTGAGGTTGCTTCCCCTGTGACATCTGCCGCGTGATTTTAGATTCTGACACTGGAACTTCCGGTGCTCGTGACGTCACCCAACGACTTGTTCGCACAGAGGAACAGAAAATGTTGCACAGTCCGTCAGTCTATTCATCGTCTTTCACATCTTTCTACTTGTTTGTTCTCTCTCTCTCTCTCTCTCTCTCTCTCTCTCTCTCACTCTCTTCCCCCTCCGTCCCTCCCTTTCTCTCTTTCTGTCTCTCTCTCTCTCTCCATCTCTCTTTCTCTCTCTCCCTTTCACTCTTTCTCTCCCAACCCCTTCTCTCTATCTCTCTTGCCCTCTCTCTCCCCCACCCTGTGTGTATTACGTGATAAATGTTACGGTATCGCACAAAAATTGCTTGAGTTCTAAGAAACCACTTTAAACATCTTTTCACGCAAGAGCGTAAACCAGAGTCAGAGGCGCTGTTCATAAAAGTAGCCAAAATAGAGATGACAAATTATAAAACAAAATCAACAACAAAAAAAAAGTACATCCTTCAGTAATAAAAAAAAACAATACGACAATGAGCGTTACTTGTGTTTCTGTTGTGTCTGTTGTGCGTGTTGTGTGAGTTGTCTTTATTGTGCCTGTTGTGTGTGTGATGTGTCTGTTGTGCGTGTTGTGTGAGTTGTCTTTATTGTGCCTGTTGTGTGTGTGATGTGTCTGTTGTGTTTGTTGTGTCTGTAGTGTTTGTTAAGCTTTTTGTCTCATCATTCGAATTTCTGCATCAAAGTCTTATAAACTTCATCAGTTAGTTTTTTCATTTAGTAAATACGATGACCGACTTTGTTTTCACGTGTAGAATGTGAATCAAACTTTGAATAGTTGTTTTAAAGTCATCTCTTGCTTAAGAGTGATAAAACTATTATATAAATGCATTTAAATATCAATACATTGGTAACATATACTATTAGACTTTGAAAAAAGGGTATTTTTTTAACTTAGAAGACAGTGAAATGTTTAATAATGTTGGTTAATATTGTTGTATGATGAATACGACTTTCATTTAAGCACAATAACTTGCAATATAGAAAAGCTACACCTGATTAAAATAAAACGTAATATGCAGGTGTGATAATAATATAATATATGCAATTAAAAGTTCATTGAGACTTTCCGAGAAGATGGCTCCATCAAGAGTAGCCAGACATGTCGACTTCTCTTTTAAAAGATTGCGATATAATTGGTACATTGTTTCCACTTGAGACCGTCCAGACTGTATGACCCGGCCTGTGCTATGCTGGTCTCCGCTAGCTTATATTTTATATCAACGGCATGTACATTTATAATATATATATTTTCTTATAAACAATCCATCCATCTTTTGTCCTCCCCTTCAGTCAAAGTTAGGAGCCTACTGTGACCAGAGGTTCAAAAATTTGCCAACCCTCATTATAGAAACTGAAAGTTTGAATGATGTTTTAATTGAGTTATATTGAATAGAAAAGGTTTGTTTGCATTTTGTTAAAAATTGGAAATGAAATGTAATTGTGCCTCTTTCAATTAAAATTGTATGTTCGAATAAGACAAACGTAAAATTCCCTTAAGCAATTAAGGGCTCATCGGGATAGATGAAGTGCAGAGTACATCTATTTCTGTATCCAAGGCATATTGAGGGATTATGTAGCTAGTACAACGCACGACTGCCTTAACTTATCCAACCCATTCAAATCTCGGCAAACTTTCAATTGTAGCTGAAAAATCCCAGCGTGTTCGCTGAGGTGTGATCCCGGGACCCCCTCCGATCGACAGTCGAGTGCTGTACACCTCACGGCCCATCCGTCCCTTATCTATGTTTCAATAAGTAAGTTTTCAAATTTAGTTGTAACTTAGACGTTAAGGGATGTGGGATTTATTACGGCAAATGTTAACGTTACCAAATGACACTAGCAATAAACGATTTAGTTTGTTATAAATATTTCTCGAGGTGAAGGCAAACAGAGACAGGACAACATCCCGTATACTAGAGACCTATTAAGTAAAAAAAGTTCTCCCAGAGTTAATTACGATTAAGTTAAACGAATTATAACCCCAGTACTGTAAGTTGTACTTGTTTGTACCAACAGATCATTATCAAACACAAAACACATACAAGAAACAGACAACTTGGTGTCACCTCTGCCTTTTCTTCCAGTTCCGATCTCACAGTCCTATGACATGTCAATATTTTTGTCTTTACCTGTAAAAGTACTCCGCCCACTGCCCCCCACCCCCACATTTCAAGGTAAGCAGAATCACGTGACCTTGTACGGCGACTCCGTACTGCTGGGTCTGTACACCCGCTGGGGGTGGGAGTGTCCCCCACATTATTGTTTATTTTTTATAAAAAAGGGGGAGGTAATCGTGAATATAAAACTAAGTATCAAGTGAAGTAACCCACCATCAGAGCACTGGTCAGTGTGTCCGTGTGTATGTGTTAATGTGTGAACACGCGCATGTGTATTAAATTTAAACATTTCGCGATATTTCCTTTGCGTTGACCAGTTTACTTTTTTTTTTAATTGTTGACGAAACCGATATTTATTTATTTTAATTTTTATAAAAGTTGGATTATTTTTGGATTCATGGATTTCAGTGATTATTCTTTGATTCATGGATTTCAGTGATTGTTCTTGGATTTATGAAAGTGTTTAATATTTGACTCATATCACTGAATGCGGTGCTTGATCAACATTTTGGACTTCATTATAGTATTCCACAACGATATTCATCTGAGTTAAATACATACTAGAGTCTACAATGACGGATCCATAATGTCCGACTGTGCCGTTCCAGAATTCCAATAATATTCCAGCTGGTCATAAAAAAAATGGGTGAGTTCCAAAAAAACGTAAATTACTGCCCGACGTCTAGCAGCCCTTGCAACGGCGGCGGCTACATCTCTCTCGGCGAAGCTGACTACTATATTCAAACTGGGATTCCGCCCAACAGCCCAAGTTTGTGTTTAGATGATTTTATCCAGGCGACGCCCGTGAGTTTCAGATTTTGGCAGCACAAAAAACCTTATTCGATGAACTCATCCATTTTCGGCCAAAGCTCGCGTAAAACGGGAAACAAGACGCACGCTAAAGATAATGGAAGAGCAATGGACGATTTTAACGGAAGAACGACGGGCAATTTTCGAAGCGCGCGACGTAATTTGAAAGCGATGGCTTATGATGGACACATGACGCACAATGACGCTGTTGCGTCGAGCCATGGAAGCTCGGAGTCTTTGACTGAATCCGGCTATCAGTATCTCCCCACGTACTTCGCTAGCGTGCATCGTGATCCGTCTGGTTACTATAGCAACATATTTAGCAGCGGATGCCGTGACGAAAGACAAAGCAGCTGCAGCGCGTACGCGTCGAATGCACAGGGAAATCCCGGTTACACTTTGAGCTGCGTGCGATTACCCAAATCGTTTGATGAGGGCGAATCAGCGCCGAGTGAATCGAGTTTTTTGAGTGAGTCGTTCAGTGGCAAAAGCGATGCAAACAGGATCGTGAGCAACTCGAGAAAGACCAGCGAGAGTTCATCATCATCATCATTATTATCATCAACACCACCACCGTTATCATCATTATCTGTGTTATTATCATCCTCATCCACACCATCATCGTCATGTTACGGAGGGGACACAAGTGACTCTTCAGCTCACGATTCCGGAATTCTGGATCCTGACGTTGTGGTCAAGAGCGAAGCTTCGGACAGCGAGTCCGTCAACAAAGACTGCATTCATCCCATTCTTGACCACGGGCTAGTCATCGGACCTCCAGTTTTATACACCGGCCAGGTGAACCAGTTCCATGACCATTCCTTGGACTTCCTGAAATTGAAAAACAAGAGCAGCAGGTCCGTCTATTGCGTCCAGTGTGTGAATTCCTCTCCTGGGTGCCAGAAATTCCAGGAGTTGACGTGCAGTGCCGGAGAGAGCGCCCGAAATGAATTTTCTAATGCTCCAGTTGTTGACAACAGTGCCATAAGTAAGTGTCATGACAGACCTGATGGTGACATGAGTCAGTCAGTAGATGTCTGTGACTGCCAACAAGGGTGTAAGGTTCACTGTAGTGAACACAGTCACGTGACGGTGGCACAGGACATGAAGGAAAAGGTCAGTGAAGTAATATTAATTAATACAATTCATAAAGGGGACTAACTCGAATATAAAAAGGACGTGCATTTGCAGACATAAAAGTTCACCACTTTTACTACATAGTAAATAATTTGTTAGTCATATTTGAAATTATATAAATATATATCAATACAAATTAGGACAATTAACTAAAATACAATATAAACATCACAAATTATTTTTAGTTACTGTGTGTATATTACATGAATATGCACGTATAAAATACCATATATTATTACATATATTTGCTTTATAAATTGTTAATTGTACAAATGCTTGTGTTTTATCATTCACGTAATGCAACTAATAGTTCACACCTAATTATATTAATCTGTGAACTAAGAATCACAAAGGGCTCCTTAGTTTGCCACAGAAACACGGGTATATAGTGTTTATATTGAATCATAACAAAATGTATGCAATGGACGTAGATATGAATGAGCGGTAGGGAAGCTGAGCGTGGGTAGGGCCTAAGAGTCTATAAGTGTCGCAGGCTGAAGTTTTCCCCTTATCTGGTCTAGTGAGTGAGTCTATGAGAATTAAATAAATTCTAATTTTTTAATTCTATGCATTTTCTCCTGTATATGGCGTATTCACATCTATCTCCATCACATAATTATTTAGAGCAATTAAAGATCGGCTAGCTATGAAATAGTCACTTTCAAAAAGCTGTGTTATATATACTAATTCTAGTGTTAATTTATACTCGATGTGGACTTTGACTAGAAACCCCTTATACGTCCGCAAGTCTCAGCTCTGAAGGCTTAATAAATGTTTTTTACATAAAGTTTCCTTAGCTATAACGGGCCATCGGGGAAGATGAAGTGTAGAATGCATCTGTTTCTATAACCTCGGCATATGAAGGGATTGTGTGGTTAGCAAAACGCTCAGCCGCTTTTACTTCCCCCAACTTAAGTCAGGTACCTATTTAAAGCTGGGTGGACTTATGAGACGACTTTGCACCAAATTTCACCTGGGAAAAATTCCATCGTTTTTTTTTTTTACCAAGAATCGAACCCAAGACTCTCAGATCAACAGTCTAGTATCTACACCACTCGGTCGTCTATATCATGTGTTACATATAAATAAAGATATAAGTTTTAAGACTGTCAGCACACACCCAGAGATCGCCATTGCGAAATAGAATGGCAAATTCTATGCAGCGACTTTAAATTAAATAAACAAAAATTTGTCTTTTATAAAATTGAAATATAAAGTAAACAAAATTATGTACAGTGTACTACAGTCGTTGACAACCTTTCAAAACCTCACGGACCACTAGATTCTAACTTTTCATTCCCGTGGACCACTGAATTGATGAGTTTATTCCCGTCGACCACTTAATTGATGACTTTATTCCCGTGGACCACTGAATTGATGAGTTTATTCCCGTCGACCACTGAATTGATGAGTTTATTCCCTTCGACCACTGAATTGATGAGTTTATTCCCGTCGACCACTGAATTGATGAGTTTATTCCCGTGGACCACTGAATTGATGAGTTTATTCCCGTGGACCACTGAATTGATGAGTTTATTCCCGTGGACCACTGAATTGATGAGTTTATTCCCGTGGACCACTGAATTGATGACTTTATTCCCGTGGACCACTGAATTGATGAGTTTATTCCCGTCGACCACTGAATTGATGACTTTATTCCCGTGGACCACTGAATTGATGACTTTATTCCCGTGGACCACTGAATTGATGAGTTTATTCCCGTCGACCACTAAATTGATAAGTTTATTCCCGTCGACCACTGAATTGATGAGTTTATTTCCGTCGACCACTAAATTGATGAGTTTATTCCCGTCGACCACTGAATTGATGAGTTTATTCCCGTCGACCACTTTATTGATGAGTTTATTCCCGTCGACCACTGAATTGATGAGTTTATTCCCGTCGACCACTTTATTGATGAGTTTATTCCCGTCGACCACTGAATTGATGAGTTTATTCCTGTGGACCACTAGCTTTAGCATTTTCACTCCAATGCACTACACTTTGATAGTTTTTATTTGAGTGTATATTTTAACATTAACAATTCACCACCAAGTGATATCTGTTTATATTTCCACACATTCATTCAACAATTTAAACTACATTTTAGTGTTAATAAATAAAAAAAATAGGATTAACATGAGGAAACAAAAAAAATAACTTTTGCGGACCAGCAACCTTTTTTCGAGGACCACTATTGTTCCGCGAATTATCGACTTGCCGCCCACTGCTCTAATTGTTATTTTTTAAATTTCGACTTGACATAACTTCATTTCACCACGCATCATTCACTAAATCTATTTATAAACTTTCTCTAGCATAGCTTAAAAAATTTCATCACACTGTAAAAAAAATAGTCAAGTATATTTCGATTGAAGTCACACTTTCTATGTCACGAAATGTGACAAAACTCAGTGTCACTATATGGGTCCAGCGAGGTGACGACATGAGGACAATATGTCCAGTGGATTAACGAAGTGACCAATACGTTCGACCATTTCATGCCTTATCACTACAATGTTTATTAACGAGCTATTGTCTGACTGGACTTTTTACTTTTTTTTTACCTGTGTCTCTGGTCACCGCCACCGCCCTCTTTGTTCATTTAAGCGTATCTGGTGTTTCCACAGCAACCTGCGGAGGTTATGACTTGACCAAACATAATGGTCACTTAATTTTCTATCAGATGAAGGGGGCATCAGAAGCCGTCGTCACGACTTTGAAATCAGAATTCACACCGCGCCCCCTCCCCAGTGTCCAGGCTGTGTCCAGTCTCTCTCTCTCCTCCCCCCCCCCTCCGGACCACTACCCGGTCGCTTTGACCTACCCACCCACCCCCCCTACAGACTCCAGAAATCTGAATAATGCACTAATTAATACACGGCAGGGGTTGGTTACTGGCAGTGTGACGTCACTAATGCCATTCGGTTTGATTTGTCGGAAATTTCCATTCAATTTAAGAGACGAATTTATGTCCGTGTGTCGCGCGCGAGATGTGTGAAAAAAAAATGTGAATCCAACTTCAGCACATTGGCATGTCATCTAAAAATGAAGTTTTAAAAAAAAACAAAAAACTATACGTTGAGCTTCATTGTGACGGTATAGACCCAAGAACAAGAGACATTAATTAATAAAACTAAACATGTTAGTACCACAAATAGGAATAAATGAGACACATCCACGTATCTAGACTTTACCAGACGATGACCTAGATTTTAATTTCTTGTCTTATAGAGTTAATCAGACTTATTATGTTTTTTTTTAAAATGTAGTAACCAGTACAAACCTGGGGGGGGGGGGTAAATTTTAAGAGACTAACTAGTTCCTATAGTAAAGACACGCGTGTCTATATTGTTGAATTGTCAGTTGACACCGTGTATGTGTTTGAACGGAGGTTGTCTTAGGTTGGGAATGACCAGAGACTATGATGTGGATGTAGTTTGGGGATGGGGGCTAGTGTACAGTACCGGGCTGTGCCCTCTTAACATTAGATTAGATACATTTAGGGGGGCCCATTTTACAAAGAAGGTCTTAGTCGGTCGTTTTGTTGACTTATTTGCGATGTGTGTGATGTGCTACTCTAGCGTGTTAATACAGAACAACACCGACTCATTGAAATGTACACACAGACGGCAGAGTAAAAGAATAAATGTTTTTTCTTCTTATGATATCAGTTACAATACACAACTCCACACACACAACACTACACACACAACTCCACACACACACAACACTACACATACAATTCTACACAACTCTACTTTTTTAAAGTACTTCTTAACAACACTGAGTTTATTTTCATGTCCTACTGAGTTGTATGTATTCATCCGCGTCTCTATACACACACACACACACACACACACACACATACAAAATGGACAGGGCAAAATAAATGAATAAATAAATACATAACAACATTTGTGAACTGGTCAGTTTTGTCACTTTTACGGTCAGTGCCATCAGATTGTACCCGGTGCGTCTGGTCAAATATTGACAGGTTCGGTCAGCGGCCGAACAGAATGGAGTAGGCGGGGACCTTTTCTTGCGTGACGTCCATTGACTGGTGGACAATTGGAACACGTGATCTATCTTTGATTGGCAGGCCGTACTGTTTCATAAGTATTGTACTTGTCGAAATCCTAGCACATACAGCACGGTCTTGTTGTAATTGATGAGTGAAGAGTGGTAGCAGAATATATAATGATTCCCACACCCTTTCCCCTTGACTCTTTGAAATCAAATAATATATTAGTATGGGGGTTTTATTTTTAATACATTTTATGATTATTCTTTCTTCTATTTTACCATTTTGACTATGTTTTGGCATGCCGATCTAATGGCAATAAACAACGCTACTATGTTTACTTTCTGAATAGTCTGTTGTTTGATGGTAGGTTTTACAGCTAGTTTGACCATTCAGAATAATTCTTTATTAACTATCAACATAATTTCAAATTTGTGTGTGTGTGTGTGTGTGTGTGTGTGTGCGTGCGTGTGTGTGCGCGTGCGTGCGTGCGTGCGTGTGTGTGTGTGTGTGTGTATATAAATCTTAGATTAACGGCCTATATTATTACAGTTGATTGTCTAGTAGTTACAATAACTGGACTTTACTACAAGCGACCATCTTCCTGGTACATATTGGTAATTGGTCCCAAAGATTTATTGTGTGAGTCACATGAGACACTTTCTTGCTAGGGGTGGGGGTGGGGAGATTTACCTCACATTTACAGATTTGAGGGGCAGTGGTGGACTGAATGGTCGCGAGTTCTAGAACCCGACATGAGCCCCGAGTTCACATGAGCCCCGAGTTTAGATGAGTCCCGAGTTCAAATGAGCCCCGAATTTACATGAGCTCTGAGTTAACATGAGCCCCGAGTTTAGATGAGTCCCGAGTTCAAATGAGCCCCGAATTTACATGAGCTCTGAGTTAACATGAGCCCCGAGTTTAGATGAGTCCCGAGTTCAAATGAGCCCCGAATTTACATGAGCTCTGAGTTAACATGAGCCCCGAGTTTACATGAGCCCCGAGTTCACATGAGCCCCGAGTTCACATGAGCCCCGAGTTTACATGAGCCCCGTGTTTACATGAGCCGTGACTTCACATGAACTTCGACTTAACATGACCCCCCGAGTTCACACGAGCCCTTTCAAAACACATACTTTACACTTGTATTTTTGTAAATTTTCTTCAGCGCCAGGGTTTCAACTGACTTAAATCCGAATTTATGTAAAAGTGATCAAACAAAGAAACAATTGAACCCTTGAAGTACTCAGTCTATTGTTTGTAAATCATTACTTTATAAAGCACTCAAGATTTATCACTACACTGATTTTTCGTTGTATATAAAAATTATCAAAATAAATTGACAAGATCTTGACAGGTGTTTCCGTCAATGCCCACACCCTCCATCCCAACTGGAGGCTTGTCACCCTGTCCAATAGAAAAACCCCCTTGGTGACGACATATGTCGGCGATCTTTGAAAAACCATCAGCGTGCTAACCAGTCGATTACCCGATTTGAAACGGGCTCATTAAACTGAGTACTCGACTTCATCAAAAAAGTGATAATCGATTATAAATGATAACCTGTCTGTATGGTGGTTGATTGTCCACTGTTGGACCTTGTTTTTTTTTGCTATTTGTAAGAAGATGTTTTTATTGTGATTCTGATTTACACGATGTTGGTTTTATTGCTATTATTTCCTCCATGCTGCCTCCACCAGCAACGTTCTGATGGTTTAGCAAACTAGGATGCTGTTTACCCCTCCCCCTCCAATATTCATATGAGAATCCTTTGTTGATTTTTGTTTAACAGTAACCCTAAATAAATGTGAAGCCTAGCCTCTGGTTATTTAAAAGAACGAATTTCCTTAACTATCTTGATAAGAGATGTTTACTACTAGTTTTTAAAACATGCTTTGGACGAAGTTCACTTCGCGTCAAGCATGCATTGCGAGCTATCAGACTCTCTCATTGAAAAGTAATTCGGGAAATTGTCAGTTTTGTAAGATTACTAGGGGCTCAACATTTGCTATTGGCGTCACTTTGGGACCCCCGAATGTACATTTGACTAGGGCCCCTGAATAAACAGAAACGGCCCTTCTTTAATGTAGAATGATGTTGGGCTTATTGCTGTTGTCGCTTTTATTATTACAAGTTTTACACTGTTATTATAACTTCCAGAAGTTCTATTACACAAATAATATTACTTTATATTCTGTTATTGTATGTATTCCAGAAGTTCTATTACACAAATAACATTACTTTATATTTTGTTATTATGTTATTTACTTTATATTTTGTTATTATATGTATTCCAGAAGTTCTATTACACAAATAACATTACTTTATATTCTGTTTTTGTATGTATTCCAGAAGTTCTATTACACAAATAATATCACTTTATATTCTGTTATTGTATGTATTCCATGAGTTCTATTTCATATATAACACCACTTTATATTCTGTTATTATATTTGTCTATAGGGCAGCCACCTGTGTTTTGGCTGTCAGAAACCTGTGTTTGACCGCTACGTCCTGCACGTGAAGGACCACGGCTACTGGCACGCGGAGTGTCTCAAGTGCAGCAACTGTCAGGACAACTTGAGCTCCCAGAAGACATGCTACGTCAAGAACGAACAAGTCTTTTGTAGGAATGACTACAATATGTGAGTTGAAAAAATAAATTAGATAAATACAGGTCTTTTGTAGGAATGACTACAATATGTGAGTTGACAAAATAAATTAGATAAATACAGGTTTTTGTAGGAATGACTACAATATGAGTTGATAAAACAAAATTAGATATTTTAATCGATAGATAATAATAGATAATTAATAGATAATCGATTATAAACTGTAAATGTCAACTTGTCTTCTTAATTCTTTAAGCTTTCACAATAATTATGTTTTTTGTAAGTTTTGTATTGTTCATCAATCAATCAGCTAGTTAGTATATAATAAATAAACTTTTTAGCAAATTGATCCATCAACTAAGATGCCAATCAATCAACTACTAAGCCAACCTATTAATGAATATATTCAATTAATTAACCCATCAACTATTAAATCAATTAATCATTCAAGCAATCCGTCATTTAATCAATAATTAAATAATTCAATCAAATAATAAATCAATCAATAAAATTTAATCAATTAATCAATCGACAATTAATTATATCCATCCATCTATCACCTATTATTTTGTCTCTCTTCTTGACTGTCTGTCCCACAAATTAGACATATAATCTGTGGTCTTTCTGACTAACAATATTTCAGTAGAAGTAAACTAACTACACAGAGTCCACTGTAATTTACAGTGTATTAAAACCCACCCATTAAATTTCAAATTAAACAAGACATTTTTTATGTGTGTGATTATTGTCCATATCAATATTATCCTACAATATATTCTATTATCACTATATTTCCTTTTTGCCTAATTGGCACATCTCGAAAAAAAAACGTAAAAAGTCCCTCTAATTTGTCATCTCGTCAAGGTGGACTTTCCAATCTTATATGGTGGCTTTCACGGTAAATTAAAAACCTGCACTGGCTAATTCGTTTCGCCGCTTCCCGTCTGCGGGCCGGCAAGGGCGGACTAGGCCGGTTCAAACATCACTAATCAAAGGTCTCGGGGGATAATTATACGGCACCGGAGCCGACTGATCGATAGGACATTTTTTTTTATATGTGACCCGGTGTATTGGTTGTACATGGTGTGGGAGTGGTCCTCGGAGAACAAGGGGAGAGAAATCAGCGGGTGGAAAAAATGCCAGCGAGAGATAACTGTATTGTCTGTACAATATGTTCGGCTTTAAGGGGAAGTCACTTTGTATGTTAATTTATTCCGCGCTCGTGAGCAAGGAGTTGTCTGCCCTTGTGTCTGATTTTAACTTGAGGGGGAAAGACAATTCACAATGAATGAATCAACGGAGCGATCGATGTTGGACATAGGAAAAATTATATTTTGGTCAGAAATAAAAAAAAATATATAATAAATGTAATTGAAATAAATTTCAATAGATATTTTGCATTAATACACTGATATATTCTGTATTCGCGTTGTTTGAATATTTATTTCATACAATGTCGCCAGTCATTTAGAATGAATCTTTATTTCGTGGTACTCTATATGATTTGAAATTTGTATTATTTTTTATGGCCTATTCATTTGGACATTTTTTCAGCAATTTAAAACGAGGCTTAATTTATCTGACGTGTTTACATTAGAAATGAAAGTTTTACACACAGCCTGCCCTAAAAACCTGCCAAACAACCTGCAAAATAAAATTACAAATATTTTTTTTTCTCAAAATGAAATTCAAACTTGAGTTGTGTGTTGAATAGGAATAATATAATTAAATGAAATTTTAAATTGTGCATCCCATTATTACACAAGTCATTATTACACAAGTTATTAGTACACAAGTCATTAGTACACCAGTCATTGGTCCACCAGTCACTGGTACACCAGTCATTGGTAAACACGTCATTGGTACACACGTCATTATTACACAAGTCATAGGTACAAAAGTCATAGGTACAAAAGTCATTGGTACACCAGTCATTGGTACACCAGTCATTGGTACACCAGTCATTAGTACACAAGTCATAGGTACAGAAGTCATATGTACAGAAGTCATAGGTACAGAAGTCATAGGTACAAAAGTCATTGGTACAAAAGTCATAGGTACAAAAGTCATTGGTACAAAAGTCATTGGTACACAAGTCATTGGTACACCAGTCATTGGTACACCAGTCATTGGTACATAAGTCATTATTTGAGTTTTTAACATTTTTTCTTTTCTCACTTACTAATATATATATATAAATATATATATTTCCCCTGTTAATTTATACATTTACAATCATTTAGTTGAAACTATCTATTAATAGATTTTCAATATTTGAATTGTAAATTT
Organism: Bulinus truncatus; assembly: GCA_021962125.1. Classification (NCBI taxonomy): domain Eukaryota; kingdom Metazoa; phylum Mollusca; class Gastropoda; family Planorbidae; genus Bulinus; species Bulinus truncatus. Next base: position 2,786,317 of record JAGDYQ010000124.1, read on the forward strand.
AAATGTCATCTCGACCCGTCTGATGAGAGCCACTGTGTCAGAGCCACATTATGAGAGCCACTGTATTAGAGCCACATTATGAGAGGCATTGTGTTTGAGCCACACGATGAGAGCCACTGTGTCAGAGCCACATTATGAGAGCCACTGTGGTAGAGCCACATTATGAGAGCCATTGTGTTAGAGCCACATTATGCGAGCCATTGTGTTAGAGCCACACTAAGAGAGCCACTGTGTTAGAGCCACATTATGAGAGCCACTGTGTTAGAGCCACATTATGAGAGCCATTGTGTTAGAGCCACACTATGAGAGCCACTGTGTTAGAGCCACACTATGAGAGCCACTGTGTTAGAGCTACACTATGCGAGCCATTGTGTTAGAGCCACACTAAGAGAGCCACTGTGTTAGAGCCACACTATGAGAGCCATTGTGTTAGAGTCACACTATGAGAGCCACACTATGAGAGCCATTGTGTTAGATCAATCTAATTAACTTAAAATGTTAACATTCAAAGTGATACCAGCTTTACAATACAATGTAGTAATTTTAAAATAATGATTTTAAGAAATAAATTTAATTAAGTTGTATGTAATTGTTTACTACATGTCTACAGAGTGTTCAATTACTCACATTAAAACTTAAAAAAAAAATGAACATGTTTGTCAGTATTTAGATTGCGTGTATCTATATGTTTATATCTGTACACCTTGATTCAAAGACAGTTTCGAACAATGTTGACTTAATTCATTCCCATTCTCGAACTTTTTCAGATTGTTCGGTTTGTCCTGTGTCAAATGTTCGTTACAATTTAAAAAAGAACAGGACTGGATGAGAGTGGCAGGTCAACATAGATATCACATAGCATGTTTCTTATGTAAGGTAAGATATCACATAGCATGTTTCTTATGTAAGGTAAGATATCACATAGCATGTCTCTTATGTAAGGTAAGATATCACATAGCATGTTTCTTATGTAAGGTAAGATATCACATAGCATGTTTCTTATGTAAGGTAAGATATCACATAGCATGTTTCTTATGTAAGGTAAGATATCACATAGCATGTTTCATACATTAATACATTAGATATACTATTGCTTGTTACGTACGGCTATATATAAATATATATTTACATCAGCCAACTTTTTGCGTTAAGTAAGATCTGTAAAATATATAAAAAATAGAAATGATATATATAACATGTTAAACTTCTAATAAAATAATAGCTATTTTGGTTCTGAGTTAAATCGAAAGTAAAGAACTAATACATCAGTATTCCAGTTTAAAATACAATCATGAAAAAATCGGATCTGCCCGAAACCAAAAAATATTCCAGCCTACCGGTCAAGCCTATTGGGATATAACTATATGCCAAGGTTGTAGGGTACAGCTAGTTGAATGTATCTAGTTACAAAATAAGAATGGAAATGATCACCAGCTACTATTTTAATAATTTGTCAGGAATAAAATGCAATTGTCATGATTTTCATGTTGTAGGTTCTGATCACCTTGTTGGAGACTATATACTTTGCATACTGTACCAAATACACATTTATCTAACCCCGTGTTTCTTCTATTATCAGATCTGTAAACGCCAACTTGGCAACAATGAGAAATACCACCTTGTGAATGGAACAGACATTTACTGCACTAACCACTATAGAGATATGGTCAACGGAGAAAACTCAGGTAAGTACAAATATGTTTTTAAAATCTGGCTCGTACAGAAATATCGCAGTGGGCTGAATAATTTAATGATTTATTATTGTTTGGTATTTATAAATTATAGAATCTGATCTCGAATTATGTATGATTGTGTCAGTCAAGGTTGGATTTATGGGGAACCACATCCACATAAATAATTACGGAAGCCATAATTGTAGAATTAAAACACAGGAAACACTTAGATAAAAAAAACCTCAAGTCCATCTTACAAAAGATCACATTTCTCCCTACCCGAGTTCATGGGCGTCGCTAGGAATTTTTCCAGGGGTGGGGGCAAACATTTTCCGGGGGGGGGGGGCAAATAACAACTTTATGACATTTTTTTTAAATGTGGGGGGGGGGGGGAACAAATGCTCAGGGTTTGTGGAAGTCCTTGTATTCAATAAACTATCGCCCTGAGGATTTCTCCAACTTAATTTTAGCACACAATTTTATAGCTAAAATGAATTTAATTAACCTCTGTCATTTGTGATAACATTAATGTTTACTCAGTGGCATCACTGGGGGGGGGGGGAACCACACCGGGTGTCACCATTTTAGGGGTGACACCCAAATGAAAAGTTCTAAATGCCATTGCAGAAAAATCTCCGTATATTCGGTTTTATAACCGACCATAGCTAAAAACACGATCATTGGCATCTAAATTATTCAGCATAATTGTGAATCAGATTATTTGATTATTGACCATGCAGATCGACTGGAGCTTGGGTAAATGAATACAATTGAAAGCTGCTCTGATCAATCTTAGAGTTTTTTTTGCATGTGGTTTCATGAAATGCAGTCTTTTTTTTTTTATCGCTAAAGTATTTTAAAGTAAATTCTCTAAGGTCTAGTGCAGGGAAATTCCAAATTTGTTCCATTGCTCGTGGGGGAAGTCATGGGGGGTGGGGGGGGGTGACACCCTGAATTTTCCTCACCGGGTGACACCAACCATCGTGACGCCACTGCGCTTACTTATTACATCTAGATATAAAGAATGTTATAATGAGATACAATGATAACATTTTTATCAGTTCCCCCCTTTCTGACGAGAGTTAACTCCGTCTTAATACATGTATTTGTATTATGTCTTATTGAGAGGAATTACAACACCGTGCAGTTTTTGTGAATCATTCTGTATGTTTACGTGATTTATCATTGTTTCTGTTTATGTCTCGTATAGTTCTGTTTTTGTGACCTATCAGTGTCTCTGTATCACATATCTATATGTCTGTGACATAGGATTTGTAAGTTTAGACTTACTAATGTGTTTGTTTATGTGATTTATCTTTCTATTTACGCTGTTTCTGTTCTCTTGATCCAATCAACGTGTCTGTTGTATACGACGTATTCACTGTGTTTTTTTCCTCCACTCTCTATCAGACGGCCAACAGCCTCCAAAGAAAGCCAAGAGGAACAGGACGTCGTATACCGAGACACAAATTAAATTCCTACAGGACAGGTTCCTGAGGGACAGTAACCCAGACGGAGGTGAACTCGAGAAAATCGCGAAACACATCGGACTGAAGAAACGTGTAGTACAGGTCTGGTTCCAGAACAACAGGGCCAGACTCAAGAAGTCGGCCAACAATAACAAGGGAGGCAATCAGGAGAATAAAAATCCGACAAGTAGTAATGGAATTACCGGCCCTGGAAGTATGCACGGTAAGTGAAATTGTGTGAGGTTGTGTGTTGTAGCTTTGGCCCAACAAAATCGGAGTAAAGTTGTAATCTACCAATACACCGCTATCGCTGAGGGTACTACAGTACAATGATGCAAAATTTGTGCTAGTGTTGTGAGTTTTTTTGTGTGATAGTTGCACATTATGGATTGTAATCCAAGCAATGCCAATATCGTCTGAGCCAAAACGGTCGTTGCAAGTCACGTATATGGTTGGGAGATGGAACAAGCACAATACAATATTCAAGTCAGCGGGTTTCCGGCTATAGAAAAAAAAAACTACACGGCTTCTTTTTCTCAATGAGTTAGTATCGCTAGCTGTTTATCTTCACAATAGAATGGGAGATATAAAATAATAGAAGATTCGATACTATCCCGTATGGTAGCTTTGCCTATGAGCAATAAACAGAATATGATGATAGTTAATGATGATATCCAAATCATAAAAAAATTGCTCCAGAATATTTAACCCGCAAAAGTAAGATTTATGTATACTTTTAAAAAAAAATATTTCTTTTCCCTCAGACGTTTATATTTCAGTCTTTGTGCTATTGTTAAATGAAATAAATGAAATAATCACTTTAATTTCTTTAAAGTAAAGATTATGTATACACAAAGTAAATGAGTGTAAAGTTATTCCAATTATGTTATGAGCTAAACTTCTCCTATTTTGGAGCATTATTATCATATTTGAAATAATTCTGTAAAGAATATGCAGCAATGTTGCGATGCCAAATTGATGAAAAATTCACACACTATTGTAATTTTTTTGTTTACAGACTTTCAAACCATGGACTGGGACAACAGCATGGACCCAAAGTCTATGGACGAGCAGTCTTACAGTAACTCCCCCACAGCACACCCCCACACACGACCTAGTTCTGCCCACTTCCTGGACTCGGCCTACAGCACGACACCAGGACTTAACGCAGCCATCAGCGCCCCGCTCTTATGTATGCCCCCGGGCCACACCACCGCTTCCGGTCTGGGGAACGGACCTTCCTCCCTTGGTGAAGGGAGCGGTAGCGGCGGAAGTAATTGTGAGACCCCACGTGATCAGGTACTGGTGACCTACTTACATATTTTAAGCCCGTTACACTCCACATATTTACTTTAATGAATTTAAGGACAAGGTGACATTTAAAGAAAATTCGTTAATTTAGTTTACTCGAATAAAGCAAAAAAAAAAAAAATCATAAATAAAATGAGCTTGACTATTGGCCCTGGTCTGAATTTGGAATTTACCAGACAACATGCTTTCTCAACTTGAAGACACAAATGTCCCCCTGTTACTATGTTATGGTATGTGCTCTGTTACAATCTATTCATAGAACAAGACAGCTGTACATTTTAATATGCCGATGCAGGGATATTGGCTAATACAATTTGCGATGAGAGCGAAATGTCAAAATAGGAAATTTACACAATAGATTTTAAAATCTGTCTAAAACAGTCAATTGATAAATAGAACAAATGATGAAAATTAAAATGTGATACAAAATTTCGGTCTCAAATAAAAAAAAATTTGCATCATTAATTTCTAGACAGGAAGTAAAAATATCGAGATAAGCGATACATTTTAAAAGTAAATAGGCCTACATTTTCAATGGACAATATAAATATTCAATTGAAGTAATAACACCATCAACTCAGGAAGCAGGCCCGCAGCGTGCGTGGGGGGGGGGCAGGGGGCCGCCCCCCGCTGCGTTTTGTCTGGCCCCCCTCTTCTTATTTGCTTTACTTAGTAAAATGTATTACCTGCCCCGCCCCTGCTTTTGCCTGGCCTCTACTGTAGAATTTTCACGCTACGGGGCTGTCAGGAAGTCACAGATAGTAAATGTTGTATGCATTAAGTAAAAGTGTTTCAGTTAGCTAGATTACATTCAGGCATATTAAAATAGACTTATGTTTCATTTTATCCTCAATATTTCAGGGCAGTCCACAGTTCTCTGACCTGTCCACTCCAGCAATGACCACAGCAGGTGACAGCAGTACGGACGATGTGGCGGCCTCTGTTTCCCACGACTTCCCACCCATGACCTGCACCAACGGCCCTGGCTTGCATCACCCTCCGCTGATGTCAGCGCTGAGGAGTTCAGTCATGGGTGACAAGTTCCCCGACGGCCTGGGTCTTCGAGGCGACGCCCAGGAACCCCCACAGTCGGCCGGACGTTTGTTTCACGACGATGTCCACCACAGGCAGCTGCATCACCCGGACCCTACCTACGGCTCTGCCCACCTGGGGCTGTACGGCAGTTTCTACAACATGTGCAATACCCCGTACCCCAGCCGCGATTCGATGGTGGGCGACACTGCGACAGACGGGTTCTTACGTCACAGGGAGTCTCACACTTCATCGTACGCGGGGTCTAGTCAAAATTCCATCTTCGGACATGACGCCAGCCCCGCGGTTAACCCCCCGTCACCCCCCTTGTGCAATATTGGTTTTCCCGGTGGCCCAGGTTCCGGCCAGCAGGGCTGCTCGCCCCCAGTCTCGTGTCATTTTACTTCCGGTCAAGGGAGAAACCAGAGCAGCTCTCAGCTATTTAACTATCTGACTGGATATGGCAGGTCGTCGTGCTCCAGCCCGACCCACCCAGGTCGACAGGCCATTGGTCAGTTCCAGTTTCTACTGAATGTAAACAGCGGTAGCAGACATAAAGGAAATTCTTTCTTTAACGAGTCGTCGGATTAAGACAATAGATTTGAAATATGTTCGTACCATACAAACAGAACTTTCGTACCATACAAACAGAGCTTTTAAAATAACGAAATATAACGTGCTGTACTTTGAATTTTTCAGCTACAAACACTTGTTTATTGTCATAAATTTATTAGTAATGGGAATTGTTTATTAATGAAAGTCTTTTGTCCTGTACAGAGCAAAAGAAAGAGTCAAAGGCCAACAGGGCTGTAAGACCTAGCCCTTGATATCTTGACTGTAACATTCATCTTTCTCAAAGGCATGTATTCTGAATTTCTTTAAACTAATGGATCACCGAATGTGTATGTTGGCCAAAGATAAATGTGTCAAATAGTACTACATTTTTCTAACAGAGATTTAATAGTTTTCTGAAATTGCCGGTCTCTGCACCCAAGGGTCTCAACTCTCTGTGCGTCTTGAATAAATTTATTTATAGATTCCTGATTCTTGAGTTCAAAGAGTTCATTTATAGGCCATTATTATTTCAGTCCTGTTAAATGGTAATTATGTGGTCCCAACTTTGTAAATATGATTTTTTTTTGTGATGTACATATTATTTTGACATTTATAAAAAAAAAAATTAATTTGTATATACATTTTTATTTTTACGTATGATTGTATAAAAATGAGTATTACTTTTTACGTATGATTGTATATTAACGAGTATTACTTTTTACGTATGATTGTATAATAACGAGTAATACTTTTAACGTATTGCCATATAGATCATTATATATCTGTTTTATATTGTTGTTCTTAGAGTCTAGTGATTTTTGCATTTATGGATCTAACAAAAAATAATTTGTACTTAATAGATGGGATTGATATATTATATACATATTTGCTGAACATATAAAATAATTGCTATGAATGGACCACTGTTAATTTAACGGCTACCTAAAAAGCAGAACACTGAATTATGGTCTAAGGGAAAGAACACAATAAAATTGCAAGGGATTTTTAGTTTTTATGTGTTTTTATGTCCCTTGCTATAAATAAGCCACATAAAAAAGCCAAAATTTTAATGAAATATAGTTTGTACTTATTCAATTTTAAATAGTTCTAGCCATTTAAATCTGTTGATCAACCTTACAATACATAAATAACAATACATAAATATCTAATTATCGACTAAAGTTGACCAGTTGTCTACAAAGTTTAATTATGTCACTCTAGACAAAATGGTGGGACGTACTTATAAAATAATGAATATTGTATATGTCTTTCTTTTGTACAGATATTGTAAATACCACAATTTTACCTTCATGTCAAACAATTCTATACGGCCACACGCTGTGGATACGGCCACAGATAATATCTAATCTGTGGATACGGCCACAGACAATATCTAATCTGTGGATACGGCCACGTATAATATCTAATCTGTGGATACGGCCACGTATAATATCTAATCTGTGGATACGGCCACGTATAATATCTAATCTGTGGATACGGCCACAGATAATATCTTATCTGTAGATACAACCAAATGTATGGATCTGTCAGTGTTTTTATTTTTGTTTTGTTTATAAAATATGTTTTTACGTTTTTTCCCCATGTTTTTTTCTTTCTTTTTCTACATATTTTATTTAAAAGATTACAATTTTGACATTTTATTTTGACAAAATTCTAAGACATTTTGTCTATATTCATTAGATTATTAATGTGGACAGGTCAAAACATATACCGGAATTTTCCGATTAGTTTATAATTATTTTAGCAAATGCACAAAAAATTACAAATGATCTTCTAGTCAGTAAATAGAACGTTAGAGTGATTGTTTTGATTGATCCATGATGTCTGTATTACAAATATTTGACATTTTCATCTTGTCATTACAACTTTTAATATTGTTTTCTTTATTTCCATTTTACACTGAATGTACATTTTAGTGTCACATTTATGTCACATGAGAAGGGTTTTTTTTCCGTTCAGAATGTAAATATTAAAATGTGTGTGTGTGTAGTGTGTATGATATATATGTTTGTGTGTGTTGATATCAATGTGTTTTAAATGTTATTTATTCTTCTTTAACTCTATGTATACACGTTAATCTTCTATCAAACCCTCTACAAAATGTAAGTTATACATGTTTATGTAAATGTAATGTCTTTCTAAAATGTAAGTTATACATGTTTATATAAATGTAATGTCTTTCTAAAATGTAAGTTATACATGTTTATGTAAATGTAATGTCTTTCTAAAATGTTATTATCGTGTAATTTTTATGTCTTCTTCATGCATTGATGTACAAATGAGTTGAATGTTTTAGTTGTAAAGAAAGTTTCACATGTGTTATTATTATTGTGTTTAACATGAACACCAAATAAACACGCCAATATATTGCTTGTTTTTTTCTTTCATTCATTGATATGTCAACAATTGACATTCGCCAAGACAGTTGACGTCATGACACTCGCCAAGACAATTGACACCATGACACTTGACTTAGCAACATAGAGATGCTTTCTTTCTTCTCGTAGACACCATATATCTATCTATATATATCCAAATTCCAAATGTCATACAGACTTCTCATTCTGCTCTCTATTGTGTCGTCAAGAAGAGTGTAATATAAAAACATGTATGGTTCACCGTTGCGTATAGTAAGTAATATGATATGAAACAGCTTACCAATTGGTGAGTGTGTGTGTGTGTGTAAATATGATCAGATGGGGCCCAATTTGTGAATGTATAGGTGTGCGATTGCTAATGTGGGGCCCCACTTTGTGTGCGTATGATCAGTATGATCAGACGGGTCTTTAATGGTGAATATGTGTGTGACTGGGCCCAATAGGTGAAGATTCTCAGGTGCCGACCGAAGATTACCTGGCGACCGTCTTGCTATTCACCATCCATACTATGGCAGTCTACACCCATCCATTCGACCAAATATAAAATCAATAAATATTTCAACTAGCTAGTTTACATATACCATAACACTGATGCAATCTGTTTTATTGATAACATAAGTTACAAGTGAACAGACCACATCATGATGAATGATTACAGTGTTTGTTACAATGTCATGATTAACAACATGTTGACATGATGCAGTTGTCAAACTGACATGTATGATTATGATTAATCAGCGGCCTTTGATGGCGATATCACATCTGACAACACAGCTGTACATGGAGGATATTCTGAATGGTTTGAATGCTTGGTCTGTTTAGGCCCGGTTCAGAACCTGGGTGAGTTCCACATCTCCCAACTTTGTGACCTGGTGGATAGGAAAAATATCACAATAGAAGTGAGGAGGGGACTATAGAAGTGATGATGATATGAATATAGAATATAGCACAAACAATAACAGAGCTGAGTGAATTATTTAACATGGTTAAGAGTTTTGTAAAGCATTAATTTAACATTTAAAAAAGTCCAGAATTTTACTTTGATCTAAATGAAACATCTACTTCAGTCAACTGTTACACCCCTTTTAGTCAACTTTTAAACCTCTTATAGTCAACTAAAGTACATGTTGACATTATATGTATTTTTTATAATCAAACTTGAAGACAATTAAACCAGTGTTCTCTAAATCAGTAACCATTAAGAGAATTTTGATTTGTTTCGTCGCCTGATATCAAACTATCTTTGATATCAGAGACTGATATAGATTACACACTAAAACACAGTGTTATACCTTCTTTAAATAAACTAAACTATTAGCGACACATGTTGAATTTTACAAACATTGGGCCATTGTCGATACAAACTAGACAATTACACATATAAAATGGACCATTGCTGATATAAACTAGACAATTACACAAATACACTGGATCACTGCAGATACAAACTAGACAATTACACATATACACTGGACCACTGCAGATACAAACTAGACAATTACACATATACACTGGACCACAGCAGATACAAACTATACAATTACACACATATACACTGGACCACAGCAGATAAAAACTAGACTATTACACATATACACTGGACCACTACACAAATCTATTCATGGTCATTTCACATATAAAGTGGACCGTTCAACTTACTGCTGTCATGACATCTCCTGACACGGATCGTGTGACAGTCCATTTCAGTTCCTTGTCACCATAGTAGTATGACTCAACTGTCTTGCCATCTTCTACTGTCAAGGTCAACTGATGAGGTCACAAGGAACAACAACACATTAAAATACTAGCGATAACAAACAATAGATAATTATAAACAAAATGATGACATTTTATAACAATAGAAAACAAAATCAGCGCTGTTTAATTGTTTATTTTTTTTTTAGCATTTTGTTATCGATATTTTCATTAAAAAAGTTTTGTTTTTAGTGTCGGCTATCTAACTACAGTTTGATGGGTTTTATTTTTAGAATAGTTTAAACTTTTATCTGAATATTGTCAGAATGTTTAAAAAAGTTAAATGAGAAGTAACAGTCACCTTGGGTAGTGGAGACTGATGTGTGAACTAGACATACAGTCAAGACAAAATGCTCAGTCTGTAAGGCGTGAGTTTTCAGTCATAGAGGCATCAGGAAAATACTTGCGTAAGAAGCCATATATACAACTTATTTTGGCTGTGTACACGTCACCCTCCACCACAACTTACTTTGGCTGTGTATCCATCAATTGATTTGTAATCGACCTCCTGACCCAATTGAAGCTCATAGACGGCGCTGGGTACTTTTTTCCCCTTGAAGTCAATTTCAATTTTGTACAAGTCGCCAGACTGGCTGATAGTGAAGGAATAGACCAAGTCTCTCTGTACAGCTGAACTTTCTCTTCAGAGGAAACCTGAACAGGAAATACAGTCAAAATAATATTATTACACAACGTAGATCAGTATCCATGATTGATGATACTATATACAATCAGTATCCATTATCAGTGCTCAATATAAGAATAAACCAATGCGGGGATGAAAAAATTTCTGCAGAGCCGGGGATAAATGTCTATGGTTTAATCCCATGCTAGGATGAATTTAGCTCAAGCAGAGCCGGGGATTACAGTTCTCAGTGCTGGGGATTTCCATGCATCCCCGGCGGTAAATCGATCCCTGTCCATGATTGATGAAACTATGTTCACTTCAGCGAAGATGTATATACTAAACAGTTACAAAGTAGTAAAGTTTCTTTTCTTCTTCAAATTTTTTCTGATAAAACTCTCTAATCAAATTGTGTCAAACTGTTCATTTAGGTGAAATGTTCTCTTTTGAAACACACAGCAACGTTAGAGTTATTTAAGTATACAGCTTTATTGAAAGAAAGTTTCAATTCTTTCCAGTGTAATGGTTTACTTGTTATTTCTACCTGTTTTTTATTATGACAGTGGAGAAGAAACAGGAATATGTTTAACATTGTCTCGATATTAAACTATTATTGTTGAATCTAAGATGTCAGGTGTTTTTTTTTTATAAATCCCATATTAGGGATGGGAAATAAAATTGATTTTTATAAAAGAAAAGAGAAAATGATTGAGTGTGTGTGCAGGCTAGTCAGTGGTGGGCCAGTAAGTGGTGGGCCAGTCAGTGGTGGGCCAGTCAGTGGTGGGCTAGTCAGTGGTGGGCCAGTCAGTGGTGGGCTAGTCAGTGGTGGGCCAGTCAGTGGTGGGCCAGTCAGTGGTGGGCTAGTCAGTGGTGGGCCAGTCAGTGGTGGGCTAGTCAGTGGTGGGCCAGTCAGTGGTGGGCCAGTCAGTGGTGGGCCAGTCAGTGGTGGGCTAGTCAGTGGTGGGCCAGTCAGTGGTGGGCTAGTCAGTGGTGGGCCAGTCAGTGGTGGGCCAGTCAGTGGTGGGCCAGTCAGTACCTAGTGTTTTACAACTTGTATTTTTAAATCATATTTTTTTTTGTTGATGATTCTAAATTTTTATGCGGCGTGCCAAGTCCTGTACGCGTATCGTCTAATTGCCAACCCTGCCACAGTTATAGTCGTCTGCTTGTAGTAAATTTCGATTGGTTTATTTTGCCATGAAGCAAAGTTAAAAAAAAATCGCTTGTTAGTGTCGTGTGCTGAACTTTATACTTTGAGATAATAAAATGAGATATCACAAAACGGAAAAAAATATTTATCACACTGATCGTATGAAGGTCATTAGGGGGCGTGTTCTCGCACAAGTTGACCTCGAGACCGTGATGTCAATGATAAAAAATCAATTCATAATGTATTAGACTAGTTAAATTTTTTCTGACCAATCGAAGATTATATTTCGATTCGCAGTTACAATAGTTAATTAAGAACCTACTACAGATAACATTTTATTGAATGTTTTTAGTTCAAAATCAAAATATGAATTTGAAAAGTAAAGAGAAAGCTTGATAAACATAAAAGTATAAAAGTAATAAAAATAAAAAAAAATATTCTATAAATATTTTCTTATAAATTATCATTGCTGAAAATATTTATCAACTAATGTAAATGCGATTTAGTTCAGTTTATTATAATCACCCACACTTTTAATTTTAATTTTAGTAATAATAATTTATATAAATGTTCTTATAATACAATCTTATTTAAAAAAATTGTTATAAGTTTGTTTATTGCATACTTTTTAATGTGTATTAATTATACATGCTATTGTTTTACACTTCCGAATAATTTTGGCAAGTCTATATCAAACTGGTGGGATGGATGGCCGAGTGGTGTAGATACTCGACTGTCGACCTGAGAGTCCTGGGTTCGATCCTCGGTGAGGCCCACGGAATTTTTCCAGGTGAAATTAGGTGCAAAGTCGTCCCACAAGTCCACCCAGCTTTAAATGGGCACCTAACTTTAAGTTGGGGAAGTAAAGGCGGCTGGGCGTTGTGCTAACCACACAATCCCTTCATATGCCGAGGTTATAGAAACAGATGGATTCTACACTTCATCTGCCCCGAAGGCCCGTTAGGGCTAAGAAGGGAACTTTACTTTACTTTTTATATCAAACTAAAAATTTCACTATTTCGTTCACCGGTGTAATCATTATATATTTTTTTGGATATAATAATAATAAAGCGAATTTTTTACCGCAGTGAAATTATCAAACGCTAACCAGTCTGTAGCGATAAAAAGGTTGGTAACTACTGGATTAGAGCGCCCCCCCCCTCCCCCACTTTACTCACAAAGTGTAACTAGTTAAAAGCTTATACAAAACATTTTCTTCTAGCCCTACTTCAGATAAAAATATTATTACATGTTACAACATGCTTGGCCTGCGGATAGATATGTATGCGAAATTTGTGTATTTATCTACAAACTACCAGGATGTTACTCTTCGTGGCCTAGATTGCAGAGTAATCTACAGTGAGACGTTTGTTTGTTACTTCATAAAAATTGCGACGACCTTGTGATACACACAGATATGTACGTACATGTGTTGCATTAAAGCTTGATGTCCATCATCTACGTTTGTATTCAGAGGGCAAAATTAACGGAGTGGACTCGCATGTGTCCAATGGAAAGAGAATTCAGCCTAACGAAAGAGCCACTTATGGCTCTAAGAAAAGCATGTAGCCATAGATATAGTATCTCATTAGCATATGACACATAAATGTGTGTTTAGCGTAACTAGAGAAGTGGGTCAAATATTGCACGTTGTTGATCTTTTAAAGTATCGTGAAACATGACAAGTGAAACTAATTTTATAACAACCCACACGCATACACAAACACACGCATACACACACACACGCACACACACACACACGCATACACACACACGCACACACACACGCATACACGCACACACACACACACGCACACACGCACACACGCATACACGCACACACGCACACACACACACACACGCACACAAGGCTACTAGCAGAAATTATTTAAACGAGATGCTCAATGATTAGATTCAATTTTAATTGAAGGAAGAAATAACAAGACGCGATAAAAAATCCGAGTTTTTAAAATTAACCGTTGTCTTGAAAATAAATATATTAACAATTTTTTAGTGAAATTTTGTTATCTTATCATGTTTAAGCAAGTGTGCGACTAAACCCCCATTGAACCCTAATATGCTTAAAATATGCTTTGACCTACCAGCACGCAGTTAACAAATGCTTGCACAGTTCTCGATCTGAATGTAGGTTTATTGGTGCAAGGGAAGTAGCCCATTTATTAGTTTTGTTTGACTTAGCTAAACATGGTTATATCCCTTAATTAGTCATGAGACCTTTTTTTTTTTGACGAGTATGCAACATTTTAAGAAAATCTATCACTAAAAAGTGCACCGAAATCAAATAAAAAATTTTCCCCACAAAATGGATGCGTCAGTATAGATGTCAATGATGACCACACTAAGTGACACACTGAACTTTTTTATTTTTACTAATATAGACCAGAGGTGGATCTAATGGTAGTTGCATAGGGGCGTGCACCCAGAGCCCCGATTTGCAGAAAGGGGCCACAGTACCCCAATTTATATCTAAAATTTTATTTTCCCTAACTACGTTAATGATTCCGCTCCTTGCTTTAAGTTTATTCAGTAAAATATTTTTCAAACGCAATTAACATTTACAAGTGTATGATAAATAGATAGATAGTGGGAAAAACAATTGTTTTATGAAGGAGAATATTCAAAACAATTAAAGGAAACAGTTTAATATTTGACACCCGGAACGATCTAGTTCATTGAACTCTGTATAAATTTAAAGTTTTTCTTTATTTACTAAGCTGATCCGTTAATTGGTAAACATTTATTTTACTTTTGCTTTAGGGCTTCAGACCAATTACTAAACTCATGACATCTAGCTAATTCAATTGTTACATGTATTTAAGACCAATGGCTAAACGCATGACATCTAGCTAATTCAATTGTTACATGTATTTAAGACCAATGGCTAAACTCATGACATCTAGCTAATTCAATTGTTACATGTATTTAAGACCAATGGCTAAACGCATGACATCTACGACCAATTGTTACATTAATAATCTAATATCAAACATACAGATCTAGCTAATTCAATTGTTACATTTTCTTAAGACCAATAATTAAACACATGACATCTAGCTAATTCAATTGTTACATTTACTTAAGACCAATAATTAAACACATGACATCTAACTTATTCAATGTAACACAACAATAACAATAACAATAATAATAACTTTAACAATAACAATAACAATAACTCACCCATCTGTTTTCCGAACTCCTCCAGTCCAGTTGTTTTGCTCTTGTCAACTTCCCAGGTTCCAACAAATGAAGGGTCCATTTTGTTTGATAGGAGGAGAGACTGTCTGGGATCAAATACAAGGTAATCACGTGACGCTTCATTTTTATCATTGTTATTTTGTATACTGAAGCGTCTGCTTAATTGTGTGTTACATTTCTTTCTTGATATATATTTTTGCTATGTTTAATTACTTATCGCCTTATTGTTGTATTTAATACTCTTTCACCATTTGCTATGTTTTTATAAGTGCTATTCTGTCTCTCTCTAGCTCCTCACCCCCCACTCCCGCCTCAATTGAAAACTAAACAAAAGGCACCAAATTTAATTAGAAATGGTTTCATTATCCCCAGTAGATGTTAGACTCCAGTGATTGTATAATAATGTATGCATTGAAACAATCATCAGTCTAGGATAGTCTGCTGTTCAATTCAGTGTTAGTCCAGAATGTGTGTGTTTAGTTTAATGAAAACTTCCACATGGTAATGAGCTTACTAGAGTATTATGTTTTTTTAATGATTTAATTACCCACATAAACAAATTGATGAATTGAATCAGACTTATACATTTTTATCATAATATAAAGATTATATCTCACACCAATAAAAATATCGTCTTACCTCGATGTCACAAAAGTGTCACAAGTACGGTAAATTCTTGGTCCCGGCTGATTCCTTTATACTTTGAATATTTGGACTGATGACGGGCAGATACTGCAGCTGATAAACTAGTTGTAGAATATTCTCATACAGTCTGATAGCACAATTGCGATCATTGGTGGTAGATAGTAGCCTTAAGTAGCTGGGCGAAGTTTTTCAGATTCATATCCTAGCTTAGGTCAATAACATACGTCCCCGGTAGTGCCTGCATGGCTACTGCCACCGTAACTTTGGTGAGACTATAGAAAAGAGCTCCTTTAAAACTATTCCATTGTATCTTACCGCACTTAGCATAGGATAAAAGATGCAATTATTGTCGAATGTTAGAACATTAGAGAATAAAATAAAATAAATTACAGAAAAATGCACACTGTATGCATACACAAATATATCAATTCAGCCATACTACTACATGTACTAATATCAATATTTCAAATATTTCCATTATACATTTTTTAAATATAAGGCCACTAAAAAACTTAAAAAAAAAACTCAAAATAACATATTGCACATAAACAAAACGAAAATGTAAACTTGTGAACATTACAGTCAAACATGAAACAAATGCATAATATACCTTAGATATCATTTCTGTTTGTAAGAAATTATAAGGGGAGTTAAAATTTATCTAGTTCTGTCAAGCGCTAATGTGTAAAGAATTCATCGATAAATGTATACAATTTATATGCAGCAAGTAGATGTATCGTCTTTCATGACTTAGTTTAATATTGTAAGCAAAGTTTTGTAAATACACCATTTACATTTATTTAAGCTTCATTTATTGTTATATTTATAAAGCGAATTCTTATTAATGGACATGTAATAAACTGTCAAAAAGAACTTGAACTTGGACAGATTTTGTCATTTAACTGGTCTATAACAATTGGTTTATAACTGGTTTCTATTTGTACCAAACATTTTGCCGAAGTCTCAGATAGATAACTTTATGCAGACTCTGAGACAACGACTGAGACAATCATACATAGAGTGTTACATGTGAGTTTATTTACAATGGACTGTGTTATAGCCTTTAGATAGTACAGTGCCGAAAGTTACACAAGCCCAGCTAAAACAAATGCACAGTTATTGTTGACTTTCGTCATTTCATTCATTATCGACCAGATATTATGCTGATAAAATTGTGATACGATATCTCAGTGTTTAGTGGATGTATGAAATATTGATTTCATTGGAGATATCATACTCTAGTACAGATTAATTCTATGAATAGATTGATTTTAAAAGATAGAGAAATTCAGTCGATAAACAGATAATAAATAATAGACTTTAGCGCAACCTTCATTTAATGGGAAAAAATTATACATCAGTGTCTTAGCTTTACGTATGTTTGGCTCAATTTCTATTTCAAATATACACAGTAATTTACACAGGCAAAGGTACAATATAAACAGGCAAAGTTACAATATACACAGGCAAAGTTACAATATACACAGGCAAAGGTACAATATACACAGGCAAAGGTACAATATACAAAGGCAAAAGTACAATATACACAGGCAAAGGTACAATATACGCAGTAAAAGGTACAATATACACAGGTAAAGGTACAATATACAAAGGCAAAAGTATAATATACATAGGCAAAGGTACAATATACACAGGCAAAGGTACAATATACGCAGTAAAGTACAATATACACAGGGGAAGGTACAATATACAAAGCAAAAGTGTTAATATACACAAGCAAAGGTACAGTATACACAGGCAAAGGTACAATATACACAGGTAAAGATACAATATCACAGGTAAAGATACAATATACACCGGCAAAGATACAATATACAGTGAGAATTTTCGTGTTTTTTAAATTATTTTTACCATCACAAAGGTGATATGATGTAGACACGAGCTTAACAAGACAAATAGAAAGTACATACAACCTTTCACTATTTAAGAGTTTGCTAGAATTAAACGTGGGTGTGGGGAGGGAGGGGGGATATCAAATGGCTGTTTCCGGCGGCGTACGATTAGTTTATCTAGTGAACTACTGTCTGGGAAAGTTTCTCGTTAGGTGCAGCAGTCAATGGACTTGAAGAACTATTGACTTAATGATAAGATGAACAAGTGACTTCAAGTTACCGGGAAAACGGGTGCATTCAAACTTGTATATTATTCAGGTTATAGACAGAGAAAAACAAATGCATTTGAACCTATCTTTGTTATTCAAATAATAGACATGGGAAAACATATGTATATGAACCGATCTTTGATATTCAGGTTATAGACAAGGACAAAAACACACACATATGAACATTTCTTGACATGAAAATGAATGTATTTGGAGACGATGGAGAGGGAGCAGAAATGAACTTATCGCCGTGTATTATTACAGGCAATGGCGCGGCCCAGCATAATTAACGTGCCCCTGGGTGGATTTTGAAGTCGTTGTCCCATTCCCGTGTCTGAAAGTACTAAATAACGAATCATATATGCTGCTCCCCCCCCTTCCCCATTCTGATGTCTGTAAGTTCATTCTGGTCAAATAATAACAATAATTGAAGGTATATAACATCTGCAGATGAAATGGGTTTTCACGGGACTGCTCACATTCACTCCCCAATAGAGCCGGCCTTAAGTTTTCGAGGGGCCCTAGACAAAGAAATATTTGTGGGCCCTAGACAAAGAAATATTTGTGGGCCTGACAAAAGAAATATTTAGGCCCTTGACAAAAAGAAAAGCCCCAAGTTACAAAGCATGTATAGGCCCATGGCAAAGGAAAAATTATGTCCCCTTGGTTAATTACTTCTTGGGGGCCCCATGATAAGGAGTATTGGTAGGTTCATGACAAAAGGACATTTTTGAGCCCTAGGCAAAGGTACATTGGGGAGTTATTGAGAAACAAAAGACATGTCATTGTCGCTGCTTGCAGATCTTGACCTGAAACTTTTTGACAGCATAGGTCCTTGTGATTCCAACTGTGAAGTAATATCAGATTTTTCGGCTAATGGTCCAAAACGAGTCCTGGTGAGTAGGGGGGACCAAGGCTGTGAACACAATTAGAAATGAAAGTTGGTAAATTTTGGAAAGAAATTGTAATTAAAACGACTGTTAACAATTGCCAAAAGAGGAAAATTTTCCACAAACGATTACACTTCGGTCGATATATTGAGTCATATATTTTTATCTAGGACTTGTTTGTACTCGTCTCTTAAAAGATAACAAGACATAGTATCGATATGAGTCACTACACTAGAGGTGATGAAACTAGAACTAATTTACACCAGTGATTCTCAAACTGTTGTGATTGTCAAACCGTTAAAATTCTGTTTGGTTTTCGCGAGCAAACTGTTTGAAAATTAATGAAAAGAAAAAAAGAAAAACAGTTTTTATTCTCAATCAAGTGATGGGTTAAATTCTCGGCGACCCAATTTGAAGCATCACGTGACAGACACTTTGGAGAATCACTGACGTGCATCATCTAAATTACTGACACACTGCACAGTAGTTTCTTTGTATATCTGGGCAACACATCTAGTGTGATGAATTGATTATACAGGTGTTAGACAACACATCAAGGTGATGAATTGATTATACAGGTGTTAGACAACACATCTAGTGTGATGAATTAATTATACAGGCTGTATAGTATGAAACATCTAGGTGATGAATTAATTATACAGGTTTATGGCAGAACATCTAGTGTGATGAATTGACTATACAGGTTTATGCAGAACATCTAGTGTGATGAATTGACTATACAGGTGTAAGGCAACAAAACTAGTGTGATGAATTGATTATACAGGTGTTAGGCAACACATCTTGTGTGATGAATTGATTATACAGATTAATGGCAGCACATCTAGTGTGATGAATTGATTATACAGGTGTTAGCAACACAACTAGTGTGATGAATTGATTATACAGGTGTTAGCAACACATCTATTGTGATGAATTGATTATACAGGTGTTAGGCAACACAACTAGTGTGATGAATTGATTATGCAGGTGTTATGCAACACATCTAGTGATGAATTGATTATACAGGTGTTGGGGCAACACATCTAGTGTGATGAATTTATTATACAGGTGCTAGACAACACATCTAGTGTGATGAATTGGATTATACAGGTGTTAGGCAACACATCTAGTGTGATGAATTGATTATAGCAGGTGTTAGACACACATCTATTGTGATGAATTGATTTATATAGGTGTTAGGCAACACATCTAGTGTGATGAATTGATTATACAGGTGTTAGACAACACATTTAGTGTGATGAATTGATTATACAGGTGTTAATTGGGTACACTTGAAAGTAATAAAACGATTCACAGGCATGCTGGGATTCAAAGTAGAAATTTCCCAGACTTAAAGTCAAGATGTTATTCATTAAAATGTCTGCATTGTGTCTACGCAACAGACTTCAATTTATAAATCTGTGAATACCAGATATACTGCATTTTATAAGTCTGTGGCTACACAAGATACTGTAATGTATAAGTTTGTGTTTACCCAAAGAGACTGCAATGTATAAGTTAGTGTTTACTGTAAGATCAAAAAAATGTATAAGTTAGTGTTTACCCAATAGACTGTAATGTATAAGTTTGTGTTTACCCAAAGCGACTGCAATGTATAAGTTTGTGTTTACCCAAAGAGACTGCAATGTATAAGTTAGTGTTTACCCAATAGCCTGTAATGTATAAGTTTGTGTTTACCAAAAGAGACTGCAATGTATAAGTTAGTATTTACTCAAAGAGACTGCAATGTATAAGTTAGTGTTTACTCAAAGAGACTGCAATGTATAAGTTAGTGTTTGCCCAATAGACTGTAATGTATAAGTTTGTGTTTACCCAAAGAGACTGCAATGTATAAGTTAGTGTTTACCCAAAGAGACTGCAATGTATAAGTTTGTGTTTACCCAAAGAGACTGCAATGTATAAGTTAGTGTTTACCCAATAGCCTGTAATGTATAAGTTTGTGTTTACCCAAAGAGACTGCAATGTATAAGAAGTGAAGCCACTCAAAGAGACTGCAATGTATAAGTTAGTGTTTACTCAAAGAGACTGCAATGTATAAGTTAGTGTTTGCCCAATAGACTGTAATGTATAAGTTTGTGTTTACCCAAAGAGACTGCAATGTATAAGTTTGTGTTTACCCAAAGAGACTGCAATGTATAAGTTTGTGTTTACCCAAAGAGACTGCAATGTATAAGTTAGTGTTTACCCAATAGCCTGTAATGTATAAGTTTGTGTTTACCCAAAGAGACTGCAATGTATAAGTTAGTGTTTACTCAAAGAGACTGCAATGTATAAGTTAGTGTTTACTCAAAGAGACTGCAATGTATAAGTTAGTGTTTGCCCAATAGACTGTAATGTATAAGTTTGTGTTTACCCAAAGAGACTGCAATGTATAAGTTTGTGTTTACCCAAAGAGACTGCAATGTATAAGTTTGTGTTTACCCAAAGAGACTGCAATGTATAAGTTTGTGTTTACCCAAAGAAATTGCAATGTATAAGTTAGTGTTTACCCAAGAGACTGCAATGTATAAGCCTGTATCCGTCAGAGTTTGTATATGTTATATTGTTGCGTATTAGTTTGTCAGCTGCGCAGAAGAATATCTGCTGTCAGAATATTATATGTGGGTATGAGATATGTGTTGGGTCAGTTAGCGTGTTTGAATGGCATGGCGTGGGTTTGATCGTGAAAGGTTGAAAGATCAAAGTCGTGAATGGAAAGTGACCGGAGTGACCTGTGTAACCAGTAGAGAATGGCTGTATTTGGTTAGAAGGGAAGGTGGCTGTAGGTCAACCTTGAGAAGGGAGTTAACCTACAGTAAAAAGTTCATCGTAGAGACAGGTGTTACTTCACGAGTGTAAAAGTTGGGCCGTTGGTGACTATACTATTTGTATGGACTTTATTATTATTTTCCCATCATCCTTTTATAGATTTGATGGATTAAACTTATATTATTTTGTTTCTATGAATACACACCCTTTTACTGATTGGATATTTGAATTGTTCGCTGTTGTGTATTAGTTTTGTGAATTGCGCAGCGCTGTGTTTCTATGCGCGAGTTTTTTCCCCAAGTGCCATTCGGTGCGTGGTGTTCAAGAGGCAGTTGGGGTGTTGATCTTAAAGAATATGGACATATTATGAAATATTAACGAAGGAGATAAATTAGAGGCCCAACCAGATCTTGTACAACAACGATATGTAGTTTTTCAACCAGTGTTGTATAGTCCGATAGTGTTGATGCAGGTAATTTTGCCAGTCACCTGAGACTGATTGGGCCGCAGTGATACACATTGTTAAGCAAATGATTGAGACATCAAAATATTCGAATGACCTTTAAACTTACAGGGATGGATTCATATTTATTTAAAGATATATGCCTATAACTCACTTTTTTTAAAGAGAAAATTGTTAACATATATTCAAATTTATTTATTTCTCCATCAGTCTATAAAATTGTTATCAAAAGGAACTGAGTTGATTTTGGATAAACGTCTTTAGGGTTGAGGACCCTTCTGCAATGTAAACACAATGTAAACACAATGTAAACACAACGAAAACACAATGTAAACACAATATAAACACAATTGTAAACACAATGTAAACACAATGTAAACACAATGTAAACACAATGTAATTACAATGTAAACACAAAATAAACACAATGTTAACACAATGTTAACACAATGTAAACACAATACAAACACAATGTTAGCAAAATGTTTACGACACCATGTCGCCTCTGGTCAAATCAACGTACATAAAACAGTTAAAACGATTGACGTCGAAAAGATTATTATAAATTACAAAGATCGTTTTAACCATGAAAACCAGGAATATGGACATCATTAATGAAACAATAGAACATTTTCTCAGGAATATGGACATCATTAATGAAACAATAGAACATTTTCTCAGGAATATGGACATCATTAATGAAACAATAGAACATTTTCTCAGGAATATGGACATCATTAATGAAACAATAGAACACTTTCTTCTAGAAATGATAAAAATATTGTTCTTAAACTTTCACAGTCAAGATTTCCTTATTTAACCTAGCGGCCATCCAAAGACTGATCCCGTCAGTGTTATCTGCATTATTTATTACAGTCAACAAACATCGGGTGTGAACATAATTTATTTTTAATAAATTCTAAACTAGCTTGACAGTTTTTTTCTTTCTTAAACAAATTTGAAACGTTACAGTGATGCTAGCAAAATGTTATTAATAATTTTTAATGATACAAATTCACTGTAATTCACGTAGCAGTGATTAAGAAGTCACTTTGATGTCAACTAAATTGATCAAATAATATAGGGTGGAGTGGACGGTGTTCCCTCCTCCCCCTCTCTTATTAAATTTCCCATATAAAATCAATGCAGTCCATCGCGTTCAAACTTATGTGTGACTAAGTTAAAAAAAAAAGTAAAGTTCCTTTAGCCCTATAAAACCATCGGGGCAGAAGAAATGTAGATGTCTTCTGTATTCTGTAGTCATGGCTTTTCCTATGGGATTGCGTGACTAGTACACAGGCCAGTTGTCTTCACGTTACTCAATTCATGTCGGGTACTCATTTGTAAGCTGTGTGGGGGGGGGACCTCGAGCTAGAGTTAAGTCCCATCACTCACCGGTGTTCAAGACATCACTGCCACCTCGCCCACCTCTCTTGTTAAAATGATCCTAATAATTGTTTCGTTATTTTTATTTAATTTGTTGACCGACTGAGTTAAGTTTTTTTTTTTCTAATTTCATCTACAATACAAGACTGATGATGTGAATGTGATACATTTGTAATGAAACACATGTTTTACACATTTACACAACGTTGTAATGCATTATTTTACTATATAGGCCAGTGTGATATGTGTGTGTGTGTCAATGAATGAATAGAGAAGAGCGATATGATATCGGATAATTTTTTATCCAACAGTATCTGATAACCTCCTTTATATGTACCAATAAAGAATGTTGACTGAATGAGTCAGACCTGAAACCGACTTTGTCCCCTCCCCCCTTTACAAATATGTCCCATACATGGTCATAATGTGAGTTAGACATTAACTGGGACAAGGGGAGGTAAGGCCGTGATATCATAACACAGACAAGTAAACAATGTATACACAAATCAAAATACAACAGGGTTATCACCAAGGCCACAACACGTGACTTGACTGCACATTGTTTTTGTAACTTAAGACAGAGAGGTGCAATAGTTGATGGATGACTAACTCGATGTCACGATGACCAAATCCACTAAATTATGTGACCCATACTTTTGGTCATAGGTCTTTTCTAGGGACAGGCAAGCTAGTCGGATGTCAAGCCCCCCCCCCCCAATGCTACGGCGGCCCCATTAGGGTTTCGTTGTACAATAACAATTTTAAACAAATGGTCATGATTCCCTTGGAAGTCAAATGGCTGCTCACACCAAAAGTCGCTCTGGCCGAATGTCTCAATATCCACGGGACTAAAATGACCTATCCGTTACAGAGTACCACCACAAGTGGTCAAATATTAGTAAAAAGTAAAATTACTTTACACCAAATGGGTGAACGGGGGGCATATGAAATGTATAACTCATGTTTCTTTAATCTCAGCATGTAAAAGTGTTGTGTGGTTAGCACAACGCCCAACCGCATTTAATTCTCCAACTCCATTCAGATACCTGTTTGAAGCATGGTGGAATTTCGGGACCGATACCAACTTCTAACATGACCCGGAAAAAAAAATCAATTTGGTGTTCACTGAGAATCGAACCCAAGATAATGAGGTCGACCATCGATAATCTATACCGGCCCGACAAAAATTTACTACGAGCTACGAGCCCAGGATTTGCTTTCAGTTTTCTTGGCGGGCCATTTTAACCAATGCCCCCCCCCTCCTCCTACCCTCGAAACTTTATTTAGTCCAAAAACTTAAGACCGGCCCTGCTTTGTCAGTCTCTGTAATTCTCCAATCTCTTGATAATTCTAATTGTGGTGGACAACTCTTCCCCAATCACGAGCAAGAAATATTCAAAACAACAAGAAGAACACCTTTCTAAATGACCGGAAGTAGACTACTTATATAAGAGCCTAAGATATCTCAATACTTACTGAACTAGGTTGCCACTGATATGTACATTTATCTAGTGCCATTTTTAAATCATTGCTGTTAGCCGATGACGTAGCAGTCATGGAGGCATATAGTCAAGGAAGATCTAAGTACCCGTGTCTCGAACTTATATAACCGATACCACACAGGTTGTATCATTGGATGGTGTCTAGGATGTATACTTAATGCAACAGTGAGTTAAAGCGTTAAGTCAATGTATTGTTTCATCGGGTTTTCCGTTGAGTTAATGTCGCACTGAATTGAACCTAAGCTGTCTATATATGTGTTTTTGGACGTTTTGGTTGTTTATATATGTGTCTTGGACATTATGATTGTTTATATATGTATTTTTGGACGTTTTGGTTGTTTATATATGTGTTTTTGGACGTTTTGGTTGTTTATACATGATTTTTTTGGAAGCTTTGGTTGTTGTTTTTGAAGGAAGGTTGTTTCATGAAAGGGATGAAACGAATTAATCATTCAAATTATTTGACTGAAGATTTGTTTAAAACATGTATATTTTTGTGTGTCAGACTGACATTTCTTTTTTAATTATGTTTGTCACATTTGAGTTTAACTTTCCTCTAGAAGTAAATTAACTTTCATAAAGCTTTTAAAAAAAATCATATAAGAATATTTCTGGGTCTCATAGACTAAATAGAAATAGAGACGGTTCTGTGCTATCTCCCCTTTCCTTCTCTAAAATTAGGTATTTATCTGAAGTTTGAAATGCCAATAATCAAGATGAAATTTAGTTAATTGTAAAGAGATGCAGCGAGTGCGACTCTGCTATACAAACAAATGTAAACTGTTTGTAAACATCGCTTGGTAAAGTGTAATGAGAATTAAAATCTCATGTCTGAACAAAAGAAATAAGAATTGAAGAAAACAGAAAAGAATCCTCTGTGGCGGCTGTGTGTGTAGTCAGAACATTGATGGTCAGTTCAAACAGTAGACATATGTACTGAGTCTGGTATAAATGTGTGACCAATGCAGCGTGAGAGGTCATCGTAGTCAGTCGTCACACAAGTCGGTACAGTACAGTAGTTAAAGAGTTCAGTCCAGTAAAGTGTAATTAGTGAGAGTCAAGGTAGTGAGAGTCGCAGTAGTGTGAGTCACAGTAAAAAGAGTCGCAGTAGTGAGTCATAGAAGTGACAGTCACAGTAGTGAGAGACACAGTATTGAGAGTCGCAATAGTGAGAGTCACAGTAGTGAGAGTCACAGTAGTGAGTGTCACGGTATTGAGAGTAACAGTAGTGAGTGTCATGAAAATAGAGACATCGATCAGACTCGAGAAAAGTCTGCCATTCACTGGGACTCGAACTCGATAATTTTCGGCTAGCAGTCGAGCGCTCTACCAATATGAAGCTACTGAAATTACACAATTAAAAATTATTTCATAGCTTGAACGTTTATTTAAAGGTTTTTATACACTGATTTTCTACTTAATATTTTCCAATTGAAAGCTGTATCATGCAGACTCAAGAAATATATATATAGGGCTAAATGAAAGAGAAATAGTTTGGCTTCATTAGACTGTGTCATGAATGAACGAAAGGTCAAGTTAAAAATATAACCACGTCAGGTAAGAGTTAACACTGACTGCAATGAAGAATTACAAAGACATCCATAATCTTAACATTCAACTCAAGCATTCTGTGAATCACTTGTTAACCAATCGGATGACTGGATGTGATCGACTCAATAAATCATGTCTTATAGAAGCTGTTGTCAAGTAGCGCCACGACATCCAAACAAAATTCTGGTCGTCTCTCTAAAACTGGAGCTCATGAAATAGAAAATTATCAAATTGACCGTTCCGTTGACGTAATCGAATACAAACACAGTGTAACACATAATGGAGAATAGATTATGGTATCTGCGGAGGAAGTAGTAGTCGAATACAATAAACTTTGCCAAGTAGTGGGTAACCCTGGGGAAAAGATTCACCATGTAGATAACAATAACCACTAACAACATTTTGACGACTTGCTGGTCTCTCTTGGAAATTCCCGATGGTTTGTCTGTCTTTGTGAGAACGACTTGAGCTGTATCGTCTGCTCTACATGACGTCATATTTTTTTTATTAACATTGTCATTGGATATTCTTTTTGACTTATATCGGAACTCGGCCGCTTTTTTCAATTTGTACGAAATGATGATTGTGGAGAAGACGATGACCACAAGACTGATCAGTGGCCACAGTGTACCGGACATATTGTAATAACCAAACAGGACTTTGTTATTGTTTGAGAAAGAGTTGAACTTAAAGATGGCGACAGTCGCATTGAAGTGCTCGTCGAAGACCCAAACGATGTCGTAGAAGTCGAATATGATGACGAAACATCCGAATACGACGACGGATATCGAAACGCAACTGGCCAGAGCGACTTTAGGGGTGAGTAGCCATTTGACTTTCAGCGGAATCATGACACAGAGACATCTTTCTACTGCCACGTAAGCAGCGAGGACACTTGTCACATAGCAGGAGATTGACACCAGGTAGTTGAAAACTACAAGTGTCACATTGGAGTAGGTATAGGCCAGGGCCGGCGATATGAGCGCAATGGGCCCCTCAAGCCTCTGCACAAATCCGGACACACACTTGACCAGGTCCCAGAACGAGACCGTTGTCATGGAGATGGCGGTGCTGTCCTTGAACCCTTGTTTAGCGAATACAATAATGACGATGGTGTTACTGAACAGGCCGAAGAAACAGACAGAGAAGTTGATGA
Organism: Bulinus truncatus; assembly: GCA_021962125.1. Classification (NCBI taxonomy): domain Eukaryota; kingdom Metazoa; phylum Mollusca; class Gastropoda; family Planorbidae; genus Bulinus; species Bulinus truncatus. Next base: position 2,813,989 of record JAGDYQ010000124.1, read on the forward strand.
TCAAGTCCAGGGCGACTTGAGTGATTCTCCGTTGATCTTCACTGGCGATGATGCCCAATGTTGACCTTTGACTGGTGTCATCACAGACATTGAACTGACATGGGACATAAGTGGCGTTTATTACTGTGAACACCGCCATTTCTGAAGTAATATTACTCTGTTCTTAGCAGCTAATACTGTATGGGTTGGAAATAGGTTTTTTTTGAATGAATAAAATACTGAACATCTACTTCTGATGAATGCATCATAGTAAACATCATGTTCTATTTCGTCACGTCCAATTTATTAACTCGACTGTTAGCTCATTGTATACTGCCTCGTTATTGATGTTGTTGTCAGCTATTAACCATATCGTTATAATACTAGTAAATGTCGACATGAACATAAGAAAATATGATATTTCGTAGAATATGACGGGCAAAAATGGAAAAAAAAAATCTTATTTGTCAATTAATTTGTTCGCTACAGATCAATTGTGTTATTATCTTTATCGATTTTTGTTTTTATATTTTAATTGCTGTATTATAATTCTAGTTCTGTATAGCACTGTTGATTAAATTGGTTAATTTTATTTTATTGTAATTATATTTTTGACGCAATTATATACATGGTTGACTAAATCAAACAACTTTGTCGCGTGGTCTACTATCACAGGCTGTGAACTTTCGATCGTTGCACTAAAACGATGAACGATTGTTGAGACGAGGCTGTGTTTAAATTAACTCCATGTAGCCAATAATCTGTGCAATGTATCCTTGAAATATTCATTGCATCATTGCCTCAATTAATTGCTAATTATAAATATAAAAAAAATCGATTGGATATCAAACAATATTAAACAGGACATTTTTTAATGAGTACACTTTAATCACCTAAGTCATTATTTACACAATTTTACTGAGAAGTTGGCTAGATTTTTAGATTTATTAAAGTTTTATGATTGCTTGTGTTCATTATGAACTACGTCATTATACTATACTTCTATTTGTTAAAATATAACAGATGCATGTTTCTTTTTAAATTGAACTTTTTTTGTTTATAATTATACGTTTATTTTTTACGCCAGTCAGCCAACGAGATGAAATATGATTATTTCATGTCATAACGCAGAGGTCTTAGTGTGTATCAAACGAATGCAGAGGTCTTAGTGTGTATCAAACGAATGCAGAGGTCGTAGTGTGTATCAAACGAATGCAGAGGTCGTAGTGTGTATCAAACGAATGCAGAGGTCGTAGTGTGTATCAAACGAATGTAGAGGTCGTAGTGTTTATCAAACGAATGCATAGGTCTTAGTGTGTATCAAACGAATGCAGAGGTCGTAGTGTTTATCAAACGAATGCAGAGGTCGAAGTGTGTACCAAATGAAATGAACAGTAAAAATTCTCGTTAATTATTCTACTTTACTTCAACAAAATATTTTCTTTACCTTTGTTTATTTGTACATTTTAAGCTAGTCCGATGTGGTCAACAGTACATGTGACATCACAGACTTAAAATATGGTGGTGTTTCCTTTTTTATGATGATGTGCATTTTGTATAGTTTAATTTCTGTGCATCCTACCTACTTACCTACCTTACAATACTCTGCACACAAGTAGTAACACTAAATCTGTATTAACCGTCTCTATTCGATTAGGTGGCTAGATATACAAATTGGGTTTGAATCTCCTCCAACAAATTAGTAGGAAAACAAAATTTCTCTTGTTCGTTAAGAAAATAATGTAACAAACATTTCTGTTTTTCAAATACATACGTTTATCAAGTTTGTTTATGAAATGTAACAACTAGACCGACATGAAATTTAACAACTAGACCGATACCAACATTTCTATCATCTCAAAGTTTAACAGTTATTTTTCTTTTAAATATTTCGAATATATTCTGTTAGCTAATTCAACGCCTTCACAACAGGCTCGAAATAGAACTAAAAAAAAACGTAATATTTTTATTTCAAATTCTCCATATAAACCCAACATAACATTCATTATTTGTACATTTATATTTTGCTCACAGACTCGACATAGGCGTCAAAAACAAATTTAGGAAAATATATTTGAGTCTTCAATGATAAGAAAATGAACATTTCTTTATAGACATGTAATTTACAAAATAAAAACTGGACCTAGTCCACTATATACAATATTGTAGTGCCCTTCTTTCATACCCACCACAATCAGGAGTTTAATGGTCATGGGGGAAATAAAGAGATATGCTGAAAACCTTTAACATGACCTGAAACGTTCCCTTTCACTCACCGGAAAATGAACCCAAAACTCTCAGGTTGACAGTCGAAAGCTTTACCACACGACGATTCTACCCTGCTACTATGTTTACAACGGCCCAAAAGTTGTTGCTGCATTAAAGTTGCTACACACTTAATCTTCTATACACTGTGTAAGTAAAAGCGAAAAGCAAGTGAAAACACTTCAAACTATTTTATGCGTATCCAAAATTAAATATTCATTAATCACTATTAATGTTTTGTGTGTATATGTTCTTCATTCAGTGGACTTCAAAGTTTGTAATAGAATTTCAAGCCGGTGATGTGGAACGAGACATAAATATAAATTTATTAAATTACTGTAAATCTTAAAATGGTTTTTATAGTCTGTAGATACTGGATATCTTTTTGTCAAACTTGTTTTTAAAAAAAATGAAGTATACATACGCCCACTTCAGCTAAAATATTATTCAAGTAAAATTTTTTTGTGTGCACCAATGTATTTGGATTATTACAAATTTGAATGCCATTTATTTAAGTCAGTGGGAAGAAATTAATTGTCCAAATACAGTCTAGTCTTGGTTTACGAACAGTATTCGTTCCAGAGAGATACTCTTAAACACTCGTGTATCGAAACAGATTTCTCTCTGAGAACTAAAAAAACTCTGATCATCGGTTGTTGAAAACACAAATTACTATTATGTATAGTATTGAAATCTTGAGTACATTATTCTAACTTGTATTTTCCGTTTATAAAATGTAATTGAATTAAACCAATTTGTTTGAAGTTTTTCACTGTTACTGCTAGAATCTATGATCTCTGTTTGGCCTATCTTAATCTGTTACTTATTGTGTGGCATTTACATAAAGAATATCCAGTGATACTAGCTTTTGTTTTCTGCGTATGAAATTCGAAGAAATTCGATACTTCATTGTACTTTAGTACATACCTCACACTTCTACGCTCACACTTCTACGCCCACACTTCTACGCTCACACTTCTACGATCACACTTCTACGCTCTCACTTCTACGCTCACACTTCTACGCTCACACTTCTACGCTCTCAATTCTACGTTCACACTTCTACGTTCACACTTCTACACTCACACTTCTACGATCACACTTCTACGCTCTCACTTCTAAGCTCACACTTCTACGCTCACACTTCTACGCTCACACTTCTACGCTCTCAATTCTACGCTCTCAATTCTACGCACATACGTCTACGCTCACACTTCTACGCTCACACTGATACGCGCACACTTCTACGCTCACACTTCTACGCTCACACTTCTACGCTCACACTTCTACGTTCACACGTCTACGATCACACTTCTACGCTCTCACTTCTACGCTCACACTTCTACGCTCACACTTCTACGCTCTCAATTCTACTTTCACACTTCTACGTTCACACTTCTACACTCACACTTCTACGATCACACTTCTACGCTCTCACTTCTAAGCTCACACTTCTACGCTCACACTTCTACGCTCACACTTCTACGCTCTCAATTCTACGCACATACGTCTACGCTCACACTTCTACGCTCACACCGATACGCGCACACTTCTACGCTCACACTTCTACGCTCACACTTCTACGCTCACACTTCTACGTTCACACGTCTACGATCACACTTCTACGCTCACACCTCTACGCTCACACTTCTACGCTCACACTTCTACGCTCACACTTCTACGCTCACACTTCTACGCTCACACTTCTACGCTCACACTTCTACGCTCACACTTCTACGCTCTTAATTCTACGCCCACACGTCTACGCTCACACTTCTACGCTTACACTGATACGCTCAAACTTCTACGCTCTCACTTCTACGCACACACCTCTACTCCCACACGTCTACGATCACACTGCTACGCTCACACTTCTACGCTCACACTTCTACGTTGTCACTTCTACACTCACAATTTAAGCTCACACTTCTACGCTCACACTTCTACGCTCACACTTCTACGTTCTCACTTCTACGCTCACACTTCTACGCTCACACGTCTTCGTTCTCACTTCTACGCTCACACTTCTACGCTCACACTTCTACGTTCTCACTTCTACGCTCACACTTCTTCGTTCTCACTTCTACGTTCTTATTTCTATACTCACACTTCTACGCTTACACTTCTACTCTCACACTTCTACGTTCTCACTTCTACGCTTACACTTCTACGTTTACACGTCTACGCTCACACATCTTCGCTCACACTTCTTTGTTCTCACTTCTACGCTCACACTTCTACGTTCTCACTTCTACGCTCACACTTCTACGCTCACACTTCTACGCTCTCACTTCTACGTTCTTACTTCGACGTTCTCACTTCAATGTTTTCACTTCGACGTTCTCACATCTACGCTCACACTTCTACGCTCACACTTCAACGTTCTCACTTCGACGTTCTCACATCTACGCTCACACTTCTACGCTCACACTTCTACGTTTTCACTTTGATATTTATGTTCTCAGTTCCTATATTGTACACGTTGATATTTATGTTTTCATTTCCTATATTGTACACGTTGATATTTATGTTTTCAGTTCCTATATTGTACAAGTTGATAATTATGTTCTCAGTTCCTATATTGTACACGTTGATATTTAAGTTTTCAGTTCCTATATTGTATACGTTGATATTTATGTTTTCAGTTCCTATATTGTACACGTTGATATTTATGTTTTCAGTTCCTATATTGTACACGTTGATATTTATGTTTTCAGTTTCTATATTGTACACTGTAATTAAGCCCGTCTAACGATGGGCGGAATTCTACACCTTTTATTAATGTGAAATCTGATAAGTTATAATTGTTCTTTTTTCAACTATATCTCGTGATATCCGCACTCTTATCCTCTTATTTTGTGTGTGTAATATTTTATTTGTTGCGGTTTTGTTGGGTGGGTGTATTTTGTTAATAAAACGTTGAGTCACGTGATTGGTAAGGCCGGAAACAAGTCACAAGGTCAGGTAAGCTGTCACTTGAGTAAATACTATTGGAGGAACAAAAACAGACACTTTTTTTTATATAATAGGATGTTGACATTTATGTTCAAAATTTGACGCTCATGCCAGGACCGGCGTAATGGTGGCCTTATGAGGGGCGGGAGGTCCCTGGACAAGTATGTGGGGCCTAAAGCTAAAATTTTTAATTGCTAGATAAAAAAGAATCTTCTAACGACGTAGGGCCCGGGCGATATTCCTCACACCTGACAGCCCTTAAGGCCACTGATGCCAGGTAAAATAACCACGATATCTTTAGGCCGATGTACATTTAATATAATTTTTAAACAAGGATAGATGCATTAGAAGACAGTGTGCAATTCTTGAGGCCTCTGAGTGTTGAAATCACGCGTTAAGTATGCACTGATGGAAGCATCTCTGTGTTGACATCACATGTTAGAATGCACCGATCGAGGCCTCTCTGTATTGAAATCATGAGCTAAGTGTGCACTGATAGAGGCTTCTCTGTGTTGAGAAAACGAGTTAAGTGTGCTCTGATCGAGGCCTCTCTGTGTTGAAATCACGGATTAATTGAGCACTGCTAGAAGCCTCTCTGTGTTGAAATCATGAGCTAAGTGTGCACATATCGAGCCCTCTCTGTTTTGAAATTACACTTTAATTGTGCACTGATCGAGGCATCTCTGTGTTGAAATATCAACAGTGTCGTTATATGTGTGTGTGTGTGGGGGGGGGGAGTCGTAAGAGAATAAACATTTATGCTGGGACCCAATCAAATCTTATACGCTCCAAAGTACTGATCACAGATGACAGACTGACACAAATACTCGTATATTCATAATTAAATATAGGCCCCAATGTTAAAGATAACTTTTTGAATGTAAATTTTGGGGCCCTTACAAAGGTGCAATTAGAAGGCCCTAGTAAAGATGTATTTAAGGGGCCCTATTAATTAAAGGTGCATTTAGGGGGCTCTATCAAAGTTTGCATTTAAGGTACCCTATTAAGAGTGTATTTAGGGGCCATATAAAAGATGAATTTATAAGGCCTATCAAAGGTGCTTTTAGGGGGGGTCCTATAAAAAGTGCATTTAAAGGGCACTATCAAAGCTGCTTTGAGGCCCTTAGGAAAATGATGTCGGTGCCGCCGCTATAACAACCTTCGATGCACTTTGACTCACCCACAGTTAAGGTAAAGTCAATATATCCCGGGGCCTCTGACAAGCCTTTGAACGGGCATCCTGGCTTTTAGCAATATTGGGCTGTCATAATGTGAACTCATCCAGATAATTTATTTTAGACCTTCTAGAGTAACAGGAAGGTTCAATATAGACTATTTGCTATGAATGTGATAGTAATATTATTTAATCAAATGCCAGTTGTTAATTTTCATCACTCAAGTCAATGTTAATGGAAGTAAACAACTAAAGTCAGACAAGTTGGGATTTAAGAAATAAAAAAGTGTATGAGTCACTAGTTAGCCAATCTGATGACTGGATGTGATCGACTCAATACATCGTGTCTTATTGATGCTGTTGTCAAGTAGCGCCACGACATCCAAACAAAACTCTAGTCGTCTCTCTAAAACTGGAGCTCATGAAATAGAAGATTATCAAGTTGACCGATCCATTGACGTAGTCGAATACGAATACAGCGTATGCCATAATAGAGAACAGGTTGTGGTATTTGCGAAGGTAGTAGTAGTCGAATATAATAAACTTAGTCAAGTAATGGGCAACTCTAGGAAAGAGATTCACCATGTAGATAACAATAACCACTAACAACATTTTGATGACTTGCTGGTCTCTTTTGGAAATTCCCGATGATTTGTCTGTCTTTGTAAAAATGACTTTCGCTGTATTGTCAACTCTACATGACGTCATATTATTTTTATCACCATTATCTGGGGAGTTTCTTTTTGACTTATAACGGAACTCGGCCGCTTTTTTCAATTTGTACGAAATTATGATTGTGGAGAAGATGATGACCACAAGACTGACCATTGGCCACAGTGTACCGGACATATTGTAATAACCAAAAAGGGCTTTGTTATTGTTGGAGAAAGAGTTGTACTTAAAGATGGCGACAGTCGCATTGAAGTGCTCGTCGAGGACCCAAAGGATGTCGTAGATGCCGAATATGATGACGAAACATCCGAATACGACGACGGATATCGAGACGCAACTGGCCAGAGCGACTTTAGGGGTGAGTAGCCATTTGACTTTCAGCGGAATCATGACACAGAGACATCTTTCTACTGCCACGTAGGCAGCGAGGACACTTGTCACATAGCAGGAGAATGACACCAGGTAGTTACAGACCACAAGGGACACATTTGTGTAGCTATAGGCCAAGGCAATAGACACAAGCTCAAGGGGCCCCGCGAACCTCTGCACGAATCCGGCCACACACTTGACCAGGTCCCAGAGTGAGACGGTTGTCATGGAAATGGCGGTGCTGTCCTTGAACCCTTGCTTAGCGAATACAATGATGACGATGGTGTTACTGAACATTCCGAAGAAACAGACAGAGAAGTTGATGACAAAGTCTAGGAAAACTTCGAAGATTCTTCGTTGATCTTCACTGGCGATGATGTCCAATGTTGGCATTAGACTGGTGACCACGACATCACATATGTTGAATTGACATGGGAAATAGGTGACATTAATTACCGTTAAAATCACCATTTTTATGTAAGCTTTATTGTACTGTAGTCTAGCAGTAAACATTCACTGAGTTGGAACTTGAACGAATAAAACAAGAGTGATAGCTTCCCAAATTTCTAAGTCTGATATCAATATTGACATCATGTTGTACAGGGTGACTTCTAATTTACCACCTTGACTGTTTACTCAATCTATTATGTATATAATCTCTGGTGCTATTTGTTAATTATTTTAACCATTGATTTATCAAACGTATATACACACTGAAACAGAACAATTATGTGTCTTAAGGCTTACTCTCAACAAATAATTATACAAGTCAATATATTTGTTCCTTTCAATTTATCAATTTCGTTATCTAGTTTATTATTTGTTTTACGTTAGTATACAGAAACTATTTCCCTAATTTGCTGCTAATTAAATTTGCTAATTATATTTTATTGTAATTATATTTTTTTTTTCACAATTATTTAACTGGCTGACTAAATCAATGAATCTGGTCACGTGGTTCATTTCTACATTTGTCCACAAGTCGTAAACTTTCGATCAGAAGGTCAGCGTGTGTGTTTAAGTGTGTGTAATTGTGTGTATGTGTTTAAGTGTGTGTATGTGTGTGAGTGTGTGGTGAACCTGACGCCTCGTAAAAAATATTAAAATCTTGTAGCCTAACATTGAAATGTTCATTCCATCGTAGCCTGGGGCTACAGCGTGTGTAATTAAATAATTTTGTTGGATCAAACTACGTCATGAATAGATGGAGATTTATAATTAATACAATTAACTATAGTAGTTCATTCTTCAGTAGTTTGATAGAATTTAAGGGAAAATGAAATATTTAAAAAGTATTTTAGTCAATGAACTATGCATTCACTTCCAGCAATAGTTCTATAAGACAGACAGGAGGAGAGAGACAGACAGACAGACAGACAGACAGAGAGAGAGAGAGAGAGAGAGAGAGAGAGAGAGAGAGAGAAAGGGAGAGAGAGAGATAAAGAGAAACAGGGAGAGAAAGTGTGAGGGAGAGATACCTTGGATATACATAAAAAGGTGAGAGATAGATAAATATAGATAATCAGTGTCAGTGACAAAGTACAAGTGAAGATAATGAGTCCAGTGAGTCATGGACACAACGTATGGAGGGATGGGGTCGTAGGTCAGTGGGGCCTATATACACCTCCATTTCAATATATACAGTACACAACTTTATATCTGTATACATAGTAAACAAACACTATATCACATAATAAACAAACACTATAACACATAGTAACAAACACCTTAGCACATAATAACAAACACTGTAACACATTGCAACAAACAAAATAACACATAGTAACAAACTCTTTAATACAATAGTAACAAAATTATAACACATAGTAACAAACACTATAACACATAATAACAAATACTATAACAGTTCTATAACATATATTAACAAACACTATAACACATAGTAACAAACACTATAACACCTAGTAACAAACACTATAACACACAGTAACAAACACTATAACACATAGTAACAAACACTATAACACATAGTAACAAACTGACAGAATGGTTTCGATTATCAAAACATCGTCATAAAGAAAACAGGAAACTGTGACAGACGTCGAGAAGTTCCCATTTATAAATATAGAAATAATGATGAAAGAGTTCCATTTGGTAGTGAGAGCACTAGACATGTGTCTTGGTCTATAAATGTTGACATTGTTACTGGTAGAATACCGAATCACTTTAAAAACATTCCAGATAGTTACACAATCTGTTAGTTATACTTAATTCACACTCACACTAACGTAACTGTTGGATGATAAACTTGTTGGAAATGAACGCATATCTAATAGACTAAATTACTTTTTTTTAACATTTAATGTAGATGAGTTTTTTATAAACCTGAATAAAAACTTTAATAAGTAAGCTTCCATTAAAATAAAACTGTCATTGATTATTATGGGTTGTTCATTTTTAAAGTGAAATAAGTAAAGAATAGAAATGCCTCAAAATGGTTTAGGAAGTCTATTTAAATCACGTGATCACACATAGGATCATATATATTACAAGGCTCTTTGGGTGAGTATTGAATGGATGTCTATCTAGACCACGTGACCTTCAAGTGGATCAGATATATTAGGGTTAAATAAATATTAGTTAACTTTGGGTAAAGCGTTAATTGACATTAGTGGGCAAATGTATATATTTGGGTTCTTAATAGACGTTCACAAGGCAATAGCTTAC
>JAGDYQ010000124.1:2824590-2839653 GCA_021962125.1 Bulinus truncatus
TTTAAAAGATTACAATTTTGACATTTTATTTTGACAAAATTCTAAGACATTTTGTCTATATTCATTAGATTATTAATGTGGACAGGTCAAAACATATACCGGAATTTTCCGATTAGTTTATAATTATTTTAGCAAATGCACAAAAAATTACAAATGATCTTCATAGTCCAGGTAACAGAAACGTTAGAGTGATTGTTTTGATTGATCCATGATGTCTTTGTATATACAAATATTTGACATTTTCATCTTGATCATTACAACTCTCACTGTTTTCTTTATTTCCATTTTACACTGAATGTACATTTTAGTGTCACATTTATGTCACATGAGAAGGGTTTTTTTTCCGTTCAGAATGTAAATATTCGTGTGTGTGTGTGTGTGTATGATACGATGATATCAATGTGTTTTAAATGTTATTTATTCTTCTTTAACTCTATGTATACACGTTAATCTTCTATCAAACCCTCTACAAAATGTAAGTTATACATGTTTATGTAAATGTAATGTCTTTCTAAAATGTGCTATACATGTTTATATAAATGTAATAGTCTTTCTAAAATGTAAAGTTATACATGTTTATGTAAATGTAATGTCTTTCTAAAAATGTTATTATCGTGTAATTTTTATGTCTTCTTCATGCATTGATGTACAAATGAGTTGAATGTTTTAGTTGTAAAGAAAGTTTCACATGTGTTATTATTATTGTGTTTAACATGAACACCAAATAAACACGCCAATATATTGCTTGTTTTTTTCTTTCATTCATTGATATGTCAACAATTGACATTCGCCAAGACAGTTGACGTCATGACACTCGCCAAGACAATTGACACCATGACACTTGACTTAGCAACATAGAGATGCTTTCTTTCTTCTCGTAGCACCATATATTCTATCTATATATATCCAAATCTAAATGTCATACAGACTTCTCATTCTGCTCTCTATTGTGTCGTCAAGAAGAGTGTAATATAAAAACATGTATGGTTCACCGTTGCGTATAGTAAGTAATATGATATGAAACAGCTTACCAATTGGTGAGTGTGTGTGTGTGTGTAAATATGATCAGATGGGGCCCAATTTGTGAATGTATAGGTGTGCGATTGCTAATGTGGGGCCCCACTTTGTGTGCGTATGATCAGTATGATCAGACGGGTCTTTAATGGTGAATATGTGTGTGACTGGGCCCAATAGGTGAAGATTCTCAGGTGCCGACCGAAGATTACCTGGCGACCGTCTTGCTATTCACCATCCATACTATGGCAGTCTACACCCATCCATTCGACCAAATATAAAATCAATAAATATTTCAACTAGCTAGTTTACATATACCATAACACTGATGCAATCTGTTTTATTGATAACATAAGTTACAAGTGAACAGACCACATCATGATGAATGATTACAGTGTTTGTTACAATGTCATGATTAACAACATGTTGACATGATGCAGTTGTCAAACTGACATGTATGATTATGATTAATCAGCGGCCTTTGATGGCGATATCACATCTGACAACACAGCTGTACATGGAGGATATTCTGAATGGTTTGAATGCTTGGTCTGTTTAGGCCCGGTTCAGAACCTGGTGAGTTCCACATCTCCCAACTTTGTGACCTGGTGGATAGGAAAGTATCACAATAGAAGTGAGGAGGGGACTATAGAAGGGATGATGATATGAATATAGAATATAGCACAAACAATAACAGAGCTGAGTGAATTATTTAACATGGTTAAGAGTTTTGTAAAGCATTAATTTAACATTTAAAAAAGTCCAGAATTTTACTTTGATCTAAATGAAACATCTACTTCAGTCAACTGTTACACCCCCTTTTAGTCAACTTTTAAACCTCTTATAGTCAACTAAAGTACATGTTGACATTATATGTATTTTTTATAATCAAACTTGAAGACAATTAAACCAGTGTTCTCTAAATCAGTAACCATTAAGAGAATTTTGATTTGTTTCGTCGCCTGATATCAAACTATCTTTGATATCAGAGACTGATATAGATTACACACTAAAACACAGTGTTATACCTTCTTTAAATAAACTAAACTATTAGCGACACATGTTGAATTTTACAAACATTGGGCCATTGTCGATACAAACTAGATGAATTACACATATAAAATGGACCATTGCTGATATAAACTAGACAATTACACAAATACACTGGATCACTGCAGATACAAACTAGACAATTACACATATACACTGGACCACTGCAGATACAAACTAGACAATTACACATATACACTGGACCACAGCAGATACAAACTATACAATTACACACATATACACTGGACCACAGCAGATAAAAACTAGACTATTACACATATACACTGGACCACTACACAAATCTATTCATGGTCATTTCACATATAAAGTGGACCGTTCAACTTACTGCTGTCATGACATCTCCTGACACGGATCGTGTGACAGTCCATTTCAGTTCCTTGTCACCATAGTAGTATGACTCAACTGTCTTGCCATCTTCTACTGTCAAGGTCAACTGATGAGGTCACAAGGAACAACAACACATTAAAATACTAGCGATAACAAACAATAGATAATTATAAACAAAATGATGACATTTTATAACAATAGAAAACAAAATCAGCGCTGTTTAATTGTTTATTTTTTTTTTAGCATTTTGTTATCGATATTTTCATTAAAAAAGTTTTGTTTTTAGTGTCGGCTATCTAACTACAGTTTGATGGGTTTTATTTTTAGAATAGTTTAAACTTTTATCTGAATATTGTCAGAATGTTTAAAAGTTAAATGAGAAGTAACAGTCACCTTGGGTAGTGGAGACTGATGTGTGAACTAGACATACAGTCAAGACAAAATGCTCAGTCTGTAAGGCGTGAGTTTTCAGTCATAGAGGCATCAGGAAAATACTTGCGTAAGAAGCCATATATACAACTTATTTTGGCTGTGTACACGTCACATATACAACTTACTTTGGCTGTGTATCCATCAATTGATTTGTAATCGACCTCCTGACCCAATTGAAGCTCATAGACGGCGCTGGGTACTTTCCCCTTGAAGTCAATTTCAATTTTGTACAAGTCGCCAGACTGGCTGATGGTGAAGGAATAGACCAAGTCTCTGTACAGCTGAACTTTCTCTTCAGAGAAACCTGAACAGGAAATACAGTCAAATAATATTATTACACAACGTAGATCAGTATCCATGATTGATGATACTATATACAATCAGTATCCATTATCAGTGCTCAATATAAGAATAAACCAATGCGGGGATGAAAAAATTTCTGCAGAGCCGGGGATAAATGTCTATGGTTTAATCCCATGCTAGGATGAATTTAGCTCAAGCAGAGCCGGGGATTACAGTTCTCAGTGCTGGGGATTTCCATGCATCCCCGGCGGTAAATCGATCCCTGTCCATGATTGATGAAACTATGTTCACTTCAGCGAAGATGTATATACTAAACAGTTACAAAGTAGTAAAGTTTCTTTTCTTCTTCAAATTTTTTCTGATAAAACTCTCTAATCAAATTGTGTCAAACTGTTCATTTAGGTGAAATGTTCTCTTTTGAAACACACAGCAACGTTAGAGTTATTTAAGTATACAGCTTTATTGAAAGAAAGTTTCAATTCTTTCCAGTGTAATGGTTTACTTGTTATTTCTACCTGTTTTTTATTATGACAGTGGAGAAGAAACAGGAATATGTTTAACATTGTCTCGATATTAAACTATTATTGTTGAATCTAAGATGTCAGGTGTTTTTTTTTTATAAATCCCATATTAGGGATGGGAAATAAAATTGATTTTTATAAAAGAAAAGAGAAAATGATTGAGTGTGTGTGCAGGCTAGTCAGTGGTGGGCCAGTAAGTGGTGGGCCAGTCAGTGGTGGGCCAGTCAGTGGTGGGCTAGTCAGTGGTGGGCCAGTCAGTGGTGGGCTAGTCAGTGGTGGGCCAGTCAGTGGTGGGCCAGTCAGTGGTGGGCTAGTCAGTGGTGGGCCAGTCAGTGGTGGGCTAGTCAGTGGTGGGCCAGTCAGTGGTGGGCCAGTCAGTGGTGGGCCAGTCAGTGGTGGGCTAGTCAGTGGTGGGCCAGTCAGTGGTGGGCTAGTCAGTGGTGGGCCAGTCAGTGGTGGGCCAGTCAGTGGTGGGCCAGTCAGTACCTAGTGTTTTACAACTTGTATTTTTAAATCATATTTTTTTTTGTTGATGATTCTAAATTTTTATGCGGCGTGCCAAGTCCTGTACGCGTATCGTCTAATTGCCAACCCTGCCACAGTTATAGTCGTCTGCTTGTAGTAAATTTCGATTGGTTTATTTTGCCATGAAGCAAAGTTAAAAAAAAATCACTTTTAGTGTCGTGTGCTGAACTTTATACTTTGAGATAATAAAATGAGATATCACAAAACGGGAAAAAAATGTTATCACACTGATCGTATGAAGGTCATTAGGGGGCGTGTTCTCGCACAAGTTGACCTCGAGACCGTGATGTCAATGATAAAAAATCAATTCATAATGTATTAGACTAGTTAAATTTTTTCTGACCAATCGAAGATTATATTTCGATTCGCAGTTACAATAGTTAATTAAGAACCTACTACAGATAACATTTTATTGAATGTTTTTAGTTCAAAATCAAAATATGGTGAAAAGTAAAGAAAGCTTGATAAACATAAAAGTATAAAAGTAATAAAAATAAAAAAAAATATTCTATAAATATTTTCTTATAAATTATCATTGCTGAAAATATTTATCAACTAATGTAAATGCGATTTAGTTCAGTTTATTATAATCACCCACACTTTTAATTTTAATTTTAGTAATAATAATTTATATAAATGTTCTTATAATACAATCTTATTTAAAAAAATTGTTATAAGTTTGTTTATTGCATACTTTTTAATGTGTATTAATTATACATGCTATTGTTTTACACTTCCGAATAATTTTGGCAAGTCTATATCAAACTGGTGGGATGGATGGCCGAGTGGTGTAGATACTCGACTGTCGACCTGAGAGTCCTGGGTTCGATCCTCGGTGAGTCCCATGGAATTTTTCCAGTGAAATTAGGTGCAAAGTCGTCCCACAAGTCCACCCAGCTTTAAATGGGCACCTAACTTTAAGTTGGGGAAGTAAAGGCGGCTCGGGCGTTGTGCTAACCACACAATCCCTTCATATGCCGAGGTTATAGAAACAGATGGATTCTACACTCATCTGCCCCGAAGGCCCGTTAGGGCTAAGAAGGGAACTTTACTTTTACTTTTTATATCAAACTAAAAATTTCACTATTTCGTTCACCGGTGTAATCATTATATATTTTTTTGGATATAATAATAATAAAGCGAATTTTTTACCGCAGTGAAATTATCAAACGCTAACCAGTCTGTAGCGATAAAAAGGTTGGTAACTACTGGATTAGAGCGCCCCCCCTCCCCCACTTTACTCGGCCAAAGTGTAACTAGTTAAAAGCTTATACAAAACATTTTCTTCTAGCCCTACTTCAGATAAAAATATTATTACATAGTTACAATATGCTTGGCCATGCGGATAGATATGTATGCGAAATTTGTGTATTTATCTACAAACTACCAGGATGTTACTCTTCGTGGCCTAGATTGCAGAGTAATCTACAGTGAGACGTTTGTTTGTTACTTCATAAAAATTGCGACGACCTTGTGATACACACAGATATGTACGTACATGTGTTGCATTAAAGCTTGATGTCCATCATCTACGTTTGTATTCAGAGGGCAAAATTAACGGAGTGGACTCGCATGTGTCCAATGGAAAGAAAATTCAGCCTAACGAAAGAGCCACTTATGGCTCTAAGAAAAGCATGTAGCCATAGATATAGTATCTCATTAGCATATGACACATAAATGTGTGTTTAGCGTAACTAAGAGAAGTGGGGTCAAATATTGCACGTTGTTGATCTTTAAAGTATCGTGAAACATGACAAGTGAAACTAATTTTATAACAACCCACACGCATACACAAACACACGCATACACACACACACACGCACACACACACACACGCATACACACACACGCACACACACACGCATACACGCACACACACACACGCACACACGCACACACGCATACACGCACACACGCACACACACACACACGCACACAAGGCTACTAGCAGAAAATTATTTAAACGAGATGTCAATGATTAGAGTTCAATTTTAATTGAAGGAAGAAATAACCAAGACGCGATAAAAACTCGAGTTTTTAAAATTAACCAATTGTCTTGAAAATAAATATATTAACAATTTTTTAGTGAAATTTTGTTATCTTATCATGTTTAAGCAAGTGTGCGACTAAACCCCCATTGAACCCTAATATGCTTAAAATATGCTTTGACCTACCAGCACGCAGTTAACAAATGCTTGCACAGTTCTCGATCTGAATGTAGGTTTATATTAGATGGAAAGTACGCCATTTATTTAGTTTTGTTCGACTTAGCTAAACATGGTTAGTATCCCTTAATTAGTCATGAGACCTTTTTTTTTTGACAGTATGCAACATTTTAAGAAAATCTATCACTAAAAAGTGCACCGGAATCAAATAAAAAATTTTCCCCACAAAATGGATGCGTCAGTATAGATGTCATAATGATGACCACACTGGGAAGTGACACACTGAACTTTTTATTTTTACTAATATAGACCAGAGGTGGATCTAATGGTAGTTGCATAGGGCGTGCACCCAGAGCCCCGATTTGCAGAAAAGGGCCACAGTACCCTAATTTGTATCTAGGAAATTTGTATTTCCACCTAACTACGTTAATGATTCCGCTCCTTGACTTTAAGTTTATTCAGTAAAATATTTTTCAAACGCAATTAACATTACAAGTGTGATAAATAGATAGATAGTGGGAAAAACAATTGTTTTATGAAGGAGAATATTCAAAACAATTAAAGGAAACAGTTTAATATTTGACACCCGGAACGATCTAGTTCATTGAACTCTGTATAAATTTAAAGTTTTTCTTTATTTACTAAGCTGATCCGTTAATTGGTAAACATTTATTTTACTTTTGCTTTAGGGCTTCAGACCAATTACTAAACTCATGACATCTAGCTAATTCAATTGTTACTAATATGTATTTAAGACCACATGGCTAAACGCATGACTTATCTAGCTAATTCAATTGTTACATGTATTTAAGACCAATGGCTAAACTCATGACATCTAGCTAATTCAATTGTTACATGTATTTAAGACCAATGGCTAAACGCATGACATCTAGCTAATTCAATTGTTACATTTACTTAAGACCAATAATTAAACACATGACATCTAGCTAATTCAATTGTTACATTTTCTTAAGACCAATAATTAAACACATGACATCTAGCTAATTCAATTGTTACATTTACTTAAGACCAATAATTAAACACATGACATCTAACTTATTCAATGTAACACAACAATAACAATAACAATAATAATAACTTTAACAATAACAATAACAATAACTCACCCATCTGTTTTCCGAACTCCTCCAGTCCAGTTGTTTTGCTCTTGTCAACTTCCCAGGTTCCAACAAATGAAGGGTCCATTTTGTTTGATAGGAGGAGAGACTGTCTGGGATCAAATACAAGGTAATCACGTGACGCCTTTATTTTTATCATTGTTATTTTGTATACTGAAGCGTCTGCTTAATTTGTGTAAGCACATTTCTTTCTTGATATATATTTTTGCTATGTTTAATTACTTATCGCCTTATTGTTGTATTTAATACTCTTTCACCATTTGCTATGTTTTTATAAGTGCTATTCTGTCTCTCTCTAGCTCCTCACCCCCCACTCCCGCCTCAATTGAAAACTAAACAAAAAGGCAACTCAATTTAATTAGAAATGGTTTCATTATCCCCAGTAGATGTTAGACTCCAGTGATTGTATAATAATGTATGCATTGAAACAATCATCAGTCTAGGATAGTCTGCTGTTCAATTCAGTGTTAGTCCAGAATGTGTGTGTTTAGTTTAATGAAAACTTCCACATGGTAATGAGCTTACTAGAGTATTATGTTTTTTTAATGATTTAATTACCCACATAAACAAATTGATGAATTGAATCAGACTTATACATTTTTATCATAATATAAAGATTATATCTCACACCAATAAAAATATCGTCTTACCTCGATGTCACAAAAGTGTCACAAGTACGGTAAATTTACGTCCTGGCTGATTCCTTTTATACTTTGAATATTTGGACCGATGGACGGGCAGATACTGCAGCTGATAAACTAGTTGTAGAATATTCTCATACAGTCTGATAGCACAATCGGTGACTAGTTGGTGGTAGATAGTAGCCTTAAGTAGCTGGGCGAAGTTTTCAGATTCATATCCTAGCTAGGTCAATAACATACGTCCCCGGTAGTGCCTGCATGGCTACTGCCACCGTAACTTTGGTGAGACTATAGAAAGAGCTCCTTTAAAACTATTCCCATTGTATCTACTCGCACTAGTATAGGATAAAAGATGCAATTATTGTCGAATGTTAGAACATTAGAGAATAAAATAAAATAAATTACAGAAAAATGCACACTGTATGCATACACAAATATATCAATTCAGCCATACTACTACATGTACTAATATCAATATTTCAAATATTTCCATTATACATTTTTTAAATATAAGGCCACTAAAAAACTTAAAAAAAAAACTCAAAATAACATATTGCACATAAACAAAACGAAAATGTAAACTTGTGAACATTACAGTCAAACATGAAACAAATGCATAATATACCTTAGATATCATTTCTGTTTGTAAGAAATTATAAGGGGAGTTAAAATGAACCCAGTTCTGTCAAGCGCCAATGTGTAAAGAATTCATCGATAAATGTATACAATTTATATGCAGCAAGTAGATGTATCGTCTTTCATGACTTAGTTTAATATTGTAAGCAAAGTTTTGTAAATACACCATTTACATTTATTTAAGCTTCATTTATTGTTATATTTATAAAGCGAATTCTTATTAATGGACATGTAATAAACTGTCAAAAGAACTTGAACTTGGACATAGATTTTGTCATTTAACTGGTCTATAACAATTGGTTATAACTGGTTCCATTTGTACCAAATATTTTGCCGAAGTCTCAGATAGATAACTTTATGCAGACTCTGAGACAACGACTGAGACAATCATACATAGAGTGTTACATGTGAGTTTATTTACAATGGACTGTGTTATAGCCTTTAGATAGTACAGTGCCGAAAGTTACACAAGCCCAGCTAAAACAAATGCACAGTTATTGTTGACTTTCGTCATTTCATTCATTATCGACCAGATATTATGCTGATAAAATTGTGATACGATATCTCAGTGTTTAGTGGATGTATGAAATATTGATTTCATTGGAGATATCATACTCTAGTACAGATTAATTCTATGAATAGATTGATTTTAAAAGATAGAGAAATTCAGTCGATAAACAGATAATAAATAATAGACTTTAGCGCAACCTTCATTTAATGGGAAAAAATTATACATCAGTGTCTTAGCTTTACGTATGTTTGGCTCAATTTCTATTTCAAATATACACAGTAATTTACACAGGCAAAGGTACAATATAAACAGGCAAAGTTACAATATACACAGGCAAAGTTACAATATACACAGGCAAAGGGTACAATATACACAGGCAAAGGTACAATATACAAAGGCAAAAGTACAATCTACACAGGCAAAGGTACAATATACGCAGTAAAAGGTACAATATACACAGGTAAAGGTACAATATACAAAGGCAAAAGTATAATATACATAGGCAAAGGTACAATATACACAGGCAAAGGTACAATATACGCAGTAAAAGGTACAATATACACAGGTAAAGGTACAATATACAAAGGCAAAAGTATAATATACACAAGCAAAGGTACAGTATACACAGGCAAAGGTACAATATACACAGGTAAAGATACAATATCACAGGTAAAGATACAATATACACCGGCAAAGATACAATATACAGTGAGAATTTTCGTGTTTTTTAAATTATTTTTACCATCACAAAGGTGATATGATGTAGACACGAGCTTAACAAGACAAATAGAAAGTACATACAACCTTTCACTATTTAAGAGTTTGCTAGAATTAAACGTGGGTGTGGGGAGGGAGGGGGGATATCAAATGGCTGTTTCCGGCGGCGTACGATTAGTTTATCTAGTGAACTACTGTCTGGGAAAGTTTCTCGTTAGGTGCAGCAGTCAATGGACTTGAAGAACTATTGACTTAATGATAAGATGAACAAGTGACTTCAAGTTACCGGGAAAACGGGTGCATTCAAACTTGTATATTATTCAGGTTATAGACAGAGAAAAACAAATGCATTTGAACCTATCTTTGTTATTCAAATAATAGACATGGGAAAACATATGTATATGAACCGATCTTTGATATTCAGGTTATAGACAAGGACAAAAACACACACATATGAACATTTCTTGACATGAAAATGAATGTATTGGAGACGATGGAGAGGAGCAGAAATGAACTTATCACGCCGTGTATTATTACAGGCAATGGCGCGGCCCAGCATAATTAACGCCCCTGGGTGGATTTTGAAGTCGTTGTCCCATTCCCGTGTCTGAAAGTACTAAATAACGAATGATATATGCTGCTCCCCCCCCTTCCCCACCCTGATGTCTGTAAGTTCATTCTGGTCAAATAATAACAATAATTGAAGTATATAACATCTGCAGATGAAATGGGTTTCACGGGACTGCTCACATTCACTCTAACAGAGCCGGCCTTAAGTTTTCGAGGGGCCCTAGACAAAGAAATATTTGTGGGCCCTAGACAAAGAAATATTTGTGGGCCCTAGACAAAGAAATATTTGTGGGCCCTTGACAAAAAGAAAAGCCCCAAGTTACAAAGCATGTATAGGCCCATGGCAAAGGAAAAATTATGTCCCCTTGGTTAATTACTTCTTGGGGGCCCCATGATAAGGAGTATTGGTAGGTTCATGACAAAAGGACATTTTTGAGCCCTAGGCAAAGGTACATTGGGGAGTTATTGAGAAACAAAAGACATGTCATTGTCGCTGCTTGCAGATCTTTGGACTCCGAAACTTTTTGACAGCATAGGTCCTTGTGATTCCAACTGTGAAGTAATATCAGATTTTTCGGCTAATGTCCAAAACGAAAGTCCCGTGGAGTAGGGGGGGGACCAAGGCTGTGAACACAATTAGAAATGAAAGTTGGTAAATTTTGAAAGAAATTGTAATTAAAACGATCAGTTAACAATTGCCAAAAGAGGAAAATTTTCCACAAACGATTACACTTCGGTCGATATATTGAGTCATATATTTTTATCTAGGACTTGTTTGTACTCGTCTCTTAAAAGATAACAAGACATAGTATCGATATGAGTCACTACACTAGAGGTGATGAAACTGTGAACTACTTACACCAGTGATTCTCAAACTGTTGTGATTGTCAAACCGTTAAAATTCTGTTTGGTTTTCGCGAGCAAACTGTTTGAAAATTAATGAAAAGAAAAAAGAAAAAAAATGTTTTTATTCTCAATCAAGTGATGGGTTAAATTCTCGGCGACCCAATTTGAAGCATCACGTGACAGACACTTTGAGAATCACTGACGTGCATCATCTAAATTACTGACACACTGCACAGTAGTTTCTTTGTATATCTGGGCAACACATCTAGTGTGATGAATTGATTATACAGGTGTTAGACAACACATCTAGTGTGATGAATTGATTATACAGGTGTTAGACAACACATCTAGTGTGATGAATTAATTATACAGGTTTATGGCAGAACATCTAGTGTGATGAATTAATTATACAGGTTTATGGCAGAACATCTAGTGTGATGAATTGACTATACAGGTTTATGGCAGAACATCTAGTGTGATGAATTGACTATACAGGTGTAAGGCAACAAAACTAGTGTGATGAATTGATTATACAGGTGTTAGGCAACACATCTTGTGTGATGAATTGATTATACAGATTAATGGCAGCACATCTAGTGTGATGAATTGATTATACAGGTGTTAGGCAACACAACTAGTGTGATGAATTGATTATACAGGTGTTAGGCAACACATCTATTGTGATGAATTGATTATACAGGTGTTAGGCAACACAACTAGTGTGATGAATTGATTATGCAGGTGTTAGGCAACACATCTAGTGTGATGAATTGATTATACAGGTGTTAGGCAACACATCTAGTGTGATGAATTTATTATACAGGTGCTAGACAACACATCTAGTGTGATGAATTGATTATACAGGTGTTAGGCAACACATCTAGTGTGATGAATTGATTATACAGGTGTTAGACAACACATCTATTGTGATGAATTGATTATACAGGTGTTAGGCAACACATCTAGTGTGATGAATTGATTATACAGGTGTTAGACAACACATTTAGTGTGATGAATTGATTATACAGGTGTTAATTGGTACACTTGAAAGTAATAAAACGATTCACAGGCATGATTCAAAGTAGAAATTTCCCAGACTTAAAGTCAAGATGTTATTCATTAAAATGTCTGCATTGTGTCTACGCAACAGACTTCAATTTATAAATCTGTGAATACCAGATATACTGCATTTTATAAGTCTGTGGCTACACAAGATACTGTAATGTATAAGTTTGTGTTTACCCAAAGAGACTGCAATGTATAAGTTAGTGTTTACTCAAAGAGACTGCAATGTATAAGTTAGTGTTTACCCAATAGACTGTAATGTATAAGTTTGTGTTTACCCAAAGCGACTGCAATGTATAAGTTTGTGTTTACCCAAAGAGACTTTAATGTATAAGTTAGTGTTTACCCAATATGCCTGTAATGTATAAGTTTTGTGTTTACCAAAAAGAGACTGCAATGTATAAGTTAGTATTTACTCAAAGAGACTGCAATGTATAAGTTAGTGTTTTACTCAAAGAGACTGCAATGTATAAGTTAGTGTTTTCTTTAATATGGAAAATTTTTGAAATAATATATAAGTTTGTGTTTACCCAAAGAGACTGCAATGTATAAGTTAGTGTTTACCCAAAGAGACTGCAATGTATAAGTTTGTGTTTACCCAAAGAGACTGCAATGTATAAGTTAGTGTTTTGCAATAGACTTTAATGTATAAGTTTGTGTTTACCCAAAGAGACTGCAATGTATAAGTTAGTGTTTACTCAAAGAGACTGCAATGTATAAGTTAGTGTTTACTCAAAGAGACTGCAATGTATAAGTTAGTGTTTGCCCAATAGACTGTAATGTATAAGTTTGTGTTTACCCAAAGAGACTGCAATGTATAAGTTTTTGACATTTTTTAAGGAACTTCCATGTATAAGTTTGTGTTTACCCAAAAAAACTGCAATGTATAAGTTAGTGTTTACCCAATAGCCTGTAATACACTAGTTTGTGTTTACCCAAAGAGACTGCAATGTATAAGTTAGTGTTTACTCAAAAGAGACTTTACCCAATGTATAAGTTAGTGTTTACTCAAAGAGACTGCAATGTATAAGTTAGTGTTTGCCCAATAGACTGTAATGTATAAGTTTGTGTTTACCCAAAGAGACTGCAATGTATAGGGTTGTGTTTTGTTTGAGAGACTGCAATGTATTGGTTTGTGTTTATTGAGAGAGACTGCAATGTATAAGTTTGTGTTTACCCAAAGAAATTGCAATGTATAAGTTAGTGTTTACCCAAGAGACTGCAATGTATAAGCCTGTATCCGTCAGAGTTTGTATATATGTCTATTGTTGCGTATTGTTGTTTCTCAGCTGCGCAGAAGAATATCTGCTGTCAGAATATTATCAGTGAAAATGAAATCATGTTTGATTGGATTTGTGGCTTTTGGATGGCATGGCGTGGGTTTGATCGTGAAAGGTTGAAGAATCAGAGATTATGAATGATCGAAAATGATTGGGTGACTTCTGTAAAAATTAATGAAGTAATGTATTTGGTTTGAAGGGAAGGTGGCTGTAGGTCAACCTTGAGAATGGAGTTAACCTACAGTAAAAAGTTCATCGTAGAGACAGGTGTTACTTCACGAGTGTAAAAGTTGGGCCGTTGGTGACTATACTATTTGTATGGACTTTATTATTATTTTCCCATCATCCTTTTATAGATTTGATGGATTAAACTTATATTATTTTGTTTCTATGAATACACACCCTTTTACTGATTGGATATTTGAATTGTTCGCTGTTGTGTATTAGTTTTGTGAATTGCGCAGCGCTGTGTTTCTATGCGCGAGTTTTTTCCCCAAGTGCCATTCGGTGCGTGGTGTTCAAGAGGCAGTTGGGGTGTTGATCTTAAAGAATATGGACATATTATGAAATATTAACGGAAGGAGAGGATCAGTCAATTTTGGCATAACCAGATCTTTATACAACAACGAAATGTATGGTTTTCAACCAGTGTTGTATAGTCCGATAGTGTTGATGCAGGTAATTTTGCTGGTTGTCGCAGGTTCAGTTAGGTGATGCAGTGATACACATTGTTAAGCAAATGATTGAGACATCAAAATATTCGAATGACCTTTAAACTTACAGGGATGGATTCATATTTATTTAAAGATATATGCCTTATGACTCCCTGTTTTTTTAAAGAAAATTGTTAACATATATTCAAATTTATTTATTTCTCCATCAGTCTATAAAATTGTTATCCAAAAAGGAACTGAGTTGATTTTGGATAAACGTCTTTAGGGTTGAGGATAACACTGCAATGTAAACACAATGTAAACACAATGTAAACACAACGAAAACACAATGTAGGCACAATATAAACACAATTGGCGACACGAAATGGACACACAATGTAAACACAATGTAAACACAATGTAATTACAATGTAAACACAAAATAAACACAATGTGCAAATATTGTTACAAATTCCCCCATTTATTTTATTTGCATTATTACTAAAATGTTTAAGACTTTCATGTAACATAAATTGAATCAACGTACAGCAAAACAGTTAAAACGATTGACGTCGAAAAGATTATTATAAATTACAAAGATCGTTTTAACCATGAAAACCACGAATATGGACATCATTAATGAAACA
>JAGDYQ010000124.1:2840153-2855433 GCA_021962125.1 Bulinus truncatus
GATAATCTGTGGATACGGCCACAGAAAATATCCAATCTGTGGATATGGCCACAGAAAATATCCAATCTGTGGATACGGCCACAGATAATATATAATCTGTGGATACGGGCACAGAAAATATCCAATCTGTGGATACCACAGTTAATATATAATCTGTGGATACGGGCCCAGATAATCTGTAGATACAACCAACTGTACGGATCTGTCAGTGTTTTTGTTTTTGTTTTGTCTATAGAATATGTTTGTACGTTTTTCCCCCATGTTTTTTTCTTTCTTTTTCTACATATTTTATTTAAAAAATTACTATTTTGACATTTTATTTTGACAAAATTCTAGGACATTTTGTCTATATTAATTAGATTATTAATGTGGACAGGTCAAAGAATAAACCTTTGTGATGTACAGAGAGTGGAGTTATCCGATTAGTTTATAAATATTTTAGCGAATGCACAGACATTATAAATGATCTTCTAGTCAGTAAATAAAACGTTAAAGTGATTTTGATTGATCCATGATGTCTGTATTACAAATATTTGACATTTTCATCTTGACATTACAACTTTTAATATTGTTTTCTTTATTTCCATTTTATACTGAATGTACATTTTAGTGTCACATTTGTGTCACATTAGAAGGTTTTTTTTTCCCGTTCAGAATGTAAATATTCGTATATGTGTAAATGTTATTTATTCTTCTTTAACTCTATGTATACACGTTAATCTTCTATCAAATCCTCTACGAAATGTAAGTTATACATGTTTATGTAAATGTTATGTCTTTCTAAAATGTTATTATCGTGTAATTTTTATGTCTTCTTCATGCATTGATGTACAAATGAGTTGAATGTTTTAGTTGTAAAGAAAGTTTCACATGTGTTATTATTATTGTGTTTAACATGAACACCAAATAAACACGCCAATATATTGCCTGTTTTTTTCTTTCTTCTCGTAGACACCATATATCTATCTATATATATATATATCCAAATGTCTTACAGACTTATCATTCTTTTCTTTACTGTGTCGTCAAGAAGATTGTAATATAAAAACATGTATAGTTCACAGTTGCCTATAGTAAGTAATATGATATGAAACAGCTTAGCAGTTGGTGAGTGTGTGTGTGTGTGAATATGATCAGATGGGGCCCAATTTGTGAATGTATAGGTGTGCGATTGCTAATGTGGGGCCCCACTTGGTGTGCGTATGATCAGTATGATCAGACGGGTCTTTAATGGTGAATATGTGTGTGTGATTGGGCCCAACAGGTGAAGATTCTCAGGTGCCGACCGAAGATTACCTGGCGACCGTCTTGCTATTCACCATCCATACTATGGCAGTCTACACCCATCTATACTATGGCAGTCTACACCCATCTATACTATGGCAGTCTACACCCATCTATACTATGGCAGTTTACACCCATCTATACTATGGCAGTCTACACCCATCTATACTATGGCAGTCTACACCCATCTATACTATGGCAGTCTACACCCATCTATACTATGGCAGTCTACACCCATCTATACTATGGCAGTCTACACCCATCTATACTATGGCAGCCTACACCCATCTATACTATGGCAGTCTATACCCATCCATACTATGGCAGTCTACACCCATCTATACTATGGCAGTCTACACCCATCTATACTATGGCAGTCTATACCCATCCATACTATGGCAGTCTACACCCATCTATACTATGGCAGTCTACACCCATCTATACTATGGCAGTCTATACCCATCCATACTATGGCAGTCTACACCCATCCATACTATGGCAGTCTACACCCATCTATACTATGGCAGTCTACACCCATCTATACTATGGCAGTCTACACCCATCTATACTATGGCAGTCTACACCCATCTATACTATGGCAGTCTACACCCATCTATACTATGGAAGTCTACACCCATCTATACTATGGCAGTCTACACCCATCTATACTATGGCAGACTACACCCATCTATACTATGGCAGTCTATACCCATCCATTCGAACAAATATAAAATCAATAAATAATTCAACTAGCTAGTTTACATATACCATAACACTGATGCAATCTGTTTTATTGATAACATAAGTTACAAGTGAACAGACCACATCAAGATGAATGATTACAGTGTTTGTTACAATGTCATGATTAACAACATGTTGACATGATGCAGTTGTCAAAATGACATATATGATTATGATTAATCAACCGCCTTTGATGGCGATATCACATCTGACAACAAAGCTGTACATGGAGGATATTCTGAAATGTTTGAATACTTGGTCTGTTTAGGCCCGGTTCAGAACCTGGGTGAGTTCCACATCTCCCAACTTTGTGACCTGGTGGATAGGAAAAATATCACAATAGAAGTGAGGCGGAAAATATAGAAGTGAATAGGATAGAAATGGGGAAGGAACAGCTGAACATTTAAAATAGTCCAGAATTTTACTTCGATCAAAATGGAGAGCTATACAACATCTACTTCAGTCAACTAAACAACATGATGACATTTTATACAGTTTTTTTTATTAAAACTTGAAGACAATTAAACCAATGTTCTCTAAGTTAGTAAGCATTAAGAGAATTTCGATTTGTTTCGTGGCCTGATATCAAACTATCTTTGATATCAGACACTGATATAGATTACACACTAAAACACAGTGTAATACCTTCTTTAAATAAACTAAACTATTGGCGACATATGTTGAATTTTACAAACATTGCACCACTGCAGATACAAACTAGACAATTACACATATACACTTGACCACTGCAGATACAAACTAGACAATTACACATATACACTGGACCACTGCAGATACAAACTAGACAATTACACATATACACTGGACCACTGCAGATACGAACTAGACAATTACACATATACACTGGACCACTGCAGATACGAACTAGACAATTACACATATACACTGGACCACAGAAGATACAAACTAGACAATTACACATATACACTGGACCACAGAAGATACAAACTAGACAATTACACATATACACTGGACCACAGCACAAATATATTCATGGTCATTTCATTTGGATCGTTCAACTTACTGCTGTCATGACATCTCCTGACACGGATCTTGTGACAGTCCATTTCAGTTCCTTGTCACCATAGTAGTATGACTCAACTGTCTTGCCATCTTCTACTGTCAGGGTCAACTGATGAGGTCACAAGGAACAGCAATACATTAAATTACTGGCAATAACAACCAATAGACATAAATATAAACAAAAGGCGGACATTTTATATCCCAAAAAATTCAGCCTGATGTTTAAATTGTCAATATATTTTTTAGCATTTTGCTAGCTAGCGATATTTTCTTATTTTCATATTAACACAGTCACCCTAGATAGTGGGGACATGTCAGAACTAGCCACACATTGCAGACAAAAGCCCAGCCAGTAAGGCAAGAGATTTTGAGTAGATTTATCAGTAGAGAACTTGCGTTTGGACCCCCCCCCCCCCTAGCGGATTCTATGACTATGCCATCGTACGACCGTGACTAACAGTACTAAAGTAGGCCTACAACAGATGGCGCCTATGTTCGGTGAAAAAATGGCGGCGGACCGACCAGCCCCGTAGCGTGAAAATTCCACAGCAGGGGCCAGGCATTCTACAGCAGGGGGCCAGGCAATAGAAGGGGGCAGGTAATACATTTTACTAAGTAGAGCAAATAAGCAGACGGGGCCAGATAAAACGCAGGGGGTGGGCCGGCCCCCCTGACCCTCCCGCACGCTACGGGCCTGGGACCGACCTAGAGTTACGCCACTGGATTATATTGTATTTTGAATTAGGTTACCGGGGAAAAGGCAACAAACGAAACTTATATTTTGATTAATTAATACGAAATATTGTGTGCGTGTATGAGTATGTGAGATGCAGACATTAAGAAACAGTTGAAGGATCTGAAAGTAAGATTTATAGTTAAATTCTCTTTGAAATGTTGAGTATTGCAAAGTAAATGCCCCATATATTAACCCCCCCATCACCCTGTTATATTGAGCAATGGAGTGTACACGCTACATATACAACTTACTTTGGGTGTGTACACGACATATATGCAACTTACGTTGGGTGTGTACACGTCATATATACAACTTACTTTGGCTGTCTACACGACATATATTCAACTTACTTTGGCTGTGTATCCATCAATTGATTTGTAATCGACCTCCTGACCCAAAGCAAGCTCATAGACAGCGCTGGGTACTTTCCCCTTAAAGTCAATTTCAATTTTGTACAAGTCGCCAGACTGGCTGATGGTGAAGGAATAGACCAAGTCTCTGTACAGCTGAACTTTCTCTTCTGAGAAACCTGAACAGGAAATACAGTCAAATAATATTATTACATATAGAACACAACGTAGACCAGTATCCATTGATGATACTATATACAATCAGTATCCATTATCAGTGCTCAATTTAAGAATAAACCAGTGCCGGGGATGAAAAAAAATTTCTGCAGAGCCGGGGATAAATGTCTATGGTTTCATCCCATGCTAGGATGAAATTAGCTCAAGCAGAGCCGGGGAATACAGTTCTCAGTGCTGGGAATTTCCATGCATCCCCGGCGGTAAATCGATCCCTGTCCATGATTGATGAAACTATGTTCACTTCAGCGAAGATGGATATACTAAACAGTTACAAAGTAGTAAAGTTTCTTTTCTTCTTCAAATTTGATCTGATAAAACTCTCTAATCAAATTGTGTCAAACTGTTCAACTAGGTGAAATGTTCTCTTATGAAACACACAGCAACATTAGAGTTATTTAAGTATACAGCTTTATTGAAAGAAAGTTGAAATTCTTTCCAGTGTAATGGTTTACTTGTTATTTCTACCTTTTTTTATTATGACAGTGGAGATGAAACAGGAATGTGTTTAACATTGTCTCGATATTCAACTATTATTGTTTAATCTAAGATGTCAGGTGTTTTTTTTTATAAATCCCAGATTAGGGATGGGAAAAAATCAATTTTATAAAAGAAAATAGAAAATGAACGAGTGTGTGTGCAGTGCAGGCTAGTCAGCGGTTGGCTAGTCAGTGGTGGGCTAGTCAGTGCAGGCTAGCCAGTGGTGGGCTAGTCAGTACCTAGTGTTTCACAACCTGTATTTTTAAATCATTATTTTTTGATGATACTAAATTTTTGTGCGGCGTGCCAAGACATGTACGTGTATCGTACAATTGCCAACCCTGACACAGACTAAAGCTACTGTCGTCTGCTTGTAGTAAATTTTGATTGGTTTATTTGGCCATGAGGTGAAGTTTAAAAAAAAATATCACTTGGTTTGACGTCTGCTGAACTTTATACTTTGAGATAATGAAATGAGATAACTATCACAAAACGGGAAAAAATGTTATCACACTGATCGTATGAAGGTCATTAGGGGGCGTGTTCTCGGACAAGTTGACCTCGAGATAGTGATGTCAGTGATAACAAATCAATTCATAATGTATTGGACGAGTTAACTTTTTCTGACCAATCGAAGACGATGTTTCGATTAGCAATTACAACGGTTAATTAAGAACCTACAGAACTTTTACTACATATAACACTTATTGAATATTTTTTTTTTCGAAATCAAAATTTGTTGAGAGCTTCACAAACATAAAAGTTTAAAATGAAGCAAAATTAAAAAAAAAAAATTCTATAAATATTTTTTCATAAATTATCATTGCTGAAAATATTTATCAACTAATGTAAAGACGATTTAGTTCAATTTATTATAATCACCCACGCTTTTAATTTTAGTAATGATAATTTATATAAAAATTCTTATTATATAATCTTATTTAAAAAAAAAAAATATTTATAGTTTTTTTATTGCATACTTTTTAATTGCGTATTAATTATACATGCTAGTGTTGCACAGTTCCGCATAATTTTGGCTTGTCTTTATCAGACTAAAAAGTTTCACTATCTCGCTCACTGGTGTAGTCATTATATATTTTTTTTGGATATGATAATATTAAAGCGCAGTTAATTTATCAACCGCTAACCAGTCCGTGGCGATAAAAAGGTTGGGAACTACTGGATTAAAGGACTAGCGCCCCCCCCCTCACTTAACTCACAAAGTGTAACTAGTTAAAAGCTGATACAAAACATTTTCCTCTAGCCCTACTTCAGATAAAATTATTTTTACATGTTTCAACATGCATGCCGGCGGATAGAAATGTATGCAACATGTTTGTATTTATCTACAAACTACCAGGATGTTAGTTACTCTTCGTGGCCTAGATTGCAGAGTAATCCAGAGTAAGACGTTTGTTTGTTACTTCATAAATATTGCGATGACCTGGTGATGCACACACGTACGTACATGTGTTGAGTGTGATGTCCATCATCTACATTTGTATTCAGAGGGTAAAATTATCGGAGTGGACTCGCATGTATCCAAATGGAAAAAGAATTCAGCCTAACGAAAGAGCCGCTTATGGCCCTAAGAACAGCATTTAGCCATGAATAGAGTATCTCATTAGCATATGACACATATATGTGTGTTTAGCGTAACTAGAGAAGTGGGTCAAATATTGCAGGTTGTTGATCTTTTAAAGTATTGTGAAACATGACAAGTGAAACTCATTTTATAACAACCCACACGCACACACAAACACACGCATACACACACACACACGCACACACACACGCACACACACGCACACACACACGCACACAAACGACTACTAGCAGAAATTATTTAAACGAGATGCTCATTGATTAGATTCAATTTTAATTGTAAGAAGAAATAAGACGCGAAAAAAAAATCCGAGTTTTTAAAACTAACCGTTGTCTTGAAAATAAATAGATTTACAATTTTTTAGTGAATTTTTTTTTATCTTATCATGTTTAAGCAAGTGTGCGACTAAACCCCCATTCAACCCTAATGTGCTTAAAACAAGCAGTTTTCGTGTGTGTACCGCTGCTTTGACCTACCAGAACGCAGTAAACAAATGCTAGCACAGTACTCGATCAGAATGTAGGTTTATTGGTGCAATGGAAGTAGCCCATTTATTAGTTTTGTTTGCCATAGCTAAACATGATTATATCCCTTAACTAGTCATGAGACCTTTTTTTTTTGACGTGTGTGCAACATTTTAAGAAAATCTATCACTAAAAAACAGCCTGGAAATCAAATACAAAACTTTCCCCACAAAATGGATGCGTCAGTATAGATGTCAATGATGACCACACTACGTGACACACTGAACTTTTTTTTTTTTACTAATATAAACCAGAGGTGGATCTAATGGTAGTTGCATAGGGGCGTGCACCCAGAGCCCCGATTTGCAGAAAGGGGCCACAATACCCCAATTTATACCTAAAATTGTATTTTCCCTAAAGATCTTACTGACTCCGTTCCATTACTTTAAGCTTATTCAGTAAAATATTTTTCAAACGCAATTAACATTTACAAGTGTATGATAAATAGATAGTTAGTGGGAGAAAAAATTGTTTTATAAAGGGAAATATTCAAAATAATTTAAGGAAACAGTTTAATCTTTGACACCCGGAACGATCAAGTTCATTGAACTCTGTACAATTGAAAGTTTTTCTTTATTTATTGAGCTGATCCATTAATTGGTAAACATTTATTTTACTTTTGCTTTAGTGCTTTAGACATCTAGCTAATTCAATTGTTATATTTACTTAAGACCAATTGCTAAACGCATGACATCTAGCTTATTCAATGCAACACAACAATAACAATAACTCACCCATCTGTTTTCCGAACTCCTCCAGTCCAGTTGTTTTGCTCTTGTCAACTTCCCATGTTCCAACAAATGAAGGGTCCATTTTGTTTGATAGGAGGTGAGACTGTCTGGGATCAAATACAAGGTAATCACTTGACCCTTCAATTTATCATTTTTGTTTTGTATAATGAAGCGGCTGCTAATTATGTGTTACATTCCTTTCTTGATATATATATATATATATATATATATATATATATATATATTTATATATATATATATATATATATACAGTCGATTCCGCTTAATTGGGACACATCAGGACCGAGGCTTTTTGTCCCAATTAAGCGGCTGTCCCAATTAAAAATACAAATTTACTATTGGCTTCTTGGTTTGGTTTCTTTGAGATTTGTCCCAAATAAGCGGCTGTCCCAACTAAGCGGTGTCCCAATTAAGCGGAATCCACTGTATTTGTTGCTATGTTTAATTCCTTATTGCCATATTGTTGTATTTAATACTCTTTCACCATTTGCTATGTTTTTATTATTGCTATTCTGTCTCTTTCTAGCCCCTCCCCCCACTACCGCCTCAATTGAAAACTAAACAAAAAGTCAACACAATTTAATTAGAAATAGTTTCATTATCGCCAGTAGATGTTAGAATCCAGTGATTGTATAATAATGTATGCATTGAAATAATCATCAGTCTAGGATAGCCTACTGTTCAATTCAGTGTTAGTCCAGAATGTGTGTTTAGTTTAATGAAAACATCCACATGGTAATATGCTTACTAAAGTATTATGTTTTTTTAATGATTTAATTACCCACATAAACAAAATGATTAATTGAATTAGACTTATACATTTTTATCATAATATAAAGATTACATCTCACACCAATAAAAATATCGTCTTACCTCGATGTCACAAAAGTGTCACAAGTACGGTAACTCAACGTCCTGGCTGATTCCTTTTATACTTTGAATATTTGGACCGATGGACGGGCAGATACTGCAGCTGATAAACTGGTTGTAGAATATTCTCATAGAGTCTGATAGCACAATCGGTGACTAGTTGGTTGTAGATAGTAGCCTTAAGTAGCTGGGCAAAGTTTTCAGGTTCATATCCTAGCTAGGTCAATAACATATGTCCCCGGTAGTGCCTGCATGGCTACTGCCACCGTAACTTTGGTGAGACTATAGAAAGAGCTGCTTTAAAACTATTCCCATTGTATCTACGCGCACTTGTATAGGATAAAAGATGCAATTATTGTCGAATGTTAGAACATTAGAGAATAAAATAAAATAAATTACATTACAGTCAAACTTGAAACAAATGGCATAATATACCTTAGATATCATTTCTGTTTGTAAGAAAATTATAAGGGGAGTTAACATTTATCTAGTTCTGTCATGCGCTAATGTGTAAAGAATTCATTGATAAATGTATACAATTTATATGCAGCAATTAGATGCATCGTCTTTCATGACTTCGTTTAATATTGTAAGCAAAGTTTTGTAAATACATCATTTACATTTATTTAAGCTTCATTTATTGTTATATTTACAAAGCGAATTCTTATTAATGGACATTTAATAAACTGTCAAAAAGAACTTGAACTTGGACAGATTTTGTTATTTAATTGGTCCATGACAATTGGTTGCTATCTGTACCAAACATTATTCTGAAGTTAAGATAGAAAACTTTATGCAGACTCTGAGACAATCATACATAGAGTGTTACATGTGAGTTTATTTACAATGGACTGTGTTATAGTCTTTAGATGCCGTAAGTTACACAAGTCCAGCTAAAACAAATGCACAGTTATTGTTGACTTTCGTCATTTCATTCATTATCGACCAGATATTATGCTGATAAAATTGTGATACGATATCTCAGTGTTTAGTGGATGTATGAAATATTGATTTCATTGGAGATATCATACTCTAGTACAGATTAATTCTATGAATAGATTGATTTTAAAAGATAGAGAAATTCAGTCGATAAACAGACAATAAATAATAGACTTTAGCGCAACCTTCATTTAATGGGAAAAATTATACATCAGTGTCTTAGCTTTACGTATGTTTAGCTCAATTTCTATTTCAAATATACACAGTAATATACACAGGCAAAGGTACAATATAAACAGGCAAAGTTACAATGTACACAGGCAAAGGTACAATATACACAAGCAAAGGTACAATATACACAGGCAAAGGTACAATATACACATGCAAAGGTACAATATACAAAGGCAAAAGTACAATATACACAGGCAAAGGTACAATATACGCAGTAAAAGGTACAATATACACAGGTAAAGGTACAATATACAAAGGCAAAGGTACAATATACAAAGGCAAAAGTACAATATACACAGGCAAAGGTACAATATACGCAGTAAAAGGTACAATATACACAGGTAAAGGTACAATGTACAAAGGCAAAGGTACAATATACAAAGGCAAAGGTACAATATACAGTGAGAATTTTCGTGTTTTTAAAATTATTTTTACCATCACAAAGGTGATATGATGCAGACACGAGCTTAACAAGACAAATAGAAAGTACATACAACCTTTCACTATTTAAGAGTTTGCTAGGAGAATTAAACGTGGGGGTTTGGGGAGGGGGGGATATCAAATGGCTGTTTCCGGCGGCGTACGATTAGTTTATCTAGTGAACTACTGTCTGGGAAAGTTTCTCGTTAGGTGCAGCAGTCAATGGACTTGAAGAACTATTGACTTAATGATAAGATGAACAATTGACTCCAAGTTACCGGGAAAACGGATGCATTCAAACTTGTATATTATTCAGGTTATAGACAGAGAAAAACACATACATTTGAACCTATCTTTTTTATTCAAATAATAGACATGGGAAAAAATATGTATATGAACCTATCTTTGTTATTCAGGTTATAGACAAGGACAAAAACACACACATACGAACATTTCTTGACATGAATGTAATGGAGACAATGGAGAGGAGCAGAAATGAATTTATCACGCCGTGTATTATTACAGGCAATGGCTCGGCCTAGCATAACTATATCGCCCCTGGGTGGACTTTGAAGTCGTTGTCCTGTTACAGTGTCTGAAAGAACTAAATAACCAATGATAGATGCTGCTCCCCCTTTCCCCACCCTGATGTCTGTAAGTTAATTCTGGTCAAATAATAGCGATAATTGTAGTAAATAACAGCTGCAGAGGAAATGGGTTATAGGAGACTGCTCACATTCTCTCTAACACAGCCGGCCTTAAGTTTTAGATGGGCCCTAGTCAAATAAATATTTGTGGGCTCTAGACAAAAATACATGTGGGGGCCCTAAACTACAAAGCATGTATAAGCCCATGGTGAAAGAAAAATTTTGTCCGCTTGGTTAATTACCTCTTGGGAGCCACACGAAATGGGACATTTTTATGCCCCAGGCAAATGTACATTGCGGAATTTTTGAGAAACAAAATATACGGATTGCAAAACATTTTGATAGCATAGGCCCTTGTGATTCCAACTGTGAAGTCATATCAGATTTTTCGCTTACGGCCAAAACGAATGTCCAGGCAATGGCGGAGAAGGGAAGATATAGGCTGTGCACACAATTAGAAATGAAAGTTGGTAAATTTAGAAAGAAATTGTAATTAAAATGATCAGTTAACAATTGCCTAAAGAGGAAAATTTTCCATAAACGATTACACTTCGGTCGATATATTGAGTCATATATTTTTATCTAGGACTTGTTTGTACTCGTCTCTTAAAAGATAACAAGACATAGTATCGATATGAGTCACTATATAAGAGGTGATGAAACTGTGAACTACTTACACCAGTGATTCTCAAACGCTTGTGATTGTCAAACCGCTATAATTCTGTTTGGTTTTCGCGCGCAAACTGTTTGAAAATTAATGAAAAGATAAAAGAAAGAAAAATGTTTTTATTCTCAATCCAGTGATGAGTTAAATTCTCGGCGACCCAATTTGAAGCAGCACGTGACAGACACTTTGAGAATCAATGACGTACATCATCTAAATAATTGACACACTGCACAGTGGTTTCTTTGTATATCTGGGCAACACATCTAGTGTGATGAATTGATTATACAGGTTTAATGGCAGCACATCTAGTGTGATGAATTGATTATACAGGTGTTAGACAACACATCTAGCGTGATGAATTGATTTTACAGGTGTTAGACAACACATCTAGTGTGATGAATTGATTATACAGGTTTAATGGCAGCACATCTAGTGTGATGAATTGATTATACAGGTGTTAGACAACACATCTAGTGTGATTAATTGATTATAAAGGTGTTAATTGGTACACTTGAAAGTAATAAAACGATTCACAGGCATGATTCAAAGTAGAAAATTTCCAGACTTAAATTCAAGATGTTATTCATTAAAATGTCTGCATTGTATATAAGTCTGTGGCAACACAAGAGACTGCAATGTATAAGCCTGTATCCGTCAAAGTTTGTATATGTTATATTGTTGTGTATTAGTTTGTGAGTTGCGCGGCAGAATATCTGCTGTCAGAAATTATATGTGGGTGTGAGAGCTGTGTTGGGTCAGTTAGCATGTTTGAATGGCATGGCGAGTGTTTGATCGTGAAAAGGTTGGAAGATCAAAATCGGGAATGGAGAGTGACCGGAGTGACCTGTGTGACCAGTGGAGCATGGTTGGATTTGGTTAGAAGGGA
The DNA here is from genome assembly GCA_021962125.1 of Bulinus truncatus. NCBI lineage: Eukaryota > Metazoa > Mollusca > Gastropoda > Planorbidae > Bulinus > Bulinus truncatus. Next base: position 2,852,565 of record JAGDYQ010000124.1, read on the forward strand.
AGGTGGCTGTAGGTGAACCTGGAGAAGGGAGTTAACCTACAGTAAAAAGTTCCTCGTAGGGACAGGTATTAGTTCACGAGTGAGGAAGTTGGGCCGTTGGTGACTATACTATTTGTCTGGACTTTATTATTATTTTCCCATCATTCTTTTTATAGATTTGATGGATTAAACGTATATTATTTTGTTTCTATGAATACACACCCTTTTACTGATTGGATATTTGAAGTGTTCGCTGTTGTGTATTAGTTTTGTGAATTGCGCAGCGCTGTGTTTCTATGTGCGAGTTTTCCCCAAGTGTCATTCGGTGAGTGGTGTTCAAGAGGCAGTTGGGGTGTTGATCTTAAAGAATATGGACACATTATAAAGTATTAACGAAAAAGATAAAATTAGAGGCCCAACAAGATCCTGTACAACAACAATATGTAGTTTTTCATCCAGTGTTGTATAATCCGATAGTCTTGGTGCAGGTAATTTTGCCAGTCAGCCGAGACTGATTGGGCCGCAGTGATACACAATGTTAAACAAATGACTGAGACATCAAAATATTCGAATGACCTTTAAATTTACAGGGATGGATTCATATTTATTTAAAGATATAGGCCTATAACTCACTTTTTCAAAGAGAAAATTGTAAACATATATTCAAAGTTATTTATTTCTCCATCAGTCTATAAAATTGGTATCAAAAGTAACTGAGTTGATTTTGGATAAATGTCTTTAGGATTGAGGACCCTTTTGCAATGTAAACACAATGTAAACACAATGTAAACACAATGTTAACACAATGTCAACACAATGTTAACACATGTAAACACAATGTAAAGACAATGTAAACACAATGTTAGCAAAATGTTTACGACACCATGTCGCCTCTGGTCAACTCAACGTAAATAAAACAGTTAAAACGAATGGACGTCGAAAAGAAAGATTATTATAAATTACAAAGATCGTTTTAACCATGAAAACCACAGGAATATGGACATTATTAATGAAACAATAGAAAATTTTCTCCTAGAAATGATAAACACATTGTTCTTAAACTTTCACAGTCAAGATTTCCTTATTTAACCTAGCGGCCATCCAAAGACTGATCCTGTCAGTGTTATCTGCATTATTTATTACAGTCAACAAACATCGGGTGTGAACATAATTTATTTTTAATAAATTCTAAAATAGCTTGACAGTTTTTTCTTTCTTAAACAAATTTGAAACGTTACAGATGCTAGGCAAATGTTATTAATAATTTTTAATGATACAAATTCACCGTAATTCACGTAGCAGTGATTAAGAAGTCACTTTGATGTCAACTAAATTGATCAGATAATATAGGGTGGAGTGGACGGTGTTCCCTTCCCCCCTCCTTTATTAAATTTCCCATAAAAAGTCAATGCAGTGCATCGGGTTCAAACTTATGAGTGACTAAGTAAAAAAAAAAGTGAAGTTCCTTTGGTCCTATAGAGTCATCGGGGCAGAAGAAATGTAGATGTCTTCTGTTTCTGTAGTCATGACTTTTCTATGGGATTGTGTGACTAGTACAAAGGCCAGTTGTCTTCACGTTACTCAACACATGCCAGGTACCCATTTGTAAGCTGTGGGGGGGGGGACCTCGAACTAGAAATAAGTCCCGGCACTCATCGGGCTCAAGAGCTGTACACCACTGCCACCTTGCCCACCTCTTTTGTTAAAATGATCCTAATATTTGTTCCATTATTTTTATTTAATTTGTTGATCGACTGAGTTAAGTTTTTTTTTCTAATTTCATCTACAATACAAGACTGATGATGTGAATGTGATACATTTGTAATGAAACACAAGTTAAACACCTTTACCTATATCTACGGTACACAACGGTGTAATGCATTATTTTACTTTATAGGCCAGTGTGATGTGTGTGTGTCAATGAATGAATAGAGAAGAGCGATATGATATCGGATAACATTTATCCAACAGTATGTGATAACCTCCATATATATATGTACCAATAAAGAATGTTGACTGGATGAGTCAGACGTAAAACTGACTTTGTCCCCACATCCATTTACAAATATGTGCCATACATGGTCATAATGTGAGTTAGACATTAACTGGGACAAGGGGAGGTAATACCGTCATATCATAACACAGACAAGTAAACAATGTATAAACAAATAAAAATTCAACAGAATTATCACCAAGGCCACAACACGTGACTTTACTGCACATTGCTTTTGTAACATAAGACACTGAGGTGCAATAGTTGATGGATGACTAACACAATGTCACGATGACCGAAACGACTAAATAATGTTAGCCACCGGTGGGGGGGGGGAGTCACAGTAGTGAGAGTCACAGTAGTTAGAGTCGCGGTAGTGAGAGTCACAGTAGTTAGAGTCGCGGTAGTGAGAGTCACAGTAGTGAGTCACAGTAGTGAGAGTCGCAGTAGTGAGAGTCACAGTAGTTAGAGTCGCGGTAGTGAGAGTCACAGTAGTTAGAGTCGCGGTAGTGAGAGTCACAGTAGTTAGAGTCGCGGTAGTGAGAGTCACAGTAGTGAGTCACAGTAGTGAGAGTCACAGTAGTTAGAGTCGCAGTAGTGAGAGTCACAGTAGTTAGAGTCGCGGTAGTGAGAGTCACAGTAGTGAGAGTCACAGTAGTTAGAGTCGCAGTAGTGAGAGTCACAGTAGTGAGAGTCGCGGTAGTGAGAGTCACAGTAGTGAGTCACAGTAGTGAGAGTCACAGTAGTGAGTCACGGTAGTGAGAGTCACAGTAGTGAGAGTCACAGTAGTGAGAGTCACAGTAGTTAGAGTCACAGTAGTGAGAGTCACAGTAGTTAGAGTCGCGGTAGTGAGAGTCACAGTAGTAGAGTCACAGTATTGAGAGTCGCTGTAGTGAG
>JAGDYQ010000124.1:2855933-2882862 GCA_021962125.1 Bulinus truncatus
CAATGCACATTGCTATTGGTGCATTTTTTTTTTTTTTGCATTGTTATTTTTAGGAGACCTAGCGAATTTCTCTCAAATATTGAGCTTTTATAAAATAATTCTTTACATAATTTTAAGGGAAGTAATCAGTACAAAAAAAGAACACAACAGAATAAAATAAGTGGTGTCCGTTACATTACGTGGTAGCAAGTTCTTCTACAATGATCTTTTTACTGACTTTGTAGAACACTCACTGAACACTTGTAAATCAAATAGAGTATATTACAATGGATATTGTCGTCACTGGTTCATGTTTTGAATCTAAAAGTCAATGAACGCATTTCTTTACATTTATTCGCGTATGCATTCATAAAATGTTGCTTATTTTACCTGACTTTGTAATATAAGATTTTTACCGCATTTGTTGCTTTGGTAAAATAAAAAAGACACATTGTTTCGTTTATCTCTACTTTCTTTACGATTTTTTTTTTACTTCAGTCACATTTGTGTCTTTTCATTTAGGAGTACCCAACCTAAAAAAAAAATTACAATAAAAAAACTGTTAAAATGATTAGATGATGGTATATATATATATAGGCCTATATATCCACTAACTGATTTTGGATACATGGTGTAATTAAGCCACATTGCTAAAACATAGACACAGTGACCAGTTGACATGAGGTTACAATGTTGTTACAGTTTGGTACTGTTTAAACTGCTTCTTCTTGCACAATATTAAATATTAAGTTTTGAGCCAGTCTGCTACGGCAATATAAAAGGGGTGTATGGTCGTGTGGTAAAGGCGCTCGACTGTCGACCTGAAGGTACCTGGTTCGATCTCCGGTGAGGACCAAAGACGTTTTTCAGGTCTTGGCTCAAGTTCTCGATATATCTCCCGTGGTTCCTCCATGGCCATTGCACTATCGGCTATGGTCGGGATGAAAGAAGGGAACCATAAAAACCGTCCCATTTAGTGGTTCATAGGATCTATGTGATTTCATCTCATCCTTACATGGACATCACACACACTGCAATATAAAGCGCGGAATTTATAATAACAAACTGCAAATAATATTGACAATTATTTTTGTTCTGTTGAATATGTCTAAAAGTAAAACAAAATAAAAGTTTACAATGACATATTAAAAAACATTGAAATAACATTTCCCTATCCATATTGATGTCAGTAGGTGGGTTTTCCTTATCTGACAGACAGCTGGCATTGGCACAGGCACAGAATGACCGACTCACCCTGGTCCAGCACAGTCACGTAGAGTTGAGACAGCCCGTGTACTTCCCACCCCGTCAGCCTGGTCGACCCAGAACATCTCATGAGGTATGTGACGTCACTCTCCACCAGGCCCGTAGCGTGCTGGCCCCCTCTGCTTATTTGTTCTACTTAGTAAAATGTATTGCCTGCCCCCCCCCCGCTATTGCCTGGCCCCTGCTGTAGAATTTTCACGCTACGGGGCTGCTCTCCACGTCGGTCAGTCACACGGTTTTCAGATCAGGGATCGGCAAATATGGTGAACATGAGATCTGTTAGGGTAGCCAGAGCTCAACAAAATATGTCTTTAATTATTTAAAAAAAACAATTAAAACGAGGGAGATTACGTGAAACAGCGCAGAAATAATGTAGGTCTTGTGCTAGTGGTATATAGTGAGACAACAGCAGTGCCCTCTATAATGCAGTTCTTGTGCTAGTGGTATATATAGTGAGGCAACAGCAGTGCCCTCTATAATGCAGGTCTTGTGCTAGTGGTATATATAGTGAGGCAACAGCAGTGCCCTCTATAATGCAGGTCTTGTGCTAGTGGTATATATAGTGAGGCAACAGCAGTGCCCTCTATAACGCATGAACTAACCAATGGGTGCCACGAGTTAAAGTTTCTTATAGTAATTTATTTTGTACGTTTCATTCTTTAAAGTTTGTGTCGGATATACACTGTCAATTTGGTTCGTCTTGTGGGGAAGGGGGGGGGGGGGTTGGGGATTTTGAATGTTGGTCCTAATTGATAGGTGAAAAAGAATGTAAATAGCTATGAAACTGAATGACCTTATTTTGCAAGCATTCATTTTTATTACAACTTCAACACTGGTATATTTTTTATGGTATGTATTTATATTGTTATTATTAGTCATTTTAGTTTGAGAATAGTTTCACTTTTATATCATTATTATATGTAGACCTGTTGTAGGGTTATGAGGAAGGGGGTTGGTATGCTAGGCATAGACTTAGTGATATTTGGGGCCTTAAGATCTGATATTATAGAGGCCCTTATAGTAATCAGATTTTATAGGTTGTTTTTTTTATTGTTTGTCTATCTATAAATGCCCTGGTCATAGGAACTATATTTTGGTTTATTAAAGCTTCAACTAATGCAAGTCCCTAAACTTGAGCCAGAGAGGGAGACAATCATGCAACAGGCACAGAAAACGGCTTTGGAAAAGAAAAGAAAACCTTCACTTGCGGTGGAAAGTCGGCGAGTCAATGAGGTCATCAAGAGAGAAAGTGTGGCCAAAGCCCACATCTACGAAATGTTGGCCAGGAAGGACAGCAAGTGAAGTAACCGTGGACATCAAGGGGAAGTAATCAGTGCATCTGGCCCAAATGGATTAGGGTGAGCTAAATTTAGAATGTAACGGAAAATGAAATAATTTGCTCCATATGTATGAAGTGAGAACATAAAACCATTCACTTACATTTATTTAGTTCGAAATGTAACAGCATGCGCAGTTATAGGTTATGTACTGTACTGTACTGTAATGAAATGGCCAATTTTGCCAATTGCAAGAAACAGTTTGATAGTAGGACTGTGTGTACATAGATAAGATACCATCAGTTAACTGCATCTGCAGCATAATGAGCATATGCTGATATCCGCCTTGCATGGTTGCTTGTATGGTTGATAAAAACAATCTGTAATTTGATTTTGTACTTAAAACTAACTGTATTTTTCACAAAATTTGATTAACATTTCATTGCTATGCTGATTTACCATAATACACGTTAATGAGGCCCGTAGCGTGCGTGGTCAAATAATGATGAAAACTGTCTGAAGTGCAATGTTTGGAATTTTTTAGGGCATTCTGTGTGCAAGCTACACTTAAGATAAATACATCATTCAACTCAGGATAAAACAATGAGTAAATACTGAAAATTACAGTCTGATACCTTTTTTTAGTTTTTGAAATATTCGCTACGCAATATTCAATAATAGTGTATAATCATGCAATTTCATGCAATTTTTCACCAAGAAGGCGTTAAGACACCAACATGAAATTTTCACCATAGCTAGTACTTGCCAAGGTTAACAAGTGTGCAAAATATGAAAAGTGTAAATTACTGTCCACATGGTCATCTGGGGGTCGCAATAAGTGCAAAAATGGACGACCATGATGCTTAAAGGGTCCCACCATGAGTACACTATTATTGATTAACAGGACTTCTCTATCAAAATAATAAACATATATATGGTACTTACTAATTGTATAACAAACATCATTTCATGTCTTATAGGTTCTTGGCTATACCGAGTCAAATATTGATGAAAACTGTCTGAAGTGCGATGTTTGGAAATTTTTAGGGCATTCTGTGTGCAAGCTACACTTAAAATAAATACATCATTCAACTTAGGACAAAACAATGAGTAAATACTGAAAATTTCAGCCTGATACCTCTTTTAGTTTTTGAAATATTCACGTTCAAACATCGCAAAAATGTAAATGTCATTCGCACTCGCGACTACCCTTAAAAATTTTAAAAATCATATCTCAGAAAGTTTTTGACCAAATGGCCTAAAATTTTCAGGAATCACTCAACTTTGAATGTATCACAAGCCCTGAAAATTTCAGGAAGATCTGAGGGGGTCGGGTGAACACCACTGGTTTAGTTGACGTGGAATGACCCTGAGGCTCATTGCTCCGTTAGTTGTTCAATTCAAGGCAGTGAGCAAGACTAAAGTACTTGATTGTACTATTTTTTTAAAAAAACTTTCTGCCCAGTGTATTTTGTGCTGCTGTAGCTGCCAACAGGAATATAAATTATACTAGTATAAACATTACATAAAAACTAAGTAATGACGTAAATGGTAATCTGTGGTCACAGTTTTGTCTTTGTCATGTAAAACTTTGTTATTAGATTTCGCTAGTTAACATTCTCTTAAGTTTTAACAAAAATCTCTTCGCAAAAACTAATTCAACTTCTCTCCGCAAGGCAGTATGGAATTATTCTTTGTCTTACAGATACTTTAAAAAATTTAAAAAAAAAAAATACTCATCTCTGCTTTATCGCAGCTAATAGGTTTCAAACTATACAGCAGTGAGTGAATTTCATCAAAGTAGCAGGTTTTATTCATAAAGAAATCTGTTGGGAGAGCTAAGAAAACTTGTTTACAATCTTCTAAATACTGCTTTTGAAATGATTAGAGCAGTCTTAAGAGGGAAATATATTATTTAACCCTAATTGCACTGTATTTCTAAATATATATTTAACTATAAAAGAGCCATTAGCATCATTTTTTGTATTGCATGATAAATCATATGAACCAGTAAGCTATATTTTGTATATATAGCCTACAATACCCACAATAGAATGAAGCAGTGAAAGTCAAAGTGTGAAGTGGAGAGGGATAACCTATATGTCCTACTACTACCAGACAGATCATTAAACTTGCACCTTAGTATAACTGATGATGGTTAACTTGGTATAACTGATGATGGTTACCTTAGTGTAACTGATGATGGTTAACTTGGTATACCTGATGATGGTTACCTTAGTATAACTGATGATGGTTAACTTGGTATAACTGATGATGGTTACCTTAGTATAACTGATGATGGTTAACTTGGTATAACTGATGATGGTTACCTTAGTGTAACTGATGATGGTTAACTTGGTATAACTGATGATGGTTAACTTGGTATAACTGATGATGGTAACCTAGTATAACTGATGATGGTTACCGTAGTGTAACTGACAATGGTTACCTTAGTGTAACTGATGATGGTTACCTTAGTGTAACTGATGATGGTTACCTTAGTGTAAATGATGATGGTTACCTTGGTAAAACTGACGATGGTTTTAGTGGTAATGAGGCTAAAATTAAGCAAAACTTCATTGTATGTCAATGTTTCTTGAGCAAATTTCATAATTCAGTCAATGAATGTAGTATGTTTTTTCAGCTGTCAGTTTACAATATGAATCATTTGTCCCAATAATGAATTTTTTCTTAATTACCTATTTACCTATTTAAACAAGTTTACATACATTCAAATGGCTAGAAAGTACTTGTGTAAAAAAAACTGTTTACAAGAATATAAAGGAAACATTATAAAAAAAACAAAAAAAACAATGAACATTTTTTATTCGTTCAATTTATTTCTTTCAGAAATTAAGTCAAACTATTGATTATTTCCAAATATTACTTTCTTTCCAAAGTCTGTAACAATAATGACATAATTTAGTCGGTTTTTTTTTTCCGCAATCAATTTTTACATGTTTTTAATTGTTCACACAACTTCTAGAGTAATAAATTTCATACATTTTCTTTGAAGCTGGTTTTGTATAAGCTGCCCGAAAAAAAAAAAATAAAGGAAAGAGTATGGGGGAAAAGTGAAGAAAAAAAAAAAAGAGAGAGATAAGCTAGGCTAAGTCCATCACATAAATATATGAGTCAACCAACAACATGACCTTATGTGCCACATCTATAAGCAGAAACATTGTTTAATACACCGAACCAGATGGAGACATTCAGCAACAGGGGGACTGATATATATATATATATAGGCCATTCTCTTTGACATGTGTAATAATATATATATAGGCCATTCTCTCTGACATATGTACACCTCATCAACTTTGAAATAATAAGAAATAAATCTTCCACCAAATCAATTGAATTCATCTCTGGAAGACTTGAAGAGATCACCTTATGGCTGTGACACATGAAACCCAAAAAATGTTTGCAGTAAAAACGTTTCAAATGAACATAATGATGAATGTATCACATCACTCGAGAAAACTAGTTCACAATAATCAGAACAAACAAAAATATAGCAAACAAAATGAAAAAAAAATTAAAAAAAAAAAAATAACAAAAAAAAAACTGTATGAAGTTTTCCTAAAGCTAATTACATTAGACGTCTTCTTCGTCTGTCAACTTCATGGCAGTCAATATCCAACATTTTTCTTTGTTTACATATCTGACATCTGACATTTGTTTACATATCTGACATCTGACATTTGTTTACATATCTGACATCTGACATTTGTTTACATATCTGACATCTGACATTTGTTTACATATCTGACATCTGACATTTGTTTACATATTGACATCTGACATTTGTTTACATATTGACATCTGACATTTGTTTACATATTGACATCTGACATTTGTTTACATATGATTGTAGGTGGCACACTAGTGAAACTGACCAGTTGAAAAAAAAAATTAATTTTAAAGTACAACACTGCGACCTGCTAAACGACTATGTACTGGTCAGCTGGTCAGTCAGTGCCTGTTAGCAGCCAGCTGTGACTGTGTCCACAAGGTACATGGGCAAAGATAATTTCGAGACACTTCAAAAAAGTTCTCTCAGTAAAATGACCTAAATCAAGTTGATTCTCGTAGACTCTCAGCCATCTGTCTGTCTTTGACCGCGCTGTTGCTCCAGGAGCCTCTCCAGAGGGGATGGTCCAGTACTGGACCACAGTCCCTACAAAATTAAAATTGATTAAAATATTTCACTGCTTAGACTTTGAACATTCTACAGTAAAATCTTAAAATCCTAACCAACAATCTTAGATAATGTATCTCTAAAATTCGATCATGCAGTTCCAATATTCAGTCCATAGTATCTGTGTTACTATTTATTCTTTGCAGTTCTCATTCCTTATTTAATCTATTTGTAAGATTTTAACTTCGTGTGAATCCGATTCATGTGATTTTTACTATTTCTTCCAATGATAATTTTTTAGCTTTAGCTACTGTTTTTATTTATTAAGTAAAATTACAAACTAGTGAAATTGCCAATCAAATTTACCAATTTGCCAATAAATCATGAGTATATACATGTAGTGCAAAAAATTACTTTGAAATTGAAGTTAGCTGAGATGCACGAAAGGATCAATTCATTTTACACATCATATACCTAAACAAAAACTGGTTCAGAACTCAGACGATTAGGGATTTAAATAAGGTTTGGATCCTGAAGTATTACAGTAATTGAATGAAAAGCCTAAACATTAAATACAAATTCTTGCTTATGATCACTAGTTATAAAAAAATAACTACACACCTGCAAGTTATTCCCAGAATCTGGATGTCCTCCCCCGCCAGTCATCATCTGATTAGAAGACATCAAACCACTGGGGACATTGCCTGAAAACAAAACAGAAAAAAAGACAAAAAATTAGATGGTTCCAGCAAATCATTTAACCAGCCAGATATGAGAAGTTATAATGAAAAAAAACTCGCTAATAAAAATGTATTACTGTAGTAAATTTCTAAACAAAAGAAAAAGCTCTATTAACAATATTTTTTTGTTGAAAATATAACACAATGTACATGAACACAACCAATACACTCATTATTTAAGAATGAATAATATCAAAACTATACTTTCACATTTCTGTCATGGATGTGTTTTGTGTGTTGTGTGTGTGACTGAGCTGTGCATGAACTCAGTGGTGAAGTAAATAGTGAGATTGAAGTGAGTGAAGTAAATAGTGAGATTGAAGTGAGTGAAGTAAATAGTGAGATTGAAGTGAGTGAAGTAAATAGTGAGATTGAAGTGAGTGAAGTAAATAGTGAGATTGAAGTGAGTGAAGTAAATAGTGAGATTGAAGTGAGTGAATGTCCAGGTGGAGAAAGGGGAATAATTAGGAACTGAAGGCAGTGTACACAGGTCTCTTGAGGAGAGAGGACCTACTTTTTACTTCTATTACTAGAAGTTAGTGCTAGGACAGCAGATGATAAATAGGTGTTGAACTTTGTGAATGTGAAGTTAGGAGTTGGACAGTTAGAGTGTAATATTATGCAGTTTATAGAGATACATGTACTTTGCTGATATTATGGATTATTCACATCATGGATTTTCCGATATTTCTAAACCTGTATATATGTTATTATTCTTTGTGAGTGTTGTGGATTTCTGTATTAATAAATGAACCACGACCATCAAAGTGTTGGTGTGATTTGTGAGTGAACGTAAAGCTGAAAGATATCATTTTTAAAGGTAATATAAAAATATCTATGACATTACAATAACATTAGAAGATAATTCAAAACCATGAACCACATCTACCTTATCTAACAAATGTCTAGAATGAACCCATCTATGACAATTTCCTAAAAAAAAAAAAGTTTTAAATTTGTATATGTATGAATCCATTCATCCATAACAAACCTTTCCCAGGTGCAGCTTTCATCATTTGGTTTGGTGTTGTCTTCACAAGTGATGTGGGCCATCCAGGCAGGTTGTTATTGCTAAATAAACTGTACTCTCCACCAGCCTGGAGAAATGGCGGGTCCATCACGGCACGCTGCATCGACTGCTGATTGCCTGAGCCTTGCTTCAGGGGATGTTGTTGAGGACTGAAGAAATAATTCACCAAGTTTTACATTCAATACTTAAATAAAGTAACGGTGCCAGCGTTAGATGAAATATTTTAACTGATATTTAAATAAACTGAAACCAATGACTACTTTGTAAAGAATCTCACAGGCAAACACTTACGTTAATTGTGACGACATATTATGTTTCTCAGGTTTAGGTGTTCCCTATAGTAAATGAAAAATGGGACGTCAAGATGAATACATCAATGTACATTACAGCACTGTTATTCTACACAAAATTTTTTTTTTTTAAAACTCTACAGCTAGTAATTAGCAATAATTATCAATCTGAGAGATATATCTACAAGAAAACAAGAAAAAACTTCTATGTTTATTGTATGCACAACTAAACTAGACATATGTTCATTTATAACAGTGCATGGATTAACGCAGCAATAAACAGCCAAAAGAAAGATAGCAATGAGCTGATATAAACACATCATTTCAAAACTGTAACTTACAGCAGCATGTCCCAGGAAACTACTAGAAAGTCTAGAATCTTGCAAGATATTATTAGCACTGGACTGTCCTCCTCTACTGTACCCTTGATTTGATAATGAGGGCTGACCTAAATATAACAAATTCTGTTATAATGAAGGATGACCTGAACATAACAAATTCTGTTATAAAGAGAGCTGACCTAAATATAACAAATTCTGTTATAATGAAGGATGACCTGAACATAACAAATTCTGTTATAATGAGGGCTGACCTAAATATAACAAATTCTGTTATAATGAAGGATGACCTGAACATAACAAATTCTGTTATAATGAGGGCTGACCTAAATATAACAAATTCTGTTGTAATGAAGGATGACCTGAACATAACAAATTCTGTTATAATGAGGGCTGACCTAAATATAACAAATTCTGTTATAATGAAGGATGACCTGAACATAACAAATTCTGTTATAATGAGGGCTGACATAAATATAACAAATTCTGTTATAATGAAGGATGACCTGAACATAACAAATTCTGTTATAATGAGGGCTGACCTAAATATAACAAATTCTGTTATGATGAAGGATGACCTGAACATAACAAATTCTGTTATAATGAGGGCTGACCTAAATATAACAAATTCTGTTATAATGAAGGATGACCTGAACATAACAAATTCTGTTATAATGAGGGCTGACCTAAATATAACAAATTCTGTTATGATGAAGGATGACCTGAACATAACAAATTCTGTTATAATGAGGGCTGACCTAAATATAATAAATTCTGTTATAATGAAGGATGACCTGAACATAACAAATTCTGTTATAATGAGGGCTGACCTAAATATAACAAATTCTGTTATGATGAAGGATGACCTGAACATAACAAATTAAGTTACCTGATTATTATGTTCACAGATAACTATAAACATTTCGATATATCAGAAATAAAATACAGTCTGTAATTTATTTTTTTTACTATTATTAATTTGGTACAAATAAAAATTAAGTCAAATTAGAAGAAAACTTGTACCTTGATTTAGATTCTGTCCAGACATAAACAGGCCAGCCAAATTGTTGGCATTGGCAGCACCAATACCATTTATGGCTGTACCAGGCAGAGGGATGTTCTTGTATAGCATCCCAGACTGCTGAGGCATCTGTTGCTGAAGGAAACTCTGACTGTTCATGTGTGAAGATCCACCTCCCATAAATGACTGTTGCTGGCCTGCTACAAACACAGAGAGGGTAATTTTCAAAGCAAAAAGCTCACACAAGTAACAATAACAAATGAATCATTCAAAAAGCTCACACAAGTAACAATAACAAATGAATCATTCAAAAAGCTCACACAAGTAACAATAACAAATGAATCATTCAAAAAGCTCACACAAGTAACAATATCAAATGAATCATTCAAAAAGTTCACACAAGTAACAATAACAAATGAATCATTCAAAAAGCTCACACAAGTAACAATAACGAATGAATCATTCAAAATCTACACAGCCAAAGATACTTACTTAAAACCGACAAAGTCAAATTATCAAATTGGAATTATGAAAGCACCAAAGAAATTCAACATTGTACAATATTTCAATACAATCCTTACTTTCTTTCCCTCGTCATTTTAATGCAATGCAAGTTTAGATTAATTTATATGAAGATTTGTTTCATTGGTAAATGTAAACTGCACAAATAAATTAGAGGGATGTATGGCTGAGTGGCCCGGGTTAGATCAGCAGAACACAGGGGATTTTGGTTTAAAGTCCCAGAGAGCCCGGGTTAGATCAGCAGAACCCAGGGGATTTTGTTTAAAGTCCCTCAAGTCCACCGAGCTTTAAATTAATACCTGACTTCATCTATTAATGGATTTAGATTTTGGCCATTTATGATGACATACACATTTTAAAAAAATACATCTGTGGTTACCATTATTAGATCTGCCAGTTCCAACAGGTACGCCTGACATCAGTGAAGAGTTATAACTGGGATGACCAAGTCCAGTTGATTGTGTCTTGGATGGAGCCACAGCAGATGGTGGAATAAAACCTACAGGAGCTGGAGACACTGAAATGTCAGGCACATATCATTTTCATTTTTTAGATGCCATATAATATCATATTAAAGTTAGTTAAGTATTAAATTCAAAACCTTTAAATAAGTTTTAATTTAGGTCAGTTTTAGTCCATGTACTACTACAGATATTCTAATTATCATTAAGTCAAATCAGTTCAACATTTTTTTGAAGATTAAAAAAAAAAAGATTTCAATTTTTTTAATTCCTACAGTAAACTAGTCATTAGAAACAATAAAAATTACCTGTTGAATTAGTCAGATATGATTCAGATGATGTATCAACTCTGGAAGCCTGATAACCTCTAACAGGTGATGATGTGTTCTGTCCAGAATCTAACATCAGGGATGCGGGCCCTCTCTGCGGTGGAGGGACGTTCATGTTTCCCAACGAGGACTGTGGGTGCATCTTCATACCTTGGTTCATAGTGGCTGTAAATGAGCTGGGACCCTGACCCATGTTTAAGTTCTGAGCTGATGCACTGTTGCCGGAGACGATGCTGTTAGGGGCCTGCTTGAAGAGACTGTTGTTTTGATTTAGGGATGTCTGGTTGGGGTACAGGTTGTGTGGATTTCTCATCACTTGGTTTGGCTGCTGCTGGTTCAGCAGGTTGTTCATATAGGGAGGCCTCTGAAACTGTGTCTGTGGATCCAAGCCCTGCTGAAGTTGTTGCAAAGCATGATAGTTTTGCTGCTGCTGTTGCTGTTGTTGAACTATTTGACTTGCTGATCTGATAGCTGAGAGGAAATCCGCACTCAGGCCTGGCAAACCTTGATCCATCATGGACTGTTCCAGGGGCCTTATGTTTTGATCAGGCACAGAGAAGGGTGAGATCATTCTCGGGGAAGATTGGGGTGAATGAGCCGACTCAGTGCTGTCCAGCGAAGGGGATGATGCACTCGTTCCCATGGAGAGAAGAGGATTGCCGGCTGTACTGCTAGCAGAGTCTCTGCCAAGATTTAACACTCCCCACTGTGGACTGGCCAGAAAGTTCTTATGACTTGACGCCCCATCCGTAGGTACCAGCGATGCAGTGCTCCTCTGGGTCGGCAGTGCTGGGTAGTTGTCTATATTCAGACTGGGGTAAGCCTCATGGTCTGAGAATGTCAGTCCTACTTTACCCCCATCCCTGTTGCTCTCTAGGCCTTCACCTTTGTTGCCCTGCAAGAGACCAGAGTTATTCCCATTTCTTCCGTTGTTAGGGGATATTTTCTTCTGAAGCCTTGGGCTCAAGTTGGAATTGTGTGTCCCAGCAACTTTTGCTGATAATCTGTGAAAAGTTAGCATATTCTAATATACTGCCATGGAAAAACATCAAGAATGGCACAGGAGCAAAATGTGCATGTCTTATGATATTTAGTTAGAACAGGAATGTAAAACAAGCGAAAACAAATGAAAGAGCATTATTGCAAGGACATGCAAAACATTGTCAAATGAAAGAGCATTATTGCAAGGACAGGCAAAACATTGTCAAATGAAAGAGCATTATTGCAAGGACAGGCAAAACATTGTCAAATGAAAGAGCATTATTGCAAGGACAGGCAAAACATTGTCAAATGAAAGAGCATTATTGCAAGGACAGGCAAAACATTGTCAAATGCCAGATGTATTACAGAAGGATGAGAATACTAAAAATATACTCAACACAAAAAATTATGCAAATAAATTTCATAAATTACAGAGTATGTGTCTAAAACAGAAAAAATTATTCTCCCATTCATTTTAAAAAAAAAAAGGAAATAAAATGTTAAGTCACATATTTATTTCTGAGGTATTAAAATTGATACATGTATTTGTATTTCTGCTTTAAATTTTGTTACACAATCTCTAGAATTTTGAAAACTGTAAAAATAATATGAGGTAAAAAAAAGTGATTGAATGTTATTAATTTTAATTAGTCTATTCATTGAAATACAATTTTTATGATCACCACATAGATAGATAAAACATAAAGTTATATTGATTGATGCTGTCTACGCCTTTAGATTTAAGTATGTAAGACAAAACATTAGACACTGTGACATATGCAAATATAATGTACTCTTGTTTTTATACATTAACTAAGTTGTTTATCAATGTTAAGGTTTTACATGTTGCCACGGGTACAATGTTGCAGAAAGATTTGTACTAGCATAAGAAGTCCTTTATTTCATATGTACATTCACCAGCGATGCTATCTATTAGTTAAATATTGTTTTAAAATTTATTAAAAATACATCAGCCTTTAATACCAAATCAGATAAGATAGGACAGGTAGTGGTATAATTTCAGTAAGAGGTGTATTTGTTACTAATGAGCATTAGATTTTTATGAGTGCTATGTGTAACACTAGTGTGAACATGTCTTGTAACTAATTGTAACATAAGTGTGAACATGCCTAGTAAATATGCATCAATTTATCTATTTTACAGTCCAAAAGCTATTTTTATGAAAAATAAATCCTATAAATGCCTGCTGTGTTATAGTTTACCTGGGTGGTAAATTCTTCTGATTATTGCTCTTATGATGAAGATTGATAACTCCAGCCTGCCTACCAGATGAACTTTGCTTCTGACTTGTCTGCTGCACACTGTCTTGACTAAAGTCTGACGGAGTTGCTCTTGGAGTTGAATCAGGAGTCACAAATTTTCCCTCTTCAGATATCACCTGTGTGGTGACCATAGATGCATTTATTTAAAGATTACTACAAAAGCTAAACTAAGCAAAAATATCTCCAATTTGAAGAAGTTAGAGAAATCAGGTAATTATGTTATATATATATATATATATACATTTTTTAATCAATATACATGTAATAAATTATATATTCTGAGAATTTCATGTATCTTCAACCTTATGAATTTCATGTCATTTTCATGTCTATGTATGTCTTATGATAATGCCCAGGCCAAGGGAGATTCCTGCCTGACTGCAGTCCTAAATTGAAAAGTTTTTTTATGGGACAAGGGGTTCAATTTGTTTAAGTTGTCTAAATTAATCTATATTTGTAATAAATCAACAACACACATGTATTTTTAAGAGACAAACTTGTACCCCATTGAATACTTCACACATTTTATAGTAGAAGTTTTTAATTTGGCAAAAAAAATGTATTTTTGTTCCACTACATTAATTGCTCCAAGTCCTAGTCTTAAAGAGCCTCCGCAAGCTTTTAATCTAAGAAATAAATTAGTGTTATAAGCTTGTAATATTTTATGGAATATAAAATTAAGGTACTTATTTGCTTTTTTGAAAATATTATTTTGTAGCATGGTATATACAGTTATTGGTTTACTGCAGTCACTATGAGGATTGCCCACATAGTTTTTGGGGAAAATAATTTAAGTATATTTTTAGCTATGCATGTCACACAAAAAAATAGGTCTGATGACACTTAGCTTTGCTTTTTTATAACTATACTTTGATTTAAATATGAGGGTTTCATATTTAGAAAACTATCATCTGTGAATATCATAGAGAATATAGCATTGGTTTAGTTATTCTTTTAATGGTTCACTACAATGGTCAGAGTGTTGTCAAAAAAGATCCAGGACGATAAGTTAACTTAGATAGTTTTACTGTTTCAAAATGTATTAAAACAAATATTAGTGGACAATTACTGACTTGAAACTTAAAAGTTGTATAATTTTGGCATAAAACTGATAAATATGTCAAAAAGTGGCAGCTGGTATATTTAACACAAAATCTAATTTGCATGTTATATTTTCTAATTGACTTAAAGAGCTCTCTGAAATTTAAATTTTTAAACAATCCCCAGATGTGAACAAAATCTTTGAATATTGAAAGTTAATTTTTTTATCCGCAATTTCTCTCATTTAGTACCACTGAATACCTCATGAGTTTCAAGTTTTTTTTTTCATTTAGACCATTAACACATTTTGCCTTTCAGACCAGACTACATTATAATTAAGGTAAATGCGAGTTAAATTTGTAGCTAGAATGACATGTTTTCCGTTTTAAATATCAAGAATATCCTGTGCTGTCATTTTTAAACTAAAAATATTGAAACAAAGAGTGATATAAGTATTTTTTTCCAAGCGTTGACATGTTTAGTTTTTTTATTTATTTTTCCCTTTAGTAAAGTGCCATTGGGCTGGCATTGGTCTAACCGCAAAATGGTTTTAGTTTCTTATGTCAAAACATTTTAAATTCTTTTTTCAAATTTGAATATGTTGCTCAGAACAGAATATAGATCACACTGAAAATGTAATTAATTCACTCAAGACTCATTATTTTCCAGATGCTTTTATAAACTAACCTTACAATTTAACTTGATCGAATTTTTGTTAAAACAACTTTATTTTATCTAGTTTTCATTCGTTTGAAAGAGATTTCATTAATATCTAAGTCAATATAAGATAATTTACATTTAAACAAGAATATGAAGAAATGAATCTAGATTTATCTAAGGGGGTGTGAAATGCTGAATAATAAAAGTTGCTGTCACTTAGAGGAAAATGATGCATTGGGGAATAAGTTCCTAAATGTAACCTGCGTCTGCATGGCACAATTTATATTTTTTTTTTAAATATTTACACAACTATATTGAACTACTGCTATTGAGACAGTTAAAAAAAAATCATGCAAAAGTCTTACATAATTAAAAATATAACTTACAGATAAAGGACTGGTACTTGCTGGACTTTTACCTTGCTCCATTCTCTTTTGCATCTGTTTCTTCATTATGGTCTTTATTAAAAGAAAAGAAACATTCTCAAGTTATAGAACAACATTCAATAGACAATGTTTGATGTGCATAATTTTGATTAAATTTAATACTAATCTTAATGAAAGAAAATTTCACACCTGCATGGCCACATTCTGACGCTGAGAGGACTTTTGTGGTGTCTGAATCTCTGTGCTCTGAGGAACTGCAAAATATAAACTACTACTGTAAAAATTCAGTTTTTAATACATCAAAATAGGGTTTATCAAAGATGTTTACACATTAATAAACAAATACATGTACTATTTTTATTCATTTAATATAAATTTTACAGTTTCTCTAATAGATTAAACTTAGATTTAGTTACATTAAAAAAATAAGAAACCTTTTTGTGTCGAAAACTGAGTTCTTATAGACTTGGTTGGTTGGTAGATGATGAGCTTCAGTTTTGGGAGATCTTGTGCGATCCATTTTCCGTGACTTATGAGGCGCTGGCAGCGTAGATCCCGTTCGCAAGTTGCACTCAGGTCTTCAGTTAATGCCTTGTTGAAGTTGTAATTGCTTTTTAAAACAAATTAACAACAGATTAGCATAAATACTCCAGTTCACAAGTATTGTACATACAATGTATCAGCTAGAAATTCGTTCTACTTATGTGACCTTGTATAATAAGAGAACATTTGGGCGCTAATAAATATATTAATAAATGATGAAAACCTGTAAGACGGTTCCAAAGGTTGAAAACATCTAAGATCTGTGTCCTCTGGTAAAGGTGTATCTTCATCTGTTTAGGATGGAATTGTAATACATAGCACATGATAAATGACAAAATGTTCTGACTCAAAAAAAAAAAACTAAAAACTTTAAGAGCTTTTTTGAGGCACTACCAACTATGTTTCTACCAGTAAATTACAGTAAAACTACTCACATTTAGTTAGATCTGAAACTTTGCTGTTTTCATTCAGCAGCCACTGCAATGTGTTCAGAAGTTTGCAAAGATCTACCCAGATGCTGTAAATATTAATTCTTTAATGCTTATTTACATTAAACATAACACATTTTAACTCAATACTTATTGGCTGATGCAAATATTGAAATACTGTAAATTGTTTTAAGGGGAAATGCATAACTAAGTCTTGATATTTCAATAAATGCTTTATACATGTATTTGGTATTTTTGTACTAATGTACTTAACACAATTGTACACTATAAAACCATTTTCAGAAATGTACACATTACAATGTATTTGTTAATTTTGAAGGTTTTTTTACCAGAATCATTCTTCTTAAATATTACTTGTATTAATTTAATGAGACAATATAATTTTACAGTAAAATTATACTATGTAGGTAAATCAAATAAAATAATATCAAAGTTTTACACATACATATAATTCACTGAGTAATTTTTGCTACATCTTACATTCTTTGTTACAAAAAGAATATGTCAGGAATTAAAAGAGGGGGGGAAACCCAGAGACTAGATAAAAAAATAAATAGACCTGGAGTTAATAAATAAAAAAATAATTATACCTTGAGTTACTGAAATCTCTCCACTGTAGTATTTCTTTATTCAAATACAACCAATCATACAGGATTTTGACAGCTGAAAGTGTGAGAAAATCTCTAGCCTTGCTATCTTCTTTTGGAGTATGCTGAAGCAATGTTTCCAGAAGTTTAGCTAGCACAAAAAGGAAAAAAATCCATTAATAAATATATATTAAAAAAAAATACATTTTTTGACAAACCAAAATATTATAATTTCACTTTTCTGCATATAAAAAAGTATCATAATAAAAAAAATAACACCCTGATGTCTACAAAAAAGTTCTCACCTACAAAACTCAAATGTATCTGAACAATTTTTTCCTCTTCAACAGACAAAGCTGTTTTCTTCACTGCTTCCCCAGATTCATTGGTGTCATACCTAGCCCTGTGAAGGGCGAAAATAGAAATGGCAACTATGCCCGTAAGATGAGCAGCTGACACACTCTGCCCACGAATATGATTCCCTAAACCAGTCACAATTTTGGTTTTCAAATTTGAGGCTCTGTCCAGACCTTGTAATATGAAAACAATACATTAATACAAACCATACAAAAATAACAAAGAAATATTGAATGTAATTAACTATCAGAAAACATATAAGTTTGGACAGAATTATTGTTCAGATGCTTCACTAAAATGTAAGTTATCACCTGTTGACATATGTAACAATGCCTGAAAGTGCATGAAGGCTGTAATCACTTCACTCATTGACAAATTAGGGCCATCAAAGTCTGAACGCCTGGTGGATTCAAAGTCACAAAAAAAAAGTTCATTATTTTGTTTCCATTATAGGACACAAAGAAAGAAAAAAATTTGTATCAATGCAAGCCAATCTATAGGGTTGTAGAGCCCTTGTCCTGAGAGCCCGGATTTGATCCTTGGTGAGAACCAAAGGAAGTTTTTCCGAGTAAAAGTTGGTTTTCAGGTCCCCCAAGTCCACCCAGCTTTAAATGGGTACCTGACTTTAGTTGAGGGAAGTAAAGACGGTTGGGCTTAGTGGCTTTGTGCTAACCACATAATCCCTTCTTATGTTGAGGTTAAAGAAACAGATGAATTTTACACTTACATTTTTTAGCGCTAAGGGAACTTAACTAAAGAAATGTAATTTTGTGAGGATTTTAATAAAGGGGTTATCTTTGTGAGGATTTTAATAAAGGGGTTATCTTTGTGAGGATTTTAATAACGGGTTTATCTTTGTAAGGATTTTTATTAATGGGTTATCTTTGAAAATATGTGCATAAATGAGAGATTTAAAGCAAGATAAAAAAAAAAGATAAGAACTAAAATACTTCAAACTCTGTAAATAAGAAACTGACAATAAGGATTGTACTTAATTAGACCAAAATCAGCTTTCACTGTCTTATCACACCAATCACAGATATTCTCAAATTTAAGTGAACATTTAGAAAACATCAAACCAAAATCAAACATCAATTGGTCAATGTTAAAAGAAATGTTAATTACATGTCTTTAATCAGCTTAGAATAAAACTTTTCCAGATTTGTTGCCGCCACAGGAAATGGGTGCCTGACTGCCAGACTGCGCACATAGTAAAACACTGTACTAAGTTTATCTCCCCTGGATGCTTCCAAGATCGCCAACTGATTATACGGCTGGCCTAGATTTAAACAAAAAATAAATAAATATATACAGTAAAAAACTGGACAAATACTTTTGCTATCTCTGATTTGTTAAAATTTCTGTTCTTTTTTTAGTTCAAAGCTAATACTAATGCAACTATGATCTTGACATACATTAGACAAAATATTTAAGCAAGCCAATAGATTTAAAAATATGGGATAGGTAAAAAATCTTTTTAACACAAAATAAACATACTATTTTAATTTTAACTTTTCAGATAGCATTATAGGTCGTCGAAATTTTAAAAATTGAAAATATGTAAGTTATTCCATTAGTTGAATATGTTGTTGAGCAATTTAAATAGTTAAAAGTTGTTAACATGATTTTTTTTTATTAAAATAGGTCCGTATGGAAAATTATGTCTCAAACTATAACAATTTAACATCAGGAATAGTGAAATCAATAAAAAACAAAATATTTTTATATACATATATACACAAGATTTACAGTGCAAGACGTGCAAAATATGTGTACTTATTTATAGAAAAAAAAAAAGGTTAACCATTGAGACTATTCTACCATGACTATGAAGATATATCATATGAGTTATTTATTTCACATTATTGAGATATATGTGTATATAGTATTATTTTTTTTACAAACAAATAGATTTAATTTAAAGGAAAAAGAGATAAAAGGAAAATACATCATGGCACAAGGTAATTGAAGTTATTTTTACAAATGAATGAAAATATAAACATCGCTTTTGCTTATTTTGCTATAAATTGTCATTATGTTGCATATAGAGCATATTTTTTAGGCCAACAATTAAAGTAAACCTTTATTTATTGAATTATTTTTGCAAATTTAGTCTCAGTGGTACTTAAAAGTACGATTAAATATTTAATTTAAAGGTCACACCTATATTCACTCTGACCTTATTTTAAGCAACAGTGGAAACAGTATAACTTATTTCGTAAATGAAACATTTTTTAAAAAAAAACACTATTAATTTTTTTAATATTTGAAAAATAATATAATAAGTGAGAATTTTATTTGTAGTTCAAAAATGTTCTACAAATCATGAAATGTTTTGTATTATATAAGACTTTAAAAATGGATTTTACTAGAACTACAGAATATAAAAAAATATTACTGTTGCAATAAGTGCTGCTATGTTTAGTTTCAAATAAGTCCAATTAGGAACTAAAATTATGGATTGTTGTCATTTAAAAATATAAAAAGCAACATGATTTAGAAAAAAAACTTTATTTGAATGGCAATATTTAAAATTTATACTTTTATATTTTATTTCTGATGCTTAGAACCACAGAAACTTTTTGATAACATTTGCCTAATCAAGCAAGCTGCCATTTATAATTTAACACGATACAAAATTCTTACTTTTATTAGAGTTAGACAGCCATGAACTGGCTGTTACATGTATATACCATTTCCCATTTTGAAAATGGTTGAAAAAAATAGCAGGTGCCAAACAAAATTTGTTAAATGACATTTGATGAACTATATTTTCGTAACAGATGCAATGCAATCAAAAGGATTAAAAAAAAAGTAATTCATTTGATACCGTTGTTTGGGGAAAGGTTAGCGGCATGCCTGTAATAAGTCTGGGCCTGTTCTGTTTGCTGACGATAACGTGCCAGATCACCAAGATGAACTAAGCAGTGGCAACAGATATACAGGCAGGAGCTTTTCTTTGGCGTGACGATTGTTTTATGGATCACAGTGTTTTCTGGGGAAATAATATTTTTAAAATTAACCCTTAGCCCTAATGGGCTCTCAGTGCAGAGAAGTGTTGAATTCATCAGTTTCTATAACCACAGTATATAAATGGATGGTATGGTAAGCACACCGCCCAGCGGCCTTTACTTCCCCAACTTAAGTCAGGAAACCATTTAAGGCTGGTTGGATTTTCAACCAGCTTTTACCAGGTTCTCACTGAGTATTGAACCTAGGACCCTCAGTTTGACAATCCAGTTTTCTACACTGCTCAGCCATCCGCCCCTAATATTTTTAAGAATATAAAGAAATTAAATGCAAACACAAGGGCAAATGATTTATTCGATGTGACTAAAGGCCAGATGGGATGTGGTGGCTATTCGAGCCTCTGTGAGTGCCGGGACTTTTCTCAGGTCCAATAATGTCCCCAAATTCACCCTGATTACATATGGGTATCTAACATTTGATAGGGAAAGTAAACGTATCTGGGCATTGTACTAACCGTAAAACTCCATAGCATAGCTAAAGAAACAAATGAGCTATACTTAATGTGACATTTTGTCCGTATCGTCTTTATAATGAAATCTTTACGATACTTTTTATATGTATATTAAACCATAGTGAGAACAAGAGGACCATTAAATTACATACAACTTAATTTAACATCAAAATCACCAAGATAATCATTAGTTTGCTCTGATTAGAATTTATAATTAAATTTGCTTAAAAAAAGTGACTTAAGCTTTTTCTGACCACATCCAATGATAAATATGCCTTGAAAGTGATAATTAGATTATTTATTAAGTTACTTTTCATTTGTCAAACCCACTTATATAATATGATGTAAATGCTCACCCCTCATGATTCCAAATGCAGCTGATTTGCGTCTAAAGGGGAGATCCAGTTTGAATGTGGAGCAAATCATCTGAAGAAACTAGTGAAAAAAACATTTCATTTGTTCACATATTGTTCTGAAAGCAATGCATTTCAAACTAGACTGAAGATAAGCTTAGTCATTATTATGTATAACTAAAAAAAAATGTACACAAACCTGCAAATAAAAACCACTGGCTGTTTCAAGAAAAAGGTTCAAACTCGCCTGCGCCTCTACCTTTTTTGGATTCTGAAAAACCAAATCCCAAAGAAAAGAATTAATCTAGCAATATTTAATTAGTAAAAAAAATTCCTAATTCTTACATCAGATCTTAATACATGTATTATTACATAATCTATCATGGATAAAATGTATAAATAAGTTAATGAACCTGGCGATCTTTAGCCTGGGTTTGAAGAGTATTGATCTGGTTCTTAAATGCATGATTCCAGCTAAAAAAAGAAAATAGAAAATTCATAATTCTCTAATGTGAATTTATAAAAACTGGTATGTATGCATGGCTATTCTTTATCTATATAATCTTTTTTGAGCTTGATAATATAGCTGACATTGTAGATAACTGTCGTTCATATAAAAGTTAAAAATATATCTGAAGCATAAAATGTCAACTGTTAAGATCTTTATTATTATGTTAAGTGCTAGATAACCTATTTGACATTCTTCTTCTTCCTTTGGATCTACAGCCCATTGACGGCCCTGGCCTGCCATAATACTCTTCTCCACTTTTCCCGATCCATGGTCTTTTTCCTCTACTCTCTCACTCCTATAGCTTTCAGGTCTTTCTCCTCGCTTTTTCCTATTGGGTGTTGCCTTATATATTGCTTTTGGACCTCTGTTTTTTCAATGTCCCCTACCCACCTCAATCTATTTTAATTTCAGCTGAATTTGTTCTACTTCTCCACTCCTTATTGTCCTTTACTGGCCCATATATTTTCCTAAATATTTTCCTTTCCCAAGTGTTTAGCATACTTTCTGCTTATTTGCTGATGGTCCATGTTTCACTACCATATGTTACTGCTGGTCAGGTCAATGTCTTGTATATGTTTTTTTTAAAGTTTTCTGGAGATCTGTCTTTTTTAAAGTATTTTATGCAATGTGAAATTTATTCTGTTCCCTACTTCTAGTCTGTTTTTTTATCTCAATCATTAATACATTTTTCTCACTTGTGGTTGATCTCAGGTATATAAAATTTTCAACTCTTTCAAATGTTCTCTCACGGATTTTGAATGTTCTTTCTTTGCCTTCTTTTTCATTTCTTTGCAACGGCATGTATTGTGTCTTAGATTCATTTACTGTTAAATAATATTTACAGAATCCCTCCAATACCTAGCATATGCAGATGATATAACATTGATAGGAAAGCAAAGCAAGGATACAGCAAAAGCATTTATAGAATTAGAAACAGCAGCACAGAAAGCAGGTTTAATAGTACATGAATCAACGTAGTTGACACTGAGAGATTTATTCATTTCTAAAAATGCTATAAAATATGTCTGAATCATAAACTTTCAATTAGCAAAAACATTATTTACAATAATTCAAGAGAGCTTCAAAGATTAATATAAAGATTTCACTGAACTACAAAAACATGGAATTACCCTTAGTATAATATGATTTAATCAATGATGAATGTCAATATATAAAAGACTCACAGTTCTTGTTCCACTTTCTTGTCAAGGGCATATTCCAAATCAAGCAGCAGCATTTTCTTGTAGAGATCTTCCAGTTTTTGTCTCACCACCCAGAGATCTGAAAAAGCTTTGCCAGATTCTAAATGAAAACAGTGAAAAAGAAAACTTTACTATATAATAAAATATAATTGAAGCTAATATAAGTAACACTGAATGAAAATACTTTGGTAAAATCATAGGCCTTTATAACGATTAATGCTGAGAAACATACTGTATCAATTTTTTTAAGAAACACTAAAGCTAGTGTTTATAAAATATGTAAGATATAGCACTCTGTCATTAACTTATAATCAATTGAAAACTATTTTAATTTACCTGTCATGGTGTTCTTTACAGCATCTGCTTGCCTTAAGGGAAAAAGATTGATAAAAAAAATTAGCCACATGGCTATTGATACTCTGCTTAAGGTTTTTTTTATTTTTTTTTATTTCAGTATTTTTATAACTAATTTTATAATAAATTGATATTTATATTCTTTTTAATTAGTTTAACTTTCCATGATTTGTGTGTCCTTAAATCTTATAACTCACATTTGGACCTGTTCTAATTTAATGATAAGGCTCAAATTAGCGCACATAATAGATTTTACATGACAATACATGATTTTGATAATTTCAATCAACTCCATGAATTAACATCTTGTAGAGCTGCAAAGCTCATTACAATTTAAGTAATTTTTATAATGGGGAAAAGTTCACCTTGAGATCAGCATGTCAAAAAAAAAAAAAGAAGTTCAGCACAGGTGCACAAAATAGTGTGCTAATTAATTAAACTGTAATAAAAACCACTTTTTCAGCTTTTTTTTTTATAGGACATAAATATTGACTGTTTAAGGTATAAAAAAATGTTGACGCTTTCGCAATATTTAATCATAATTCAAATAATCAATAATTTGAAAAAAATTGCAGGTAATACAACTATGTTGTTCAGAAAATGTTATCGAAAAGCAGTCCAAGCTTAAAACTAATAGATGCCATTCCTAAGTAAAGCATCAAGCACAAACCTCATAATCTGTGCTGCCGCTGAGGAGCTCATGCTGATATGAGGCAGCTTCACACTCAGGTCATCAAAAGAAGTCTCTGAATCACCTGGTTCCAAAAAAAAAAATTGATAGTAAATTGTTAATTTCAGATGAAGATTAATTTATTCAATTCAATTTTGAATAAAAGTAATTAACACATTTTTTACATTTAATTTCTCTAACACAGATTGCCTTTGGGTAGGCTAAAGAATTAGAGGTGGTGAAGGTGTTGGATCACGAGCATAACTTTTTCCCCTTACACTACTGCCACTTTCTGTCTTTTGTTTAATAATGAGCTGAGAAGACAACTGGTTATTTACCCCCCCCCATTTCCTGTTTCAATGGGATATTAATTTCCTGTCTTACGCTGCCCTCCAATCTCCAGTAAATTTTATTATTTTCTGAATTATTTTGTGTTGCGCTAAAAGAAATTCTCCACTGGTAATATTATATTTGGCTTAAATACTTAATTCTCAATTAAATATTTAAGAACAGGGTTATAAAAATGAAATTCTCACTGACGCACTTGTCATAAATTGCAACTTTTGCTAGATGTTTAAAACAACAAATGCCAAAACTCACTAAGAAACCCACAGAATAAGTTAAAATTTAAAAGAAATGTTAAGATTCAAGTAAATATATATAATAATTTGAAGTGATACTCAAATTTTCACTGACCGCGCTTGTCATAACTTGCCAGTGTTACTAGATGTGATTTTACAAAAAACGTCAAAACTCATTAAGATATCTGCTTGAAAAAACCTGCCAGACAAGGAGAGTTTAAAAGAATTGTTAAAATTTACTTCCGTTTTTTTTAAACTGTATGTGTTTTTTTTACATCTAGGTAATTATAAACATTAGACAGTAAAATGCATTAAAAAAAAACGGCTTAGATCATGGAGTGGGTCCACAATCCATCAAAGTGCCCCTTCTAAGCTGTATACAAAATGATGTCCCTGGTCTGACTGACAAGAATATTAAATGGGAAATCGCAGAGCTTCCCAGATTTCTCTGTAATTTAGTGGAATATTTCAAAATATTTGCATTTAGAATTCTATGCTAAAGCCAGTTTTTAAAGACAAATAAGCCAGTTGATGAATACATTGAAATTTTTCAAAAAAACTTTTTGTTTTAAAAGCCAACAATGCCTAGTCAACACCAAGGTAACTTATAAAAACTTAATGTACTATTTATGGTTAATTTATACCATTCTAAACTTTACTAGAAAATGAATATATTGATTAATTAGAAATTTGCTATATTATATCAATGTTCAACTGAAATATTACAAAAAAATCTTAAACATTTTTAAATTTAATACATTTAGATGATTTGATTCACTAAAATGTAAAAGACTAACAGTGGGATCACCTGGCAATCTAGTTTAGTGTCTATTAAGTAAGTATTGTTTAGTTAGGATAGATACTTCCATATGCCTACTTCCGACGCATATTAGGAGTGTACCAGAAACGACCAAAGTTTTATACAGTACCAAATAGTTATATTGAAAAAAGCAAGTTTTTTAAATCACTATTTCATCTATTTTGCATAAAAATAATTATTCTTTATATGCATTATTTTTTTTTGTCACAGCCATCTTGGGTTTATACTGATTATCGGAAAATACAGTAAGTGGGCCTTTTTTTAGTTTCGGGGTTATTATTCAAGTGTACCCAAATATAACAACAAATTTGGTTTTTCAATTCTTTACTTCAGAAAACTGTGAAATTTGATAAGGTTACATCGAAATAGACTTAATAAAGTTATTGCCATTTGAAGCAAGCAACTAGTGCAACAAAAGAATATATATTAACTATTAATTATTTGTCAGAATGAATTTGGCCAGTGTCAGCTATTAAAACTTAAATCCTCTAATTCTAATTTTAATTCTTTACAAAACTATGTCTATAATGCTAGCTTCTAAAATCCTAACATCTAAATCTATAGAAAAAAAAAGTATCTACCTAATTAACTAAGGATATTGAAACATTCTATTATTTTTCCCTTCTACATTGATCTAAAAGTTTTTTTTGATGAAGTCAAGCGAAAGTTATTTAGGTGTTATTATGATCACTGTTACCCTACACTCAAGTAAATCTAGATTAAGTAAAGAAACTGGTTTGAACTGCTGACCACTGTAAAAGCAACACTCATTAGATTATTTTAATCATTATAGGGGATTAAACCATACAATTCATGCAGCAAAACTAGGCTCTCAAAGTAAAACAATGTTAAAAATCACACTTTGAGATTGCTAGTAAAAAGTGAATGTTTTTCACTCAATTCCTCTTTAAATAACAAAAATAGTATAATTAATTTCATTTAAAATTATATTTAATGTAAGAGCATGTTAAAACACGATAAAATATTAAACAAATAGTATCAATTCAATACTTGAATAGTGACAATAATCATATTCATAAAGAAAAGTCATGGGAAGCATTTTAACTGAGATAAGTCAATGAATTTGAGAAGTAACTGTCTTAGATAGAAGGAGTCATACATAAGAGAAAAATGAAAATAACATTGGGATAATTGGCGTTCAGAACAAGATTGCTTTTATTTCATATAAAAATCTTTAGATAATCGCTTTAATTTTAAACATCTCAACTAACTATTACGTATGTTTCATAGTTAAAAAGTAATGGTTTTCTAACAC
>JAGDYQ010000124.1:2883362-2984886 GCA_021962125.1 Bulinus truncatus
CCTTCATGTACCCGGGGTCCCTGTCATTTGCTCAGATAGTTTTGGTTTAATAAAAGTTCTGATAGGGAAAGCTTCCTTAATAGACGTCTAGGTATCCTGACCTAAAATTAGTTTACCTCCTTTAATTTAATTGATTACAATCAGCCTGTTTCCTTAATTCTATTTCCAATCCTTTTCCACTTAGCCCTACACCCATCTTTCCCTCCAGGGCCACCGAGGGGGGCAATGGGTTATTGCCAGGGGGCCCGCATCTGTAAGAGGGCCCGGACGCCCCGAAAATGTCAATTTTTTCACGACTTTTTGTTTAATAAAGGGCCCGCAATGATGTTCTGCCCTGGGGCCCGTGTTGGCTCTCGGCTCCACTGCTTCCCTCCCTCCCCCGCGCAACAACCCCCTTCCACTCAATATATGTTCGAATCGCAGTGGGTCTCAATGTACAACAAACCCTGTTAACAATACCACGTTACCCTTCTCATTACACCCCCCCCGTTAAACGCTCCTTTCCCAACCCTACACCCTACGTGAGCATTTAATTTTTATTCAAGAAAGTTTTGATATTTCAGGTCATGGTTTAAGTCCCCGCTATATCTCCCGTGGTGCCTACAAGCGAATTTCACTATCGACTTTTGGTGGGGATGAAAGAATGGCACCTTAAAAACCGCCCCATTTGTGGTTTATAGGATGTAAGAGATTTCATCTCATCCTTACATGTTTTTCACACACTTCAGAATGCTTATGTATCCGTTGCTGAGCCGGTAAGTTCATCTCAACCTATCCTTAATATCAGTCTCTAAGGGTTAAAACACTTTTAAAGTTATTGTTTGTTTTAATATAAAAGTTTACAATACATAAAATGTCGTATAATAGACATACTAACGTTAAAAACTGAGACTAGTTTTTATAACGAGACAATACATTTCTGTATTGTTATAGTTACATTATATTGAAATGTAAACATACACTTTACCTTATAAAATATCATGAAATATTTTAGTCGTGCTCTGTGTTCTTTCGAAAACTTGTTTAAAAATACATTGTATATTTTGTTATATGGCTTTAGTTCCACAAATCCGTCAATTGAACCATTAAGTTGCTACTTTCATCCGCCAGTATAGAGTGTTTATCCCAGAGCTGAACAATGATCACTCAAACTTGGAAAAAATAGAGAAAATATAAATCTTCTCCATTTACTGCATTTCGCAGGTGATGATTTATTTTGTATAAGTTAAACCAGAAATGGCTAATGCCCTTCGGAATAAATTCTATCAACCGCTGGTACCCAAGTTGTAGAACAAATAAATACTGTAACCATTGAATAACTCTAATAACATTTATTATGGTTTCATTATGTTTAGATTGTTACAATTTTGTAAATATAAAATAAAAAAAATTAAATATGTTCTCAATAGAACGAGATAATCAATTTGTACATTTTTTTTTACAATTATTGTTGAAACAGTGATAAAGAAAAAAATGTTTTGAGTAAATATTATAATAAAAAAAAGGCGATTGACTAATCCTGTATCTAATTTTAACAACAAGAACCGTTAAATCATCAGCTTTAGGAAATTATTAAGTTTGTCCCATTTATAAACTTTATATTTTATGTTTTCAACAATCAACTAGTTATTAAATTATGTCCAAGTTGTTGTTTATTCTTATTTGTTATCTTTTTTGTTACATTTTACCATTTTTCCTTTGGAGTCCTCACTACTTTTTTTAAATTGATATATATTTGGGGGTATTTTTGTATTCTATTTTATCACACTTTGTTGGTATAAATCAGAGACATTTAAAAAAAAATATGGAAAAGTCACAGGAGTTAACTCAAGCCTTACTATGAAAAGTAAATATATTACTGACTATCTCCCTTTAATATTCAAAATGTTTTTTTGTATAGCTATTTTTTTTTTCAAGTCAGTACCTTTAAATTTCATTAAATATCTTTTCTAATTAATTGTTTGTTGATTTATCATTTTAATATTTTATTTTATTATTTATGAACTTTCCAATGCACATTAACTTTCGTTCATTTTTTTCGCTAACAGCAAAAATTTCTGCTGATTATGCACATATTTTCGATATAAAATTGTTTACTGAAATAATGCGTCAGGATTATTCCTGCATGACCTTCGCGCTGAAGACATATCAATAAACTGAAAGCAAGAGCATGATGCAATAGGGTGATTAAAATTTTTTTTTTTTTGCAATTTGATATTGCATTGTTGTTAAATTTTTTCCTTTTATATTCCTAGACTTTCATGCCAAATTTTATTGAAATTGAATAGCATTTAGAGGTCGCTCATCGAGACTGAATTTTATAGTATCTTCGTTAATGACATGAATTCTTATAATATAAACATTAAATTAATCATTATCTAAAAATCAACATTAAACATTAATTACAGCGAATTAGACATGTTGAAATGTTAAATAACATAAAATATAATGATATGCAACAGTTACTGCTTTTTTATTCATGTATACATTGTATTATAAACATAAACAATACGCTATACTAATGATCGTCAGTTCAACGCTTCTTAAATAACTTCAGTGTACTTTTCTTCAAATTTGGCACTCTCTGTCTGTGATCTTCTATAACTTGCAGCAATCTCTGCATTTCAGATTCCGTTTTAGTGAATAACTTTTTAAATAATGACATCAGTGCAACTGACCGCGCGGCTGTATCATTGACGCCTTAAAGGAATCAACAATACACTTAGCTTCAGCAAATGACAGCAATAGATTCCAGGATACTGGGTCAACTTCATCGAAGCTGGTATATACCGACTGAACGCATTGCAGATAGTGATGAGGTACCTACAAAGTGATACAGTTAGTGCAATTCTTCAATCTAAACACTCAAATTTCATTTCCGCAGCATCAGACACCGTTTTGTATAAGACAGAATTTCATGAGATCTGCTTGAATAACAATAGATCGTTAAACGAAGCATCACGACTCACAGGACATGAGATCCAAGCTTTGACGTAAATTTGAGTGGCAAATAAGCGAATTCTTGCAAAATCTTTACCTCTGAATGTGTGAGCTAGAACTGATTTCTAAAGAAGTAGATCTTGAAGCAGTATGTCACTTTTGCCATCCAGCGAACCATATGGTAATTGCTGTAGTGCATGAAAGTGGTACGGTTGGTTGCTTACACTGACGCCAAATACAAACAATCAGGTTGTGATCATCCCTCTGTAAACTTCACGTGGTATGTAACTGAGGCACTTGACAATCTTATAGGAATGACACAACACTGTGTTTGTATTCCACAATAAACGGATGATCTAGTCTCGAATCCTCTAGCGGACTATACAGCTACTGATCAACCTTAGTCCAAAATCGTTAGAAACGTTTGAACAGTGGAATTTTAGGGCTGTTTGTGGAGCCATAAAGAAAAAACAAACAATTCCAATGATCAGTTCCTGCACATGATGTCGGCAGTCATAATGTAACAGCTCCTCTTGCAAAATATCCCCTTAGTAACACCAGTGTTGATGGATAATGTATCAAAACACAAACCAATAATCTCATCAGATACCTCACAAAGTCTTAACAGCTGTATTTTTGCATTGGCTTGTGCCTTACCAGCACGGTTGGTATTTTAGCTAAACCTAAAATCTTCTCAACTTCTTTCCCAGTTAAAACTACAGCTAATCTGTCTACCTGTGACTGCAGCTCTTGATAATCTGTAGTTTCCTCCATTATCTTTCCGTCCCAGTGAATGACCAATGGGCATTTACTTCTAAATTAAAATTCTGATTTCAAATTTCTTGTCTGGCATCGAACAATGTGAAAATTTGAAGAAGGTCATGTGACACAATACCGAAGCTTCTTGTAGTAAACAGGAATCTCAATTTCAAAATCTTCGTCATCTTTACCTTCATCCTCACTTTCGCTGTTGTTTGTAGACCAAATAGTAACGAGAACAGTCACATGTCTTCTTTCGTCTTCAACTACTCTTTGATTCTCTTAGACTGCTTTTCTTTATGAAAATCGTTAACAGTTACCTTAATCCTTTCGGATATTGTCTTCTTCAGTAACTTGTGATTTTAGAAAACAATCTTCATAGCATGACCAAAGGTTAGTAGGACATCGCTAGGCAGACAAGAATCCGTTTGTCCAATCAACCAAAATTCAGTTATACGTCTTGTCAATACAATTTGTGAATTACCACTTGATGCTGATGCCATATCAATTCAATAGTTTGTATTAGTCAAAAACTACTTTATTATCCAGCAAACTTGAATAATAAAATTAGATATAAACTAATATTCAAATATCACGGTATACTTTTAATTTTACAATGAACTAAAATTGCACTATAACAAAAGCAAGCAAGCGACACATCAGAACTGCCGCATTCTCATACAGTGAAACTTCGGGTCGCTTGAGCGACCTCTAAAAGTGGTCATTTTTCAAAAAGTTTAGTTATTCTTGATTTGCTTGACAAAAGGAAAACAAAAATGAACCACAATGCATTAGAATCGGAGAAAATTATATTTTTACCATGCAATGATGAATCACCCTACTGATGCAACTGAGTGCAAACGAGTGAAATTTAGAATCAATTTGATTAGCTTATTTAACCCAATCAATTGCTGATGCATTGAATAATCAAGTGATAATCCAGATTGATGATTTTTAAATAAAATATAATTATCTCAGTTTTTATAATTGTGATTATTTTGCTGCTAATTTTTATGCAGCTAATTTAGAGAAATGATTGAACTCAAAACCCCTGATATTATAATACGTATAGCTCTTCAGGTAGGTCTATGGCTGTATCTCAAGAAGTTGACCTGACAGAGCACAATCAATGTGATATTCGGACTCAGAACACCAAAATCATTTAAGAAACCCCTGACGATTTTTTTGGCTGTAACCCAGTGTAATATTATAAAATAACATCCTATATATATAAAAGGCAATTGTGTATCTGTTCCACCAATAGTATTTGATAAAGAAATCACGGTATGGGAACGCCGTCGCTAAAAATAACCTATGACGTCATTTCCCGACTACTCAAAAAGCCGAATTGAACTTGCGCACGGGTGCCGTTTCGTGCCACATCAACTTGCCTTTGTGCTGCAGATTGGCATAATAAAGTAGGTATTTTTTACTACACATACGACAAGATAAGCAACAGCAAAAAAAAAAAAAACAACAACACACGGACTCAACGACATCGCAACATAACATACTTATCAGATTTCAAATTTATAAAGAATAAAAAATTCGACGGGCTTACCAGCTAGTATAAAATAAAATACTGCACCGTCATTTCGTTTGTTTACAAACAACTCAATAGACAAGAGCATAACTGCTGTAATTAATGTTAAAATTTAAACTTCTACTGTGAACATATTGATACAACCACCCATCACCAACTTCATACCCCACACAG
The DNA here is from genome assembly GCA_021962125.1 of Bulinus truncatus. Lineage (NCBI taxonomy): Eukaryota > Metazoa > Mollusca > Gastropoda > Planorbidae > Bulinus > Bulinus truncatus. The sequence continues at coordinate 2,888,779 of JAGDYQ010000124.1, forward strand.
TGAACTGTGGCCCCACTACTACCTGGACATGTACATGTTGTGTAGGTAAATTTATTAAAGCTAATACCTTGTAATTGTCCACGATGTGACCAACGCTGACCTGTTTATAACATCTATGAGGTTGTCACAATATAAATCTCAATTTGTCCACATCTCGAGATTCTCTGAATTTCTTAAAGACTTTCAACCAGAGATCATCATAATGTCAACACAAAATGTTCAGTTTATCTCCCAGATATTTGTCACGTGTCATACATTTCAGCTTAGCAACGTCTCTCTCAATGTTTACATTATCAATATTGACCTAATCAACACTGACCTTATCAACACTGACCTTACCAACTCTGACCTTATCAACACTGACCTTACCAACACTGACCTTATAAACACTGACCTACCAACTCTGACCTTATCAACACTGACCTTACAAACATTAACCTTACCAACACTGACAACCCGGCAGTTTTCTTTACCAAAAATCAATCTCAAGGACTAGTGTCTGGCCTCAGTGTCATCAATCACCACACGGTGCTGACTGTGTCTGAATGTTTACATTTCTAACACCGACATATAAGTGCTCTTAAAGGGAATATATATCTAATTTTTACTGTATTTAAACAATTTTGTTTCATACAGTGATAAAGAAATGCATGTTTACAGTACATATTATAATATATAATCACGATAAACTAAAACTTTATTTAGTGTCAGCAAAATTTGACTGTTAAATCATCAGCTTTAGAAAATTATTCTGTATTTACTGATCACAAACTTTATTTATTATATTTTTAACTCTCAGTTACTTATTAAAGTAATTACAAGTTGTTTATTTCTCATTTTCCATTCTTCCTTTGGAGTCCTCACTTCTGACTGTCTTCTTTTATTATCTATGCTTATTTGGTTGAACCGGCCCTATGGAAAACGAATTGTGCTTGGCCCAGTCTGGGTAAAGATAAGGATGATAAATGAAAACTAAGATTTTTTATTAGGAAATATATTCGTGTTTGTATTTTATTCATTCTTTACTAAGAAAAAAATTACGATGAAATTAACTTTACATAACAAGCCTTGCGTGTAGCGAATTCGTTCAGTATATCATCAAATTTTACTCCAATATCAATGAAATATACGTTGTATTCTTGATGTCACGAAGGATATCTTTCACAATATCATAAGCTTCTACAGTAATGAATTTGTTTCTAATCTTCTTTCCCAGGTAATGATGATCAATTTCTGTATTGGTAACACAAGAAAGATGTTCCCCCATTACTTGAAACAACGACGTAATAGATAAAAAAAAAAAAAAAACAACAACTGTAAAAAACCTAAAAACAGAATAAATACTCCGACCTGTACATGATTACAAGTCATAATGGGGTCATTCCACGTCAACTCAACCAGTGGTGTTCACCCGACCCCCTCAGATCTTCCTGAAATTTTCAGGGTTTGTGATACATTCAAAGTTGAGTGATTCCTGAAAATTTCAGGCCATTTGGTCAAAAACTTTCTGAGATATGATTTTTTTAATTTTTAAGGGTAGTCGCGAGTGCGCGTGACATTTACATTTTCGCGATATTTGAACGTGAATATTTCAAAAAGTAAATAAGGTATCAGGCTGAAATTTTCAGTATTTACTCATTGTTTTGTCATAAGTTGAATGATGTATTTAATTTAAGTATAGCTTGCACACAGAATGCCCTAAAAAATTCCAAACATTGCACTTCAGACAGTTTTCATCATTATTTGACCACGCACGCTTCGGGCCTCATTAACGTGTATTATGGTAAATCAGCATAGCAATGAAATGTCAATCAAATTTTATGAAAAATACAGTTAGTTTTAAGTACACAATCAAATTACAGATTGTTTTTATCAACCATACAAGCAACCATGCAAGGCGGATATCAGCGTATGCTCATTATGCTGCCGATGCAGTTAACTGATGGTATCTTATCTATGTACACACAGTCCTACTATCAAACTGTTTCTTGCAATTGGCATTCTGTGTGCAAGCTACACTTAAGATAAATACATCATTCAACTCAGGACAAAACAATGAGTAAATACTGAAAATTACAGCCTGATACCTCTTTTAGTTTTTGAAATATTCGCTACGCAATATTCAATAATAGTGTATAATCATGTAATTTCATGCAATTTTTCACCTAGAAGGCGTTAAGACACCAACATGAAATTTTCACCATAGCTAGTACTTGCCAAGGTTAACAAGTGTGCAAAATATGAAAAGTGTGAATTACTGCCCACATGGTCATCTGGGGGTCGCAATAAGTGTTAAAATGGATGACCATGATGCTTAAAGGGGCCCACCATGAGTACACTATTATTGATTAACAGGAATTCTCTATCAAAATAATAAACACATATATGGTACTTACTAATTGTATAACAAACATCATTTCATGTCTTATAGGTTCTTGGCTATACCGAGTCAAATATTGATGAAAACTGTCTGAAGTGCAATGTTTGGAAATTTTTAGGGCAGTCTGTGTGATATGCGTGATATAAAATTGGTATTTGTTTTTGTAACCAAAATTTGTGATATCCTTGTTCATACAATGGTTTCAGTTACTCATTTGTGGATATTTCAATAATTTGCTCCTGTATTTCTATGGATTCATCTGTGCTAGGTATGTGAGTTTGTCCACTTGCGAAAGGGTTCAGCACCCAGTCGGGAATATCCAAGTGAAGAATGTCTTCAAATCTTTGGTTTATGTCTGCATGAAGAGCCGTTAAGTGTTGACAGTAAGCAAGCAAATATTCATCCCTGTTTTGCAATTTCAAAAGATTTGGAAACAGAACATTCTCCTCTTGCCAAGTTTTGTTTGTACAGAAATTTTTGCCATAATCGCAGACATTATGCTTTTAGTTTTGATTAAATTTAATTGGTCACCTTGTAGTTTCAAATTAGTTTCGTTAAATTTGTCAAATAAATCAGTCAAATAGGCTACGTCATTTTTTGAGTTAATTAAATTGTGTCGCAAATCATTGTATTTGCTTTCCAAGAATTCCAACACAGAATCAAAGAGGTCATAAAAGCGATTTAAACATGCACCTTTGGATAACCAACGTACTTCTGTCTTAAGTAGTAAACGATTATAGTCTTCATCATTTTCCAAACATAGTTGAGCAAATAATCTCATTTAAAGCATTCCTTTTGATTTTATTAACTGCTTTAATGACATGATCTAGTGATCCATACAAACATTCACTAAGATTTTTTGCGACCAAATGATGTCGATGAATGACACAATGTACTGAAAATACATTTGGTACAGCTTGTTTTAAGTATGCCAGAAAGCCTCGGTATCTTCTTACCATTGCCGGAGCACCATCAGTAGCAATAGAGATATTAGTTAAGGGTTTATCTTTTACATCAAAATAACTTTTTAATTGAGTAAATAATGTTTCTCCTTTTGTATCGGTATCCAAACATTTAGCAAATAACAATTCTTGACAAAAATTGTCTTTTTTTTTTTTATAAATCTTACATAAGCTAAAAGTAAAGCTTCGTTTCCTGGTAAAGTTGACTCATCAAGGTGTATAGAGAATTCAGATGTTTTTAAGTACTCACATAAAGAATTTTCTACGGACTGAGCCAATTCGTCAATCCTTTGTAATTTTTTTTTTACTTCTTTACTCAGTGGAATTCTTTATATAATATCGAAAGCTGGTTTGTGCAACACGGTGAGTATTACCTGACTTACAGCTGGTAAAAAAATGTCTTCAGCAATAGTATACAGCTTTCCAGACTTTGCAATCAATAAAGAAATGTTATAAGAAGCACGCAGTCCATCATCATCTCATTTATATGTTGTCCCAATAAGTTTCTGCAGTGACAGTGTTTTCAAATATTTTTCTTTGTTTAAAAAAACGTTAAATCCTTATCTTTTTTATCACTGTGCATTTTTATTAAATGCTACTTAAGCTTGGAAGGTTTCATGGAATCATTAGACAACGTTTTATTACATAGAAGACACATAGGTAAAGTACTATTTCCAGGTGATGAAATAAATCCATACTTCAAATATTCAACACTGTATTGTCGGCATTTTTTCTTTGGCTCACTCATTCTTTTATCTGTTAAAAAGGCACAAAAGGATATAACCTAGAAACTTTTGGACACTGATTGAAGTTCGGCGCCATACATACGATACCAGATAGTAGATAATTAGCTTATCACAACATTTGTCTCTTGAAAATAAAAGGGCGCTTAGCATTGATTTATTCCAGCCTAACCAGGTCATCTTTTTTTCCACTGGTATGTGTCACCTACAAATGCAAACTCTCTATAAACATGACCAACATTGCAATCAGAGTAAATATGGCGCATTTTCTGCATAAGCGTGTTTTCTGCCGTCTGTCTCTTACCATGCAATGCTTGTTATTTTAACTTAATTAGCTGGCGCTCTTAGTTTATTTATTGTTTTTATTTTTATTTCCATTAAAATAAAATGGATTTTAATTTTACTTTTTTGCATTTAACCTTGCGCGGACCCCCTAGAGTTGTTCAGGGACCCCCAAATGAATAAAAATTTTCCGCGGACCCCCTGGATGCTATCAGGGACCCCTGGGGGTCCGTAGGGACCACTTTGGGAACCACTGGTCTAAATGAGTGAGAGACAGAGTGATGTGGAATGTTCGAGGTGGATGGAAGGAAATTATATAAAGACGATGTTCAGTTGAGAAGGAAGAGAATTGAGTCAATCGAGTCAGTGAAGTTATTTGAGTTCAGAAGTTCAGTTGATTATTGAGAGAGTATTCGAGTACATATCAGAAGTTTTAGTTGATCAGTTAAGTTCATTGTTAACAAGTATTATTCATTGGATTTATTCTGTTTATATATTATTGTGTCGTCAAATAAATTATATGAACCATGGACATGAATTGAGTTTTCATTATAAACCAGTTCATACAAATAACGTCATTTACACTCAGTAAATATATATATATATATATATATATATATATATATATATATGTTAACATCTAAAAACTTTGAAGTTAATTAAAATATATTTAAACTAATTCTGATAAAATATTTATTCTGCGATTTAGTTTTTTGAAATTATATTTAATTTTATCCTTTGTATATGTTTATCTTTCAATTTCTACAGTATCAACCATTACTGACCATTTAAAATTTATTTCACACTTTCCTTAATTGAAATATGATCACTTGGAACAGACAAATTAACTTAGAATTGAACATAAAAAATATCTTTCAACATGCTAAAGTTTAAAATATATAAGATATTAAGTCCACATGTTATGTCTGTTATATTACCACAATGTAAACACTATTAATAAATTGTGTTTCATTTTACCATAACATTTATTTCCCAATGTGTGAGTTTCACTGTCCACCAAGTGACTTTAGATGTCAACAGTAATACAATTTTTAGTCTGAAATAAACAAATCGATAATTCATAAAAATAATAATAAAGTTTACACTTGAAAATATTCCAACTCAGGCTGGTTAACTTAAATAAATATATCTCAAAATCAAGTTAAATTAAATATCTGAATAAAAACTTCTATTCCTGCATTTTAGAAATCAAAACATAATTCCTGCAATAAAAAAAAAACACCATAAATATAAAAGTTTATTGTTTCAGTAATTCAATTTTTCCACATTCTAATAATTGAGTTTTTTATGCACCTGGACAATAAAACATAACATATATCGAGATTTATGACTTAAAAGAAATAAAAAATAAAATTTAGATATTATGTTATATAATACACCAATGACACATATTTGGTTACTCAATGTATTTTACCTGAAAAATTGTGTTAGCTACACTGTTTACTGAGGTACATGATAAATCAGCTAAAATAAAACATATCAATATCCGGTTTATGCCAACTTGTAAATAATCTCTAAAATATTAGTTGATTTCTATGTATATTAATTTATAATTGTCAGTATTATTGATTAATGACTGGATATTTGACTTTTAAGTTAAAGGTAAAAACAAATAAATCTATTTGAAACATTTTTTACATTACTAATTTATGTCTTCTTGGATTATGGCATTTAAAAAGATATGTGAGAGAATTTTCAAAATAAATGTTGATATTTTTAAAACTCAAGTTAATTTCATATGACTTAAACCAAAATTTGATCAACTTTATTAGACATTAAACTTAAAATGTTTAAAACTATTTGGTCAAAAGGAAAAAAAAAATAAAACTTTAAAATGTATTTTTATTTTAGCCATGTAAGCTACATGATAAATATTAAAACCTATTACTACAAGACTTCTTTTGAGTATATTTTTTTAATTTAATGTATGATAAATGAAGAAATAATAATATCTTAATTTACGATTGTGAAACGTTTTAACTCAAAGATTACTGAAATAAATATTCTTATTTCATTGTAACAACTTTATTACACAAGCCTCTCAATATCCATGTTTTAACCTTTAAAAGCTTTTTGCATTATTTTAATTTTTTGTTTTACAATTAAAAACTTATAAAAATTTTAAAATAAGTTCAATGGAAATGATAATTAAAAAGTATTAAAACCATTTACAAGTCAGAATCAGACCATCGGCTGGACGTGCTGTGCTTTGCTAAGACAGTACCTTCCTTATCCTAACTGTGGCTTTAGCTTAAGTCCCGGGAACAAAAATAGATCTAGTGACCGACATGACGGGAACAAAAATAGATCTAGTGACCGACATGACGGGAACAAAAATAGATCTAGTGACCGACATGACGGGAACCAATCGTGTTGTTTATGTGGGAGAGCCGATCATGTATCTCGAGACTGCAAAGGACGAGCGGGAGGTAGTGACAGACTATGTTACCTGTTCAACGGGAGGGGGCATTACGCTAGAAACTGCACTAGGTCCAGGGGAAATAGTTTTGGGAGAAAGGCACAACAGACCAGAACCATTGGCGCTACAAGACAGAGACGATTGGAAAGGGCACATCAAGCAATGTTAGTACAGGAAGGAGGTAATGATCTACATTTTTACCCTGGATTCGTGGGTAGTGAACCTGTGAAAGTGTTACATGACTCTGGAGCAAACATGTGTGTGCCCGTTGATCTTTAGTCAATGATAATGAAATCACAGGAAGAATGGGTCTATGTAAGTCATTTGATGGGACGATATACGAGTTACCCATCGCCAGCATTAATCTAAGAAGTCCATTTTACACAGGGCTAGTCGAGGAATTGGTGATTGACAAACCAATCTATGATATAATAGTGGGCAATATAGAGGGTGTGATAGATTGTAACCCTATTGAATATCAAAAGAAAATAATAAGTCATTATGAAGTACACTTCAAGAAATATAGACGTGATGTTGATCAAATCAGACAGACAAATAGATGGTCGTATGAAAAGAAAATGAAAAGAAAAGTAAACCATGAATGGAAGGATTCACCTAATAGACAATACAACAATTTTGACACAGTTAGATATATAAATTATAGAGGTTGCAGTAAGCATTTCCATAAACATTCCTATGTTAGACAGGTGGTAAATGTTGCTGATCCAGAATTTACGCCTTAATACCACAGTAGATTCATGACAATTGTTTCGAAATGTCGTAAGAATGACTATAATAATTATAAAAGAAGAGCAAAGTATGGTTTCACTTCAACCATAGAGAGAAATATGAACGGGAATCGGAAAGAATGTTTTAGATTTTAAAAAAAAAATATAAAATAAAAAATGCAGTATTTTTTTTTAACCAAACTATGTCCTGGAAGTAAGAAATATTGTTTACCTTAATCTGCATGTTTGCTTGCATATGTTGTAGGCCCTGAATGAAACGGTGCATTGAATGGAACACTGAGTTATCAGCGGATAAATACATTATAGCTGATTCGCTCAACGTTAATGGTGAGGTTCTTACAGGATATTATCGAGTGATCGAGTTACAGTTCTTATTTTGTAATGTTTAGATATATCGAAGGAAATATGTTTCGGCGAAGGTTCATCTATCTTTAGAGAAGCAAAGTTACGAGTGCAAAGGTAAGATTCCTTGACAAAAATAAAGATCATATTTGCGTTACACAATGTGTGTTGATGCTTCTTGTTAGTCTGTGAGCGATAATAGAAATTTGTTAATCTGTGTCTGAACTACACGATGGCAAACAAAAATAGGTCATAGTCGCTTTGATTTGAACTGTGATGTCACCTTGATTGGAACAAAATGTGTCATGTGTTCCAATCAGGGAAACTAATTAAAATACGAGTTTTCGTAACCTAGACTACATAAAAAATCTACAGTAATATAATCTCCGGATCATTCTCTGTAAAAAGTAAAATACTATGCTATTTTTATTTCTCAGATGAAGCGTGTCTGCTGCAAATGGAGTTCAGAAGATTTGGATCGGGCTGTTTCTGTGGTGCAGCGGGGTGACATGGACCTTAACAAGGCAGCAGAAACTTATGGCCTCCTAAAGTCGACACTGTCGCGTCATGTGACAAGGACAAATATTAAACATCATAGACATGAATGTGTTTTTACAGAAGAACATGAAAGATAATTAGTAAATCATTGTATTTCTCTTGAAGCAATGTATTTTGGTTTACGCATTGATGATCTAAGACGTCTGGCCTTTGATCTGGCAGAGGCTAATGCTCTGAAACACTGTTTTAACCAGGGGTGGGATGTCGGCCAAAATATTGACCGACACCGACACCGCTGTCGGCATTCCATCAGCCGCCGACACCGACACCGACACCGGTGTCGGTTTTCTATTTTCCGCCGACACCGACACCTGTGTCGGTTTTCTATTTTCCGCCGACACCGACACTGGTGTCGGTTTTCTATTTTCCGCCGACATCGACACCGGTGTCGGTTTTCTAAAGCGCACCGAGGCCGACACCGATCCCGGGTCGGAGGGTGGCAAAGGGAAATAACTGTGTATTTATTTTCCCTGTATATATCTCATACTATATATAAAGATGCACATCTAATTGAAAATTAATACTTTTTTTTTGCTATCGATATTTTTTTTTAAATTTAATGTATGTTTTCAATAAACAATTTATACTTTTTCTGGTGAAATATATTGAAGTAAATAGTGAAGTATATTTGTTTAATATATACTTACTTTTGTTACTGATTCTTTATAAAATCAATGTATACTTATAATCAAAAGTGGAAAAAAAATGTTTTATTAAGCATTTATTGAATGCAGTACTTGGTGAAAAATAAAGAAAATATAAACACATATTTGGACAGAGTCATCATAATAACTCAGGCCGCACATGCATAATTTATTTATCACCAAACACATCCCATTTTTAATCGCGAGAATTTAAAAATAATTTTGCCAATTTATTCTAAGTTTTTAAGCGTTTTACGTTGTATTTTAAATTGACTGAATATATTTACTTCGATCATTTGCCTTTTGAATGCTACTAAAGTAAAACTGCTATAGTTTCGAGATTGATCATATTTTTTTTCAGTACCTACTGGTACTATTGCCTTTTGTCAATCAGCTGTTTACAACGTAAAAGAAATATTGATCAACATCCTACAGTGTATAGTCAAATCGACTGGTAATATTTGTGCACATGTTATGTAACTATAAAGTTTGATACAAGTTTGAAATACCGGTACATTTGCAGCGTTTTCCTATCTTTCATGTTCATTATCTGCAAATTGCCGCTCCAAATTATAACCAACTGACCGGCTGCCTAGGCACCCACTAAAATAGTGGTCCCCAACCCCCGGGCCACGGACCGATAGCGGTCCGTGGGTCAAATGGCACTGGGCCGCCCAAGAAACGTTAAATTAATTCCTTTTTATTTATTGTTGTGTATTTCTCTCAGGATAGTGCGACGCCTACCCCCGTCGGGCCGGGGTGAAATTATCAAACGTCAAGCGGTCCGCGGAGAGAAAAATTATGGGGACCACTGCACTAACACACACACACCACTTCTATGGTACCGGTAGCTTTTATTTTTTTTAACATACTAAAAATATAACATAATAAGTAATTGTAAAATTGTAATGTAATTACTAAATAAAAAAAGTAAATAAATACCATTCCCGATCTGTGTAGTTTAATGCGTTTATTTTAATAATTATCCACATGGTGCCGAGCTATACGGGTCTCTAAAATAGTAATCTTGAAAACAATGTTCAGCTTCTTAACCAGACATGGGCAATCTACGTCCGTTAAACGTTTTTATTCGACCCGCAGTACACCCCCCCTTTGTTCATATACTTTAATATTAATTACATTTATGGTAGCTCATATAAAGTATTATAAACACTCCTTTGATATTCTCTTGGTCCGGACCTTCAATCAAATTCAAGAACCTGTTGTGACCCTTCAGTAGTTATAAATTTGCATCTGTGATCTATGATTGTGCAGCATGTCCATTACGATGAAAAAAATAGTTCTCAGTTGTACAGGTAGCATTGAAAAGTCACGAAAAACACTCGATACGGACATCAAGAGTAGCTGTAGTGAATAGATTGAAGTGACAAAAGTGTATGGTCAACTTCGAGATATGCCACTGTATGCTGAATGCTATTTTTATAGTAAATCTGAAGCGGCAAATTCGCGACTTTTATTCATTTCTCATTTATGTGTTGGCTTATGCTCAAGTATTGGTGAAGATTATATCACCGATTGCCTAAGTCAGCATGTCACTGCAAAATACAGATATGTCCAACAACACTAGAGCAATGATGCTTGGAAGTTTTTAAGTGGCCCTTCAGAGAATGCAGAATGCCGAAATAAAACCATGGCAAGGGCTACAAATAATGATAAAAGATTTGTTCCAGATCTATTTTTAGAGAAGAAAGAGACGTATGAAGATACTGCATACTTAACAGTTAATAGAGGAAGGAATCGTTTTTTTACACTAGAATTAAAAGTGAAATAAGTAGTGAAAAATGTTTTGTATTGTAATAGGCTGCACACTTTTCAGAACGGTGGGGGGTGGGGGGGCGCAAAAAAAAACAAACAAACTCGCACATGTCGCCTCATTAGCTAGCTACGGACTGGGCTTTTATGTAGTGCCATTGGGACGTATTGGTAATGTTTTAGTCTGACTGAGAGAAATTAAGTTGTGAAGAGTGTTAGTTGTGGGTTAACTTTGATTGTAGGAACATTTGAACAGGTCATTCTCTGAGGTTCTAAAAGACTTGAATAGGTTTGTGTGTAATCTTTCTCCAACATGGATATTTATAGAGAGATGCATACTAAACAGTGAACATAGCCCGTAGCCTTCCTATCTGCTTTCAGTCACAATTCAGTTAATGTTGACAAGTCGTTAGACTGTAGAAAATCTCGCTTGGAAAAATAATACATTTGTTGATAAACAGATTTACCAAGTATTTATTTAATAAGAAAAGAAGAACTTGATAAAACTTTAAATTTAAGATTGGCTAAGAACTATCTGACGTTGTTCTGGATTATTTAGTTAAAGTTCTAGTATTTTTTAGGGCGAAGTTTTTGCACCGACACCGAACAAACTCCGGACAGTACAAATGCCGACACAGACACCAACTCCGGGCAAAGTAAAATACCGACACCGACACCAGCAAAAACTACCGACACCACCGACACCGACACCGGCTTTCCAGCCCTGGTTTTAACAAAGAAGACAAACTGGCAGGTAAAAAATGGTACAATGGGTTCATGAAAAGTCATTCTGAGCTGACGTTGCAATAAGGAAGGAACATAAATGGCCCGAGCTCAACGTTTTAACAGAGAACGAGTGCACTCATTCTTTAAGTTGCTAGAGCGTGTTTATAATGAAGAAAACACCAGTGTTCCTAGTTCAACTACCCAAGGAATGGATGAAATAGACGCCTGAAGCTACTCCATTAATCACTTCATTATCAAAAGGTGTTCGTGTTAAAGACATTTCGCCATTGCCTGATATAGATTTGAGGAAAAAAGCTATTAAACGAAAGTCTCGAGTTTCACATGCTGCAGATCTAACAAGCTCGTCTTACAAGAATTAACTCGCATCAATACCTGCTTATAAGAAAAAGATAGCATCCCATCTGATAGAGTCATTGAAAAAGCCAAAACCATCTGAACAAGTGGCAACATGCAGTAAGACAATACTGATGCAACCTGTTCCTGTTCTTCAACAAGACAGTTGGGTTCTGGTAAAATACACTTACGCATTTAAAATTATAAAATGTCACGTTTGTTACAACACTACAAAAAAGCAAGACAGGACATGGGAAGTTCATTTTTTAAGTAAATGTCAAAGAACATACATCCACTCCTTGCTAGAACATTCAGCCACTTATGATGTTGATGAAGTTTATTTAGTCATACACCAGACCCAACAATTCATCGTTGTCTACACAAGTCTTCGATTTTAGTGGTTACTAAGTTGAGTAAGTTGATTTTGGCAGTTACTGTAGAGACTGCTTGTTAGTAATATCAGCTGTTTTTAAATGATGTACTAAGTTAACAATGTGTTAATGTTTGTTTTTGTTTATCTTTATGAACACAATGACCATAAAAGATGGCAGTTAAAAGTAATGTTATCATAACGTTACAAATAACAATAAAATGGCTTATAATTGCTAAATATTTAAAACAAGTTTTTTATGGCTTCTGACTAAATGTTGAAATTAGGGCTACCATAATTTTTGGATCATCCAATTAAGGATATTAGCCGTTTCATTTAAGGCGACTAGGTGCCTTGAATGGAATTTTCAGTAGTCACTTATTTTCACTAATATCGCAGATTGTACACTACTTAATGCCAGATGTTTGGTGTGCATTATTGCATTAATGGTATAGCTTCCTTTTAGGACCTATAAGATTAAAAAAAAACTCTTAATATTAATATGAATTAGCAGCACATTTGCTGAAGTGTTCCATTTAGGGCAAATCTCTATGACACATAATATGATGTTTAGTAATAATCGTTGATTATGATTTAAAAAAAAAAACCAAGTCACTTGAAAAAAAAAATGATTTATAATTCTATGAATTATTTATTTGATTAATCATAGTGAAATTTTTTGTTGAAATAATTACTTTAATAAGAAGCTCCTTTAACAGGAATGAGAAAAAAAAATCAACAGTTAATACAGATAGATGAAAAGTCAGACAAATCATCGGGAATATCCAAAAGAGACCAGCAAGTCATCAAAATGTTGTTAGTGGTTATTGTTATTATCTACATGGTGAATCTTTTCCACAGGGTTGCAAATTACTTGTCAAAATATCTAGTCTCGAATATTAGTACCTTCGACGATATCACAATCTTTTCTTCATTATGGGCTATACTGTATTTGTATTCGGCTACGTTAATGGATCGGTCAACCTTATTATTTTTTACATTATGAGCTCTGGCTTTAGAGAGATGACCATGGCTTTATATGGCTGCCGTGATGTCAGTATTTAGCTGCTGTTACCTTAAAACGCGTTTTGTCCAGAGGTAAATTAAGCAGTCCAAAATGAAAGTAGGTTTTCCTCGAAAAATCACCTATTGATATCTTTATAATAAAACGAAACGGATTAAAATAATTATGAACAGAAAGGGAAAAACTACAAATATTAAATAATTCTTAAATATATAAAAGAAAAAAAAAACTTTTTGCAACAAACTTTCCGCTTTCGAAGTCAACATTTACATTCATTTCAAATAATCCATCTGAAGAATATAAATAATAATAATACAATTCATATTTTTTTCACAAAATGTACAAAGACTTCTTTTCATATACGTTCATACGATGTTTTTTAGTTTATTTTGATAATATCTATTAAACTCACATGTTGTGTTAATTTCAATAATACGACTTCTTTAAAAAAACACAAACTTTCTCTAATTACAATTGGTCCCTATAAAACTTTAATTGTAGTGTTATTTTAAATATACCGACCATTTGTACAAACACAGTATTCCTCTGTAAGACTTACCTGTAACGATACGTCTGAGTATACTACTTGTTGTACAAATTTTATCAAGCTAATGTAAATTACGCAAGACTCGTTGGCGTTGGGCCAAGAAATATATCTGCCAAAAACTGGTACTCTACAAGTTCTATAAATAGAACATAATTCCGAGCCATTAAAAATCGGCATAAAAAAAGAGTTTATTATTACAGGAATTGTGTGTTGATTTCTAGATCGTTGGAAAGAAAAGTTGTTATTCAAGTCTTTCATGTAAATTTTTATTGAGATATCTTTATTTAAGTTACCGTATTTTTCGGACCATATCCTCCAGAAATGAGGGGAAAAAGTCCGTGCGTCTTATGGTCCAAATGTAAAAAAAAAAAGGTTAGGGTTAGGGTTAGGCTGACAACCATAAAATTGTCAAAGTTAAAGTGTAAAACACTCTCCAGCCTCTTCTCTCACTACAATACGTACCGTAGATACCCATAAACCATGCAACGAAAGCATAGTAAGTCTTTACATGATTTATGGGTACCGTATTTACCGTACACATTGTAGTGGTAACACTGAACTTTTCTGACAGCTTTTAGCCTAGCTGGAAAAGTGTTCTACACTGTTAACAGTACTGTAAATGTTATAGCTACGGTAAATCACAGAAATAAATTACGGTTTTAATGCACATGCAATATTTTAGGACACTATTTGTTTCAAAATCGTAATAAAAATCTTTTTTTTTCTGCATTTCTATTCTCTAAAAACTGGTGCGGTTTATGGTCCGGTGCGTCTTATGGTCCGAAAAATGCGGTAAATATCCTGAGTAAAAATATTTTCAACTGTAAACTATACAATTATTTAAGGGAATTATTGATTTATTTATCTCAGACTAAAAAATTTATTACAGTTGACATCTAAAGTCACTTGGTGGACAGTGAAACTCACACAATGGGAAATAAAATTTATGGTAAAACTAGTTGCAAGTACCCGGCTTTGTCCGGGTTTAAAATAAGGTTTTCTGTTATTTAAGAAGCGTAATTCGACGTTTAATTAAGATTTAGAATAAGACGCGTAAAAAAGGGTTTATTTGAATGCAATAAAAGTGTACATTTATCTTAAAGCAATGTGATACATAGCATTTTTGGCAGTTCCTCTCTCTCTCGCTCTCTCTCCCCCTCTCTCTCTCTCTCTCTGTCTCCCTCCCTCTTTCCCTCCCTCTCTCCCTCCCTCCCTCCCTCTTTCTTTCTCTCTCTCTCTCTCTCTCTCTCTTAGGCAAGATTGTAGCAAAAGATGACAATTCCTATGAATGAAGGAATGGAATGTAATAATGTAGTGAGTAATGTGATATTTGGTTCCCCGTTCGTATCATATTTATAGTAAGTTAGCTATGTGGGAGAGAAGCTCGTAAAACCTGAAATCGGGGTAAATGTTAGTAAATTTCCATGACTTTGATATACAAAATAATTAATGGGTTAATCTTTAATTTTGTACACTTCCAACATTTTGTTTCTGATTCCTTACTCTCACATTTACATTGCATATTCATTCTTTCTGTCTAGCTTCTCCTTTTCAACCTGCAACTCACTATCCTTCAGTCTGCCAGAATCTCGCCTTATCATAATGTTTACACTCTCGCATACATTTAGCTATGTCCCTTAGAGTCATATCACTATACTCAGCTTAAGATATAATCCATAGTCCTGATCCATTGTAAATTTTATAAAGCAATCAGTCACATTTTCCCTCACGTGCAGAATTCTTCCCACTCAAGAATATTTCAACCAGCATTTGACCACCATCCAACCAATTTGACCTTGACGCAACAATCTCCACAAATTAACCACATATGATTGTATACATACAAAAACCTCACGAACGAAAACCCCAGCGGAAAAACGCCAGCGGAAAAAAAACCTCCACTGGACCTACTTTTATTACAAAATCGATTATTTGGCCCCCATTTTTTATTTACAAATGTTATATATAGACTAAATATATGTTTATATATATATATATAGTTAGTAGGCAACCCGTCCATCTCAAAAGATGATGGTAGCGCTTTAGGTTAGTCATCAAGTCGTGTTTTGAGAGCAGGTTCTTGAGTGGCTCAGCAGATCGATCTTGTACTGACAGACCGCAGTGGCCACAAATGAAGCTGGATGGAGGACCGAGGGCCTGTTTCTGCCGTGCGATCTTCCTTCTCTGTCTTTTGGTTTCCTGCTGTTGGTTCCTTAATTGTTCACCATTAAGGATGCCTTTGTGAACAGCCTGTCGCCACCCGCTCCGGTCGTCGGCGAGCTGTTCCCAATTGTCAAGGCTGATGCCCGTCAAATTGAGGTCGCGTTTGCAGACATCCTTGAATCGCAGTTGCGGGCGACCGACGGGGCGATGCCCCGTGGCAAGCTCGCCATATAGGATGTCCTTTGGTATGCGTCCAAAAATCGAAAGTAATAGTTTTAGCCCAAGTTCAAGACTAATCATATCTTTATTCTACTTTTTTAATTCTCGAGCCAAACTCACATTATATAGCAGAAATAATTACAAACAGCTTTAAAGTCTCAATGATCGCAAGCCAATCCTTTATTTCGGTAAAATCACTTAGGAAAATGCCTATTGATATACTGTATTGAACAACATGATGTTTTATAGCAACAAAATATCAATAATATTGACTTTATTTCGTTTTTAATATTTTGGGTGTTTTGTCCACTGTGCCATATGGCGGTTATTTATTTCCGCTGGAAGTTATTTCCGCATGGGGTTTTATCATACACTAACATAAGACCTCGGGTTAGATTCCTGTGAGTTTAACACCTAATCACGGAGCCGCACTATGGTATCAAGATTTGCAAAACACACATGAAGCAGTTTCTGAGGGGCGACCACATCATGACTTAGAGCCAAAATAATGAAAGCAGTGAGATGTACTGATAGTACAGCAAGATGTACTGACAAGATTGACTGATTCCATAACAAAATGGACTATTACCAACCACATCGATATATATTGATACCACATCGAGATGGTCTGATTCCACGGTAAGGTGAAATAATACCACATCGAGAGATGGTCTGATACCACAGCGATATATACTGATACCACATCGAGATGGTCTGATTCCACGACAAGGTGGAATGATACCACATCGAGATGGTCTGATACCACAGCGATATATACTGATACCACATCGTGATGGTCTGATACCACAGCGATACATACTGATACCACATCGTGATGGTCTGATACCACAGTGATATATACTGATACCACATCGTGATGGTCTGATTCCACGGCAAGGTGGACTAATACCACATCGAGATGGTCTGATACCACGCAGAAGCGTAGCTAGGGGGCGGGGGTACATATGTCCCCGAGAGCCGAGGTTCAGGGGCGCCAAAATGGTATATTTTAATATAATATTATATGGTTTTCGAATGGGGGGCGCAAAAAAGGTATTAAAAGGTATTGTGTCCCGGGCGAGAGTTAAGCTCGCTACGGCACTGATTCCACGGCAAGGTGGACTGATACCACAGATAGATGGTCTGACAATTACAGCGAGATGGCTGCAAGACACAGCGAGATGATTTGATAGCATGCAAAATGGTCTCATAGAACAGCAAGATGGTATGATACCAAAGGAGGATATTCTGATAACAAAGTGTGGTGGTCTGATAAAAAAAGCGAAATGGTCTTATAAAACAGCGGGATTGTCAGATATCACAGCGAGATGGTCTGATACAAAAGTGAGATGGTCTGAAGTGAAACAGTGATAACAGCGATTGGTTTGACGGTTATTATTCAATTTCACTTAGACCGTCAATGACTGGCCCGTTGTGAAATGTTCAAAGCAGCCCATATAAAACAGTTTTATTTGGTCTTTGATTCCAATTTTAAGAGAATAAAACTCATTTTGTGTAAGTCAAGAAAAAAAAAAACCCCAGTAAATCACGTGATTTATGTATGCATCTGACTGACGGATTGCAGGCTTGAAGAATCAAGAAAATTAGGCCATCGTAGCTTTTTTTAGTTAGCAAGGTTTTCAGAGACACTGCAAATTGTATCCTTTAAGTTTTTTTGTTGAGATTCTACGTTTGAATTCTGTGACACTTTTATAGAAATTACACATTCACCTACAGGATGAAATAATGCCTTGACAAATAATCTTCCATATGTTGGTTGTCGTGTGTAAATGATGAACATTTCATCTTTATTACATTCTAATGTAGTAATTACTTAGGAAATTTAGTATTTTTAACTTATTAATTTTTACTTTACTTTTTAAAATAACTTTATATTAATCAAATTTATTTAAATGCTAATTAGTTTAATTATTATACAGTTCTCTTCATACCTACTTTCATTTAATTGATTTCAACCAGCCTGTTTCCTTTATGCAATGATTTAACATCTACAGAAATTAAACAAATTGATACCATATGGTAAGTTATCAATTCGTAGGAGATAAACATCTCATATTTTAGGGACTTGAAAAAATGACAGACTGCTATGTGTTCCTGCAGACTGAATACTTATCTATCCCTTTTCGTGCTGGTAAAGATGTTCAGTAAAATACTTTGACATACATATCTAGCAATTAAAACAATTTTAAAGTTGTTTGTTTTATTATAAATGTGTGAAATACATTGACCTTTGTGTAATATTCTTATTACCTTTAAAAACTGAAACTAGTTTTCATAACGAGACATTAAATTTCTGTATTATTATAGTCACTTTATATTGACATGTAAACATACACTTTCACTTATTTGTATCATGAATGATTTAGGTCTGGTTCTTCCAGTACAATTGAATTCCATAATCAGAGTTTTGTGCAATTTTGAAGCTAGAGATGCTAAGTTGGAAATTAAATTTAAACAGTCTATGTATTATAAAGTCTAAGTATTAATTAGTTAAGTTAAAATCATTTTCATATACAAATATTTGTAGACAACATGTCAAATATATGTTGGTGACATAGCCGAGTGTACAGTTGCTTGTAGACAACATTTAAAATATATGTTGGTGACGGCCGAGTGTACAGTTGCTTGTAGACAACATGTAATATATATGTTGGTGACATAGCCGAGTGTACAGTTGCTTGTAGACAACTTGTAAAATATATATTGGTGACATAGCCGAGTGTACAGTTGCTTGTAGACAAATGTAAAATATATGTAAGTGACTAGACATAACTAGCAGCACAAAGATACTTTAAAGAGACACACCATTTTCCATTTATCAAGAGGAAATAAAAAAAAAATGTAATATAATACTATTTAAATAATCTCTAAATGGTTTAAAAATAAATGATAGCTTGATTAGAAATGCACTTTATATTCTTTTATGGGTTTAGTTTTACAAAATGATAAATTGAACCATTCAGTTTTACAAATTGGTGAATTGAACCATTCAGTTTTACAAATTGGTGAATTGAACCATTCAGTTGCTGTTTTTAATCCACCAGTAAAGAGTGTTCATCCCTGAGCTGACTAATATCTTGTGCTGCACACAAATATAGAAAAAATAAAGAAAACAGAAATTCCCCCCCCCCCCCACTGCCTTTTACAGGGAATTAATTTTTGTATAGGTTAATCCAGAACCGGACTTATGAAATTTGGAATATATTATATCAGCCACTGGTATCAAAGTTGTATAGAAAACAATTTCTGTGACCATTGAGTAATTCTAGTGATATTTATAATGGTTTCATTATGTTCATATTGTTAACATTTTGTCACTATAAAATCAACTTTTTAAATAAATCTTAAAAAAAGATGAGATAATCCATTTGTATAGTAATTAAACAATTATTGTTCAAACAGTGTAAAAAGAAAAATATGTTCAGAGTACATATTATAATAAGCAATAACGATAAACTACTGCGAGATCTAGCGTCAACAATAAAAACCGTTAAATCGTCAGCTTGTGAAAATTATTTTGTATTTTACCGTTCATAAACTTAATATTTTTTTTTGTGTTTCCAAATCTCAGCTTCTTAATAAACTATTTCCATTTTTTTTGGTATATGCAATCTTTGTTGTTATCATTTCCCATAGAGTCCTTACTTCTGGCTGTTTTATTTTTAGTTAGAAAAATTGGCTGCATATTCTTTAATAGAACCAAACTTTGTTGGTATTAATCATAGACATATTAAATATAAAAAAGTCACAGGAGATAACTGAAACCTGACTATGAAAAGTAAATATTTTATCAATTAATTCCCTTTGAATACCAAAATTGTATTTTGTTTTGTTTATTGTTTTTTCCAAGTCAGAAATATTCAAATTTATCAATCATATAGTATAATTGATTGCATATTCATTAATTATTTAAATATTGTTTATTATTACTGAACTGACCAATGCACATTTAAATTTTTCCAGCTTTACACTGTTTGCAAGTTCCAATTGCTTGTGACTTTTGTTTATTACGTCTCAATTTGTTTATTTATCAACACCGACCTTATCAACACTGAACTTAACAACACTGAGCTTACAAAAAATGACATTATCAGTACTGATCTTATAAATACGGACCTTACCAACACCGACCTTATCAACACTGGCCTTATCAACATCGACTTTATCAACATCGACCTTATCAACACTGGCCTTATCAACATCGACTTTATCAACATCGACCTTATCAACACTGGCCTTATCAACAATGACCTTCTCAATACTTACCTTATAAATAAGGACCATACCAACACCGACCTTATCAACACTGGCCTTATCAACACAGACCTTATCAACACCGACCTTATCAACACTGGCCTTATCAACACTGACCTTACCAACACTGAACTTATAAACACTGAACTTACCAACACTGAACTTATAAACACTGACCTTATCAACATTGACCTTATTAACACTAACAAGCCGGCAGTTTTCTTTACCATAAAACAATCTCAAGGATGTGTGTCTGGCCTCAATGTCATCAAGAACCACACGGTGCTGACTGTGTCTGAATGTTTATATTTCTAACACCGACAAATATAGTGCTCTTAAAGGGAAGATATATCTAATTTTTACTGTATTTAAACAATTTTGTTTCATTCAGCGATAAAGAAATGCATGTTTATAATACATATTATAATATTTAATCACGATAAACTAAAACTCTATTTAGTGTCAGCAACATTTGACTGTTAAATCATCAGTTTTAGAAAATTATTCTGTATTTACTGATCGCAAACTTTATCTAGTATGCTTTTAGCTCTCAGTTACTTATTATAGTAATTACAAGTTGTTTATTTCTCATTTTCAATTCTCCATTTGTAGTCCTCACTTCTGACTGTCTTCTTTTATTATCTATGGTTATTGGTAGGACCAGCCCAATACAAAACGGATTGGGCTTGGCCCAGTCTGGGTAAAGATAAGGATAATAAGTGAAAACTAAGATTTTGTATTAGAAAAAATTTCGTTTTTGTATTTTATTCATACTTTACTAAATAAAAATCACGATCAAACTAAATTTTCTTAACGAGCCTTGCGTGTAGCAAATTCATACAGTGTACCATCTAAATTTAATCCATCATCTACATTATGTTTGCATTCTTGATGTCACAAAGGATATCTTCCACAACATCATCAGCTACTGCAGTAATGAGTTTGTTTTGAATATTCTTTCCCAGGTAATGATAATGAATTTCTGTGTTGGTAAAACGTGAAAGATGTTCCCCCATTACTTGAAACAAAGACGTAATAGATAAAAAAAAACACTGTAAAACATAAAAACAGAATAAACACTCTGACGTATACATAATTAAAAATCATAATGTTTAATTTAATAATTTACACCTAGAAATAGCACGGGGCCTATGAAAGTGCGGGGCCAACTGTGGCCGCATAAGTTGCAGTGGTCTAAGGCCGGGCCTTGTTACTGGATTTTTGTTTTTAAAAATGTTACCAAACTTTGTTGTGTTAATCAGAGAAATATTTTGAATTTTTTTTTAAAGCCACAGGAGACTACTTAAACCTATGAAAAGTTAATAATTTAACGATTATTTCCTTTTGATTTCACATTTTTTTCAGAGCTAAGTTTTCAATTTGTTTTACGTCTGACAAAATTCAATTTCATTAATCAAAATGTGTAAATATTTAATTTTACAGTCTAATCAAATGTTTATTGATATATTATTTAAATACTGTTTTAATTATTGTACAAAAGGATATACATTCACATTTATTTTCAGTTTTACACTACCTGATTAAATTCAGTCGATTGTGTACCAATTATCGATATAAAATTGTCTATTTAAATTATTTTACTTTCTTGTGTTTATGATGTCGAAATATGTTTTTTTTATTTATAGTTAACACTTACTTATTGACAGATCAACAAAAAAAAACGTGACGTGACAGAAATAAACAAAAATAAACAATAATATCTGCCAATTGAATGTTTTATTAAAAATGTGTTTTGAGTCCAGACACATTAATGTACAGAAGATAAACAACATTAGAATAAATAAATATATTGATGTCAATAATAAACAAACGACATTAGAATAAATAAATATATTGATGACAATAATAAACAAACGACATTAGAATAAATAAATATATATTAATGACTATAATAAACAAACAACAGTAGAATAAATAAATATATTGATGACAATAATAAACAAACAACATTAGAATAAATAAATATATATTAATGACTATAATAAACAAACAACAGTAGAATAAATAAATATATTGATGACAATAATAAACAAACATCAAATGTTTATGTTGATATCATAATATAATAGAATGACAAACAAATAAAATACAACACCGCCATATTGTTTGTTTACAAACAACTCACCATACACGGCTACTTCCGCTGTAATTAAGCTTAGAATTTAAACGTCCACTGTGAACAGGTTGATACAACCATCCACTAACATACCCCAAACAATGAACTGTTGCTCCACTACTACCTGGACATGTACATGTTGTGTATGTAAATTTATTGTAATAATCACCCACCTTATATTTGTCCAGCCAGTGACCAACACTGATCTGTTTACTACATCCATGAGGATGTGACACTATAAAGTTCAACTTATCCACATCTCGAGATTCTTTGTATTTGTCGTAGACTTTTTCACAGACATCACGATACTGTCTCCACAAAATTTCCAGTTTATCGCCCAGATTTTTGTCACATGTCACACATTTCAACCAACACATGTCACTCTTAATGTGTACATAATTAATACTGACGTGGTCAACACGGACCACTGGACTGTCTTCTCTATCATAAAACAATCTCAAGGATGTGTGGCTGGCCTCAATGTCATCAAACACCACATGTGTGGCTGTGTACGCATCAAACTCCCACCACACGTGGCTTGCTGAATCTGAATGTTTACATTTTCTACACCAACATGTTGTGTAGTTATTCCAATGTTTACCTCCATATTGATCTCTATATCCATCTGTAAACTTGTCCACACTGTCAGTCACCATCCCACTTCCTGTTCTCCAGTTTTTTTTTTGTCTCTCTTGGTGTATAATGGATATGAAACTTTTGTGTCTGGCCAAAACTCTGGTCTGTGTGGACTGGTCATTTTAACATCAACTCTGACTGTCATGTCAGCTGTAGCTTTGATCAGTTTATACAGATCTTTGTCACGATGACCTTTAGGTAGATGGTTTAAGGTGAATGTATCAACAGGTATAAACTTTCTATGACCTGGATTCTTCTTACAGCCAATAATATATTTTTGTAGATCATCTTCTCCACCTTCTGACACCTGAGTTTCATGATCACCTAAAAACAAAATAAAACATTTCTTTCTATAATACATAAATGCCTTATTTTTTACAACCAAAAATCAATAAAATATTATGTTCTATTTTAGATTGATTTTACAATTGATTATTGCTTTAATAATTAAATATCAAGAAGTTAACCTTATTGCTAAATTGATTTTTTTAAAAGAAACTAAAAAAAAAAACAACATATTACCATAAATTTGATCCACTGGTTTGTCCAGTTTACTCTGACCAAATAACTTAGCTGAAGAGACAATAATATATTAGGATGTTATTTAACAATGTTCATTAACGGATGTAAATAAATATTGAATTATTAAATATCAGTATTTATGTCAATTTTTTATGATAAACTAACAAAGACATAAGAATTACTTATTAACATTTGTTATCATAAATTATCTTTCATAATAAAAATTATTTTACCTTTAGAATTACGTGTTCCCATGTTTATTTGTTAAGAATATTTGTATCTGAACACAAAAGAAATACATTGAAAATTTTAGATTTCAATAAAACTGAGAAAAACATATAACTCGATACCTCAATTTTATTATATATATATATATATATATATATATATATATATATATATATACTAGTAACTAAGGACTTTAAAGTTTATTAAATATCTTTGAGATAATTCTGTAATGTTTATTCTGCAATTAAGTTTTTAGAGCATTTTCGAAAAAAAATGCTCTATTGTTCCCGTTTTGTCTGTATGTCTGTCTGTCTGTCATCACACTAGATCTCAAAAACCGTAAAGCCTAGACCCATGATGTATATATCATTTTGTAGGTCTTGGCCTGCCAAGAAATAGCTTTTTTTCATTTTGCGATCTGACCTCTCAGGGCCGTAAAAGGGGCCTTATAAAGTACCGTTTTTTACTATATAAGCTATATTAATAATGGACCGCCTTATATCTCAGCAACCATAAGTCCTAGATGCATGATGTATATATCATTGTGTAGGTCTTGGCCTTCCAAGAAATGACTTTTTTCCATTTCGCGATCTGACCTCTCAGGGCCGTAAAAGGGGCCTTATAAAGTACCGTTTTTTACTATATAAGCTATATTAATAATGGACCGCCCTATATCTCAGCAACCATAAGTCCTAGACCCATGATGTATATATCATTGTGTAGGTCTTGGCCTGCCAAGTGTACACCAAAAGTCCATTTCGCGATTAGACCTCTCAGAGCCAAAATATAAGAGTTTGTTATGTACCGTTTTGCTTATATTTTAAATATAAATAATAAAAGCTAATCAAAGGGGCGTAATCATAATTTATTTTTGTAACAGTTATTCAACATGACTTACTTGTCCTTTTAATATCTTTTTTCAGATATATGCATTACACAATTGAATTTATAAACATTTCCAAAATTTACAAATATTTACTGAAAGATAACATGAAAATGCGCTAACACGTCCTGTGTCCATAATGGAACAGGCTTAATTGCTTGTTTAAAATTATATTTAATTTCATCCTATGTATATGCATCCCTCCATTTCAAACGTACAATCATTACTGACCATTTAAAATTTTTTTCAGACTTTCCTTAACCCATTAGCGCATAGCGTCCTTTTTTACTATGTGCTTTACAAATGTGTACTACCCTAACACCCCTGAATATTGGTCTGAACCAAATAAATCTGTTCACCCCTTCTTTATTTTTCAATGGTCAAAACCGGATATTATCGTATTTGCTGACATTTTGTACTTTTATTGTCAAGTAAACATATTTCGTCATACTAAACATTAAAATATCAAAGATATTTAGTGCACATTTTATGTATGTTATATTATCACAAAATAAACAATAATAATAAATTGTGATTAGTTTTACCATAAAGTGTATATCCTATTTTGAGAGTCTCACTGACCACCAAGTGGTAATACAATTTGTAGTCTGAAATAAACAAATTAATAATTCATATATATATATATATAGACCTAATTAATATTATATTTTACACTTGAAATTCAGGCTGGCTGACTTAAATAAATATGTCTCAATAAAATATTTGCATACAAACTTCTTTCCCAACTAAGTAGAAATCAAAACATAATTTCTGCCATAAGAACACTTATTATAAAAATAATAATTTACTATTTCTGTAATTCAATTTTATAACTTCTTAACAGGCTTACGGAGCCGCCAAATTTTTTTCCGGCTCCGGCTCCCACAAATTTGACGGCTCCGGCACGTCTCCGACTCCCTATTTATGGCACGTTTTCGATATACGGCCTAAAATGTTTCGCTATAACGGCCAAAAAAAAAAAACACTTTTGTACAGAAGTGAAAAAATTTTGATTATTTTGTATAATGCACCAGGGCATCCTACCTAGTTTATCCGAACTATCTGAAGATGTCCGAAAAATACAACAGCACTGATCCAACCAATGGAAAAGGGCGCAATAGTCACTTTTAAGGCACATTACCTACACCGAACTTTCCGTAAACTCAGCATAAGGGAAACCGATGGTGAATCTTCAATTTTGGAAAAACTATAACATCAAGGAAACTGTCGACAGCATCAGTGAATGATGGGAGGAATTAAAATTGACAACAATGAACCATGGATGGAAAAAAATATGGCCAGAATGTGTAAAAAGTACTGTTGCAGACAGAAGCGTACCTAGGGTGGGGGAAGGGGTCCAAATTCAAAAGCTCTCCCCGGCCATAGCCCTAAATTTTTTTTACATTAAATATAAAGTACATTATCTTATGTCATGTTGTCGAATGTCAAAATGCAGGGGCCACCAAAGCGGGGCCCTAAAACCCCTAAGTTCGGCACTGAATACAGAAGTTAATTTTATTCCTGAAATTAGGCAAAATATTTTGGAAGGTTTGAACGAACGTGATGTGCTTGCTCTACTTGAAGCTGATAGGGAACCTCCTCCTTGAAAACGATCCTGAAGTCAGACGTAGCGCACAATTTCTCGAGGAATTAACTCAACCATTAGCTGTTATAACTCATTGAAGAACGAAATAAAAAAGAAGGCAAAATAAACAACGGTGGACAATTTTTGCAAGCCACGCCCATCCTTACCAGCGGAAAATGATGACGTCATTGATCTGCAGGTTTCCACTTCGTCATTGTCTTCATTTTAAAAAAAAATAAACAGATTCATATTTTATGTAACATGACATGGTTTTTTTTTGTTTATAGACTATTGTTGATTGTTGGAGTTGTTATTATTTTATGTACAAATGTATGCAGCTTTAATTTAAATGAAATAAAAAGAGAAAATACATTTTGAATGATAAACCATGTTACATATTTAAACAACTTGGAACCGATCTCATTGAATTTGTATGGATTTGTACTAGAATAATTGATTCATTATACGGCTTTTCGCTTAGCGGCCAAATTTCGTGGAACGTATCTAGGCCGTAAAGCGAGGTATGGGTGTAATATATTTTATATATATTTATAAACTATACAAGTAATTGTAACTTAAGGTCGATGAGAGTCGAAGTCTGATAAAATTATTTTTGCATGCTATTAAACAGGGCCTGCTTTAAGATGTACGGAGCCCGATGATAAACTTTTATTGTTGCACTCCCCTCTACCCCCCTCACCCTTCTCCCTACCGCTCTCTACTGTCTGACACCTATGACTTATGGTTTAAAATAACATTTCTTTGACAAATATAATACCAGAGGTGGCCACGAGTGTGGTCGTTAAGTTCCGACATTTTATTTTTAATTAGTAAAATATACTTTAAAAAGTTGAAGTACTATCATTATATTAAGAATTAGTGAACCCAGGGAATTAGTGAACCCAGGGAATTAGTGAACCCAGGGAATTAGTTACACCAGGGAATTAGTAAACCCAGGGAATTGGTGAACCCAGATAATTAGTGAACCCAGGAAATTAGTGAGCCCAGGGAATTAGTGAACCCAGGGAATTAGTACACCCAGGGAATTAGTACACCCAGGGAATTAGATAAGTGAACGAAATCTAACGCATTAGGAGTCAGATAAAACATATCTAGGGGTGCGTGTGACTCTAAGAACCGCATTTAGTTATAATTGTAATTTACATGTTAAACTGGAAATCAATTAAAATCTACGCTAGAAGCAATATGCCTACATATTATTAAATAGACCAAGCTGATGTAAAACACATTTTCTTATAGTTCGAATAGAAGTACATGTCAAAATATTAGGTTTGATTTCTATTATTTTTTCAATTCAATTGAAAATTGTTTATAAGCATTCTTTGTCAGTAGCTATAAACTGGAGAGGAAAACTGATTATCTATAGACTGGTGAGACAAACTGATTATCTATAGACTGGTGAGACAAACTGATTATATATAGACTGGTGAGACAAACTGATTATCTATAGACTCGTGAGACAAACTGATTATATATAGACTGTTGAGACAAACTGATTATCTATAGACTGGTGAGACAAACTAATTATCTATAGACTGGTGAGACTAATTATCTATAGACTGGTGAGACAAACTGATTATCTAGTGACTGGTGAGAGAAACTGATTATCTATAGACTCCTGAGACAAACTGATTATATATAGACTGGTGAGACAAACTGATTATCTATAGACTGGTGAGACAAACTGATTATCTATAGACTGGTGAGACTAACTGATTATCTATAGGCTGGTGAGACAAACTGATTATCTATAGACTGGTGAGACAAACTGATTAACTATAGACTGTTGAGATAAACTGATTATCTATAGACTGGTGAGACAAACTGATTATCTATAGACTGGTGAGACTAATTATCTATAGACTGGTGAGACAAACTAATTATCTATAGACTGGTGAGACTAATTATCTATAGACTGGTGAGACAAACTGATTATCTAGTGACTGGTGAGACAAACTGATTATCTATAGACTCGTGAGACAAACTGATTATATATAGACTGGTGAGACAAACTGATTATCTATAGACTGGTGAGACTAATTGATTATCTATAGACTGGTGAGACTAACTGATTATCTATAGGCTGGTGAGACAAACTGATTAACTATAGACTGTTGAGATAAACTGATTATCTATAGACTGGTGAGACAAACTGATTATCTATAGACTGGTGAGACTAATTATCTATAGACTGGTGAGACAAACTAATTATCTATAGACTGGTGAGACTAATTATCTATAGACTGGTGAGACAAACTGATTATCTATAGACTGGTGAGATAAGCTGATTATCTACAGACTGGTGAGACAAACTGATTATCTATAGACTGGTGAGACAAACTGATTATCTATAGACTGGTGAGACAAACTGATTATCTATAGACTGGTGAGACAAACTGATTATCTATAGACTGGTGAGACAAACTGATTATTTATAGACTGGTGAGACAAACTGATTATCTATAGACTGGTGAGACAAACTGATTATCTATAGACTGGAGAGGAAATCTGATTATCTATAGACTGGAGAGGAAAACTGATTATTGTTAATTATGAATAGTGTTAGATTTGTTGATGTCATTAAGAAAATTTAAACATTTTTTGGGGGGACTTTGAATCTATGTCTGCTGAATGGGTTTGTTTGTTCTGTTTTCACTTTCATCATTTATCAATATAAATCAGTTTGTTTTATGAGAAGATTATTATAATCAAACTTTTCTCGGAATTTCAAAAATAGTCAACAATCGGAAAATTTTTATGACGTCAAATAAATAAAAGTGATTGGTAAAAGATCCACTTTTAAAATTCATTATTTACTATCGATCCATTTCACCCAACTTTATATTGTCCAAGATGGCGGTTTGGCGGTACGAAGAGGGTAGGGTCCTGCAGTCCTGCTTCATGTAATTCTAATTAGTGAGATCTACGACAAGTGTCATTTGTAATGTGTCATTTGTGACGCATATCAGATGATGTGCTAAGTGAGCATACTGGGCCGAGTGGGTCATACGACTAGCCTAAACAAATCAAAATATTGAATGTTGTTTATTTAGTCACATGACTAGTCTGAACAAATAAAAATATTGACTGTTGTTTATTTAGTCACATGACTAGCCTAAAAAAATAAAAATATTGAATGTTATTTATATAGTCACATGACTAGCCTGAACTAATCAACAATTGAATGTTGTTTATATAGTCACATGACTAGCTTGAACAAATAAAAATATTGAATATTATTTATATAGTCACATGACTAGCCTGAACTAATCAACAATTGAATGTTGTTTATATAGTCACATGACTTGCCTGAACAAATCTAAATATTGAATGTTGTTTATATATTGCTTACCCTCTTTCCCCTCCCACGGGCCACGGTCTATACTGCACTTATAAACCTTGTGTCATTTGAAAAGAAAAATAAAAAGATGGCGTTATACATTAAATGGGAACTATTTACGTTTTACTAGGTGTCTCTGTACTAGTTACATTCATTACTAGAATACAATCAGTGATTACAGAAGACACTGATTTAATGTCACAGGGAGATTTTGTTCTGATCAGAGGTAAATGTAGCAAAATGAAAGTTGGTTACCTCGGAAAATTACAAATGTATAGCATTACAATAAAAATAAATGGATTAGATTTACTCATTTAATGAGGCAATGGCTACTATAATGAACGCTCTCACAAATACAAGCAAAAAAACACCAGTTATTGAATCTAATATGTTACTTTAATAAGTGAACATTAAAAAAAATCATATCGATAGATACTAGACACAATTAATTCTTCTCAAATGATCCATGTCAATAAAAACTCAAGGTAATGTGCATTAAATAAAAAAGTGTGCAAAATACATGCTAGTTTAAATATTAATATTATTTTAACATATGATATATATATAAATCTGATTTGTTAATTAAAATAGGAAATAATAAAATTCAATTTGCAATTAGTCTGCTTTTGCAGATTTAAAATGTTGCTATGATGATTCTAACAATGATACAAGTTTTTTAAAGGTATGTGTAACACTATGTAACTTCTATGACCAAATAGATTTTTATAAAAAAATAGATTGTAAAAGTGAACATTTAAAATGCTACATTATTTATTATTACAAACATCATATTGATGTATAAATACCTTCTAAAAACAACAATAAATAGCAAGTGTTAAGTCATTCGAATAGGCATTCAAACCATCGTATTTTGAAACAAACAATTAGACAGTTGTGATATTTTTTTTTGTATTCCATTTGATTAGTTTAGTAGTTAATTAAAAGAACATATGCTGTGAGTGTTGGGCTATGATACAACGACATCATAAATAATTTAAAAAACACGAACAGCCATACCAAGCTATCTATCTATCTAATCTATCTATCTATCTATCTATCTATCTATCTATCTATCTATCTATCTATCTATCTATCTATCTATCTATCTATCTATCTATCTATCTATCTATCTATCTATCTATCTATCTATCTATCTATCTATCTATCTATCTATCTATCTATCTATCTATCTATATATCTATCTATCTATCTATCTATCTATCTATCTATCTATCTATCTATCTATCTATCTATCTATCTATCTATCTATCTATCTATCTATCTATCTATCTATCTATCTATCTATCTATCTATCTATCTATCTATCTATCTATCTATCTATCTATCTATCTATCTATCTATCTATCTATCTATCTATCTATCTATCTATCTATCTATCTATCTATCTATCTATCTATCTATCTATCTATCTATCTATCTATCTATCTATCTATCTATCTATCTATCTATCTATCTATCTATCTATCTATCTATCTATCTATCTATCTATCTATCTATCTATCTATCTATCTATCTATCTATCTATCTATCTATCTATCTATCTATCTATCTATCTATCTATCTATCTATCTATCTATCGTATCTATCTATCTATCTATCTATCTATCTATCTATCTATCTATCTATCTATCCTATCTATCTATCTATCTATCTATCTATCTATCTATCTATCTATCTATCTATCTATCTATCTATCTATCTATCTATCTATCTATCTATCTATCTATCTATCTATCTATCTATCTATCTATCTATCTATCTATCTATCTATCTATCTATCTATCTATCTATCTATCTATCTATCTATCTATCTATCTATCTATCTATCTATCTATCTATCTATCTATCTATCTATCTATCTATCTATCTATCTATCTATCTATCTATCTATCTATCTATCTATCTATCTATCTATCTATCTATCTATCTATCTATCTATCTATCTATCTATCTATCTATCTATCTATCTATCTATCTATCTATCTATCTATCTATCTATCTATCTATCTATCTATCTATCTATCTATCTATCTATCTATCTATCTATCTATCTATCTATCTATCTATCTATCTATCTATCTATCTATCTATCTATCTATCTATCTATCTATCTATCTATCTATCTATCTATCTATCTATCTATCTATCTATCTATCTATCTATCTATCTATCTATCTATCTATCTATCTATCTATCTATCTATCTGTCTGTCTGTCTGTCTGTCTATCTCTCTCTCTCTCTCTCTCTCTCTCTGTATATATATATATATATATATATATATATATATATATATATATTAATAAAATTGTTCAAAGTCTAATATGGATATAGTTACTTTTATGATATTTTAAACCAGTAAATCCTCATCTATTTATATATATATATATATATATATATATATATATATAATTTATCTTCAATTGTCAAAAAATGCATGTGGAATTACTAAAATGTAAAACAAAATAGTATTTTATTTTGCTTATCAGACTGGATACATAAAAAAATAGTTATTTAACTAATAATGGCTGCAATTTGTTTAACTTACTTGTAGTGTTATGTTTAATATAACGACCTGCTGTACCAACACAATGTTTCACTTATTACATCTACTCTGTGTAGTGCTGACATGTAGTGGTGGTACGTTCAATTAACAAGCCTAGTATAAATTCTACGCGCAAGACCATGTTTGTCGTTGAGCTAAGAAATAAGAAATGTGCCTTAAACAGGATTTCAAACTCTTTTAAAGGATGTTCGTATTAGTCATTGAGAAAATTTCCTATTAGTTATTTTTGGTATTCATAATCTCTAAAAATATAACGTAATTCCTTGCAATTAAAATATTCAGGAAAATCCGTTAACAGTCAAACAGCTAAGCGTATATGATTTACTTCTAGTTATATTACTAGTATAATGAATTAGTACCCTAGTAATGCTAATTATGTTGGTGAGAATTGACTATTTGCTAAAAACTATCACGTCAATATTCAATGCCAAAGTTTGGTATGAAAATATAAGAGAGGTGATTAAACCATTTCTATGTGGCCATGTAACGAATGTCAAAGATACGTAGGAGTGAAAAAAAAATCTCCTTACAATAAAAAAATGTTTGATATTGTTGATAGTTATTTTTTGTACATAATAAAAAAGAAACAGTATTGACGTAGTTCGTGTTATATTTTCTTTTATAGAGACATTTGATTATTACGTGACGCTTTTTTTTAATTGATTCGTTACTTCCATTTCTTTTGTAACTTTTATTTACTATTCCCTGACACAGTGTGTTACCTTTCATACACACACCTCACCATTCTCAGTCACAGTGTGTAACATTTCAGAGACACATCTCACCATCCTCTGACTCAGTGTGTCAAACTTCATACACACATCCCACATTCTCTGACACAGTGTGTCCCATTTCAGAGACACATCTCAACATCCTCTGACATAGTGAGATGGTGTGATACCACAGTGAGATGGTCTGATACCACAGTGAGATGGTGTGATACCACAGTGAGATGGTCTGATATCACAGTGGGATGGTGTGATACCACAGTGAGATGGTCTGATACCATATTGAGATGGTCAGATATCACAGTGAGATGGTCTGATACCAGAGTGAGATGGTATGATACCACAGTGAGATGGTTTGATACCACAGTGAGATGGTCTGATACCACAGTGAAATGGTGTGATACCATAGTGAGATGGTCTGATACCAGAGTGAGATGGTATGATACCACAGTGAGGTGGTGTGATACCACAGTGAGATGGTCTGATACCAGAGTGAGATGGTATGATACCTGAGTGAGATGGTGTGATACCACAGTGAGATGGTCTGATACCACAGTGAGATGGTCTGATACCACAGTGAGATGGTGTGATACCACAGTTAGATGGTCTGATATCACAGTGGGATGGTGTGATACCAGAGTGAGATGGTCTGATACCATAGTGAGATTGTCTGATATCACAGTGAGATGGTGTGATACCACAGTGAGATGGTCTGATACCAGAGTGAGATGGTCCGATACCACAGTGAGATAGTGTGATACCAAAGTGAGATGGTCTGCTATCACAGTGAGATGGTCTGATACCACAGTGAGATTAAATGTTATCACAGTGAGATGGTGTGATACACAGTGATTGTCTGATACCACAGTGAGATGGTCTGATACCACAGTGAGATTTGTGAAAACACAGTGAGATGGTCTGATACCACAGTGAGATGGTGTGATACCACAGTGAGATTGCATGATACCACAGTGAGATGGTCTGATACCAGAGTGAGATGGTATGATACCAGAGTGAGATGGTGTGATACCACAGTGAGATGGTCTGATACCACAGTGAGATGGTCTGATACCACAGTGAGCTGGTGTGATACCACAGTTAGATGGTCTGATATCACAGTGAGATTGTGTGATACTACAGTGAGATGGTCTGATACCAGAGTGAGATGGTTTGATATCACAGTGAGATGGTCTGATACCATAGTGAGATGGTCTGATACCACAGTGAGATGGTGTGATACCACAGTGAGATGGTCTGATACCAGAGTTAGATGGTCCGATACCACAGTGAGATGGTGTGATACCAAAGTGAGATGGTCTGCTATCACAGTGAGATGGTCTGATACCACAGTGAGATTAAATGTTATCACAGTGAGATGGTGTGATACACAGTGAGATTGTCTGATACCACAGTGAGATGGTCTGATACCACAGTGAGATGGTCTGATACCACAATGAGATGGTCTGATACCAGAGTGAGATGGTCTGATACCAGAGTGAGATGGTCCGATACCACAGTGAGATTGTCTGATACCACAGTGAGATGGTCTGATACCAGAGTGAGATGGTCTGATACCAGAGTGAGATGGTCCGATACCACAGTGAGATGGTGTGATACCAAAGTGAGATGGTCTGATAACAAGATAAGTTGTTCTGATACCACAGTGAGATTGTCTGATACAAAATTTAGATGGTTTGATAACACGATAAGTTTGTTTGATACCATTGTGAGATTGTCTGATACTACAGTGAGGATGTCTGATACCACAGGTAGATAGTCTGATACCACAGTGAGATGGTCTGATACCACAGCGAAATTACATCATACAAAATTAAGATTGTCTGATACCACAGTGAGATTGTCGTTACAAAAGATAGATGGTCTGATACCACATTGATATGGTCTGATACCACAGATAGATGGTCTGATACCACATTGAGATTGTCTGTTACCACAGATAGATGGTCTGATACCACAGTGAGATGGTCTGATACCACTGTGAGATGGTCTGATACCACAGTGAGATGGTCTGATATAATGAATGAAACAGTCTTGTCAGGGGTGGTGTGCGGTGGTTTTCTCTGATTTTATCTTATTCATACAAAAGACACTGTTCCACGAACAATTCCAATAAAACGTGGAAGTCAATTTGGATTAAGACAATCAATACTACTTTAATTACAGAAACTTTAAAGAATAGTTTATCATGTTGCAACTTCAATACATAATACCTCCTAGCTCCTTCTTGATTCTACACCTTTCCCAAACTCAAATAAAACAGGGGTGTCAAAAACAATGATCTCTTTCCTTTCCTCGCCAACCGTCTGTGTGTCTCGTCCCTTTTTCCTTCCGTTTTCTATAACTCATTCATTAGGTGCGTCAC
Source organism: Bulinus truncatus (assembly GCA_021962125.1). NCBI lineage: Eukaryota > Metazoa > Mollusca > Gastropoda > Planorbidae > Bulinus > Bulinus truncatus. The sequence goes on from JAGDYQ010000124.1 coordinate 2,924,377, forward strand.
CGTACTACAGGGAATTCCCTCTAACATCTACATTGATACAATAATTTATTGTCTGTCTATCTAACTATCTATCAATCTATATGTCTGTAAATCTAACAATGTGTCTGTCTATATATCTATGTCTGTCTATGTCCTTACAAGTCTGATGACACATTTTGATTGCACGGTTATTGTATCTTGTGCCGCACACACACACACACACACACAAACATATATATATATATATATATATATATATATAATATATATATAAAAACAATAATTAATATAAGCATTTGACAAATAATCTGTATTTTTCCTTGTCATAAAAATTATATTTTATGTTTTCATTTTTCAAAGTTTTCTTATATGTAATATTTTTGTTATCATTTACCATTCTTTGATTTTAGCCCTCATTTCTTTTTTTTTAAATTCAATAGAATTGTTTGCTTATTTTGATTTTTACCAAACTGTGTTGGTATTATTTATCGACATGTTACAAAATAAGTCACAGGAGACAACTTAAACCTGTAATTAATTTACTGATAACTTCCCTTTAATTTCAAATCAGAAAAAAAAAAAAACAAATTTATCAACCATCAAGTTTAATTATTTTTATGTTGATTTATCGTTTAAAAATTATTGCTCAATTGACCAATGTACTTTCACATTTATCCAGCATTACTATCTGATAAAATTCACTCGGTTATGAACTTATTTTAAATGTGTAATTGTCTTTTGAAACAATTTGTTTTTGAAGTCAAAATTTGTTTATTTATTTACTAAAATTATTTACAATTCAAATTAATAAACGAATCAAGAAAAATATGAATACAGGAAAAAAATTAAAAATATAGGCCAATTAAAAGTTTTATTGTAGGTGTAAAATATTTCAGTCCAGACACATTAATGTACATAGAATAAACAACATTATAATAAGTAAATATATTCATTAAAAAATAAACAGACAGCAAATGTTTATGTTGGTATGTTGGAATGACATACACACAAAACACAACATCACCGTATTGTTTGTTTACAAACAACTCAATAGACACGACCTGACCCGCTGTAATTAAGTTTAGAATTTAAACTTCCCCTGTGGACAAGTTGATCCCACCCCAACATCCCATTACCACCTGTATACCCCACACATTGAACTGTGGCTCCGCTACTACCTGGACATGTGTTCGTTGTATAGGTAAATTTATTTAATCCACCACCCACCCTGTATTTGTCCACCCAATGACCAACACTGACCTGTTTACTACATCCATTTGGACGTGACACTATAAAGTTCAACCTATCCACATCTCGAGATTCAATGTATTTATCCCTTACTTTCCTCCAAACATCATTATAATGTCTCCACACTATGTTCAGTTTATCTCCCAGATTTTTTTCACATGTCACACATTTCAACCTACACATGTCTCTCTCAAGGTTTACATCATACACACTGACCTGATCAACACTGACCACTGGCCTGTCTTCTCTATCATAAAACAATCTCAAGGATGTGTGGCTGGCCTCAATGTCATCAAACACCACATGTATGGCTGTGTACGCATCAAACTCCCACCACACGTGGCTTGCTGAATCTGAATGCTTACATTTCTTACACCAACATGTTGCGTAGTTATTCCAATGTTTACCTCCATATTTATCTCCATATCCATCTGTAAACATGTCCACACTGCCACTCATCATCCCACTTCCTGTTCTCCAGTTTGTTTTGTCTCTCATGTTGTAAAATGGATATGAAACGTTTGTTTTTGGCCAAAACTCTGGTCTGTGTGGACTGGTCATTTTAACATCAACTCTGACTGTCAGGGCAGCTGTAGCTTTAATCAGTTTATACAGATCCTTGTCACGATGACCTTCAGGTAGATGGTTTAAGGTGAATGTATCAACAGGTACAAACTGAGTATGACCTGGATTCTTCTTACATCCAGTAAAATTGTTGTGTAGATCAGCTTCTCCACCTTCTGACACCTGAGTTTCATGATCACCAGAAACTGGCGAATCAACTTAAAATTGTAAAGTAAAAAATATTTCAGCCTGATAAGTATTAAAATTTCAAAGATATATAGTTAACATATTATGTCTGATACATAACCACAATGTAAACAATGTTAGTTAATTTTGTATTATTTTACCATGAAGTACATTTTCCATTGTGTAGGTTTATGTGTTTATCACTTGGCTTTAGACCTTAGCCATGGTACAGTTTTAAGTCTGAAAAAAAAATCAATAATTCATATCAATAATATTTTACATAATAAAGAGATCATAATATACACTTACATTAAACATTTGAATAAAAGCTTGACTTTCAACAATGTTTAAATAATCATATTATTTCTGATATTGAAAAAAATATTTTCTATTATATATTTTTGACATGTGAATTTTCAGTTGATCACCTTGAAATGCTACAAAATGAAAGTATATCAAGAGTAATAACTTAAGAAAAATTCAAGAATAAAAGGTAGAAATTTTATATATATATATATATATATATATGTATATATATACATATATATATATTAAATACATACACTTAATATTTCAAAGTGTAACTTCATTGTGTCAGTCAAACCGCGGAAAATGAGGGCACGCTGTACATAAAATTGAACATGTCAACTGATTATTGTAAAAAAAATAAAAAAAAAATAAAAACACTTTTAATAATACAATTATGTGTGAAGAATAAAGTAATAATGAAATAATTTCTAATTTTAGAATTAAAAAAAAAAATTGGTGTATAAATATAGATAAGATGTGAAAATACTATGGCTGGGCCTAACGCTAACATTAGGCTACAAAGTGGGTCAAGAGAACACTTTCAACGCTGAAGTGTAGACAATAAAATATTAGGTATGTTGAAATTTTTTGTTTGGATAACTTTGTGCTGCTGTTTAGGGTAAAATCCCGATTAAGTAAATTATAAATATGTATGGCGCATTACAAAAAAAATGTTTACTGTTTCCGAATATGTATGCATTACAATAAAAATACTAACTAACTTCTATCTAAACTGAATGGTGTGAATGAAGATTATATTAAAAGAATCTTAAGCTGTGTTGAGCAAGTCTAAAAAAAAAAAAACTAAACAGGTAATATGGAGACTGGCATGGCCTGAATGAAAATCAAAATGTCACATCAAAACTACACTATAATTTTCTGGGGGAATGGGTGGATTGAGGCAGACACAAAGTGAACCAAAAATAAAAAGCAATGCAAATTAAAACACCCACCCCTGGAAATATGTTTGTCTGAATGAAAAAAAAATTCCAGATCTTAAAAAAGGCATTAAAATATATCTAACTAATAAAGAGAAAATTTAGTCAGGCAGCTCATTAACAACCAAGGCATCCAAAAAATTAACTAAAAATATGTAAACAATAAAATAAAAAAAAACAAGTTTTCTGGAAGGTACCAGATAGTGACCACATAGTCTTCAAATGATAGGTCAAATTCAACTTATCATAGTATGCATTTTCTCCGAATAAGTCAGCCTGTTATTTTGTTTTCTTGCTTATTTATAAAATAATTACGATAATTATATTGATTGATAAGGCGGCGTTAGATACGCCGCGGAACGACTATGTTATATTACTATGCTGGCTGCCATCTATTTACGCGCATACTACCATAGTATAAATTAAATCCAACGTCCTTACTTGCTGCCAGTTAGAACTGTTTCAATAGATATGTCTTTTTTAATTTATAAATGACAAACAATTTCCACTATGAGTTAGGTCAAGGTTGAACTTTTTTACATAAATGTCTGGAAATTCCGTTTAATAAAAAAAAACTGTTTAAGTGTACCAGGAAGTTAGGTATAGTCTGTCAGGTGTGTCCATAATCTTTCTGACGTTGGTTTCACCGTATATATTCAAACTTCTATGACGCTGCTAAAAATAAAATTTCTTTCTAAATATAAACTTAACTTGACAGTTAAAATGTAAACTCCTCAACAAACCATTTCTGCACTATGTTTTTATTAAGTTCACATCAATGCATTGTTCACTCTTCACACGTAAAATGTCCCGCTTCAGTGAATATTGAAACAAAAAAAAAACTGCGTATTTTTAATTGCTTACAAAGACAGTGGTGAATAACAAAACGAACAAACTCATTGGTAGTAAAAAAAAAAATCATTGAAGAGCAACATATCGTTATTTAATATTAGAAGATTTCAATTTTTGTTCATTATATTACATTTGGCAAATTAGATTATGAAAATTGTTTTTACATTAAATTTGGGAGAAAGGATTTTTTTTTTTTGTTTATAATTTTTTTTACAAGTTTTTTTTTGGAAGGAAGTAAAATATTGACGTAAATTTATTAGGGACTAATCAAAATTGACACTTTTTAAAAGATAGAGGTTGGTAAAAAGATTTAAAAATGGTAAAATTTTGTTATGTAAATTAATGGAAAAGACCTTTATTGGAAAATGAGTAATGAAAATAAATCTCAAATTTAGCACTGACAAAGAATTTCAATAAAATCATTATGGTTGGCCAAACTCGCTATATATATGAACATCTGATACATTTAACAAGTTTATCTTTATTTTAGTTTCTGTGTTCAATTTTTCTCATGCATGTCTTTACTGAAAAGTGTAGGATGAAGGTTATATTAAAATAATCTTAAGCTGTGTTGAGCAAGTCTTAAAAAATACACAAAACTGGTGATATAGAGACTGGCATGACCTGAATGAAAGAAAATGCTACATAAAAATAACACTATAGTGTGCTGGAGGGAGGGGTGGATTGAGGCAGAATCAAAGTGAACCAATAATAAAAAGCAATGCAAATTAAAACACCTACCCCCAGAAATATGTTTGATAGAATCTGGGTCCAAAAAAAATCCTGATCTTAAAAAAAAAGCCATAAAATTATATCTAACCAATAAAGAGAAAATTAACTGGCAGCTCATCGAGAATCAAGGCATCCAAAGAGTTTACTAAAAATCTGTAAACAATACAATGAAAAACAAGTTGCTGGAAGGCACCAGATAGTGACCATATGTCTGCAAATGTTAGTAGTATGTATTTGCATAGTATGTATTTTCTCCGAATATGTCAGCCTGTTATTTTGTTTGATTGTTTATTCAAAAAAAAAATAATTACACTAATTGTATTGATTTATAAGGCGGATTATGCTACACCGCGAGAAGACTAGTATTAATATATTGATTCAATTGACTTTACAATTATTTAACTCTATATCATGAGTTTAGGTTATACAACACTTTAATTAATTGTACATAGGCTCAGCCTCGTAGCGTGAAAATTCTACAGCAGGGGCCAGGAATTCTACTACAGCAGCCTTATGGTCGTCACTTGTTTGCATGGGTTAAAAAATTAAGTGTTTTATATTATAGTAGCCAACACACTGTTTTATTAACCTCTACTGCTGTCTGTTAATTTTACATGCAACGTCACGTTTAATATAGTAATATAACGTCGTGTATTACTGAAACAAACTTTCACTTAATACATCTACTTTGTTAAAATTACAGTAATGTTAATTTCAATATAACGACGTACTGTAGAAACACAAACTTTCAGCGAATTACAACTGTTCTCGATTAAACTTCAATATAACGTTAATTTAATATATCAACAATTAAACGAGCACAATGTTTCAAAAATACACATGATCTCTGTAATACTTACATGTTATGGTACTTTCAATTATTAACATAAGACTTGTTGTTCATATTGATCAAGTCGAGTATTAATTAAAATGAAGATCAAGACCCCATAAGGCGTTTGGCCAATTTGTCAGCTATTGGGCTATTCAGCCTAAAATCGGGTATTAAGCTATGTTATTATAAGTCATTATGTAATCAAGAAAATTTCCAATAAGTTATTCTGCTATTCTAAAAGTTTAATGAATAGGACGTAATTCCCAGACTTTAAAATATTAGAAAAATCCGTTGGCCGTCAAATAACTAAACAAATGGCATTTAGTACTAATAACATTACATAACTAATGAACTAGTCAATGGTGTTACTAAATGTATATGCCACAAGTAACAATTGCCTGAGCATTATCAAGGCATTATTAAAATTTTAAAATGTGTAATAAATATAAGAGATGGTTGAATACTCTACCTAGCTATGAATATTGTATCATTTATGTAGCCTTGTAACGTTAATAAAAGACGTGATTGAATCATTTATAAAGCTATATTTATTTTGAATGTGTTATATTTTCTTTTATAGACATTTCATTATTATTTCATACAGTTTTTCTGTTTCACTTTTAATTATCCCATCAGTGGTCTTTTCAACTAATTCATCAAGTGCGTCACTTATTTCAGTCATTTGATAACGAAATGCTTTGACACGATATTTTCTACATTCACACTTTGTTTCAAACAGAGGTTTTACAGACAGAATGGAAACATTCTTTCTGAATTATAACCATCTCTTTGTTGATGCTGAAAAGATAATATACATGAATTGGAAAGTTCCAAAAAAAGGTGAACGTTTCAAGGCATGCTTTGGCCATTTCTGCTAACATTAGTTGACCATGTCTGCTACCACCAGTTGACCATGTCAGCTACCACCAGTTGACAATGTCTGCCACCACCAGTTGACCATGTCTGATACTACCAGTTGACCATGTCTGCTAACACCAGTTGACCATGTCTGCTACCACCAGTGTATCATGTCTGCTATCACCAGTTTACCATGTCTGCTACCACCAGTTTATCATGTCTGCTACCACAAGTTTATCATGTCTGCTACCACCAGTTTATCATGTCTGCTACCACCAGTTGACCATGTCTGCTACCACTAGTTTATCATGTCTGCTACCACCAGTTTATCATGTCTGCTACCACCAGTTTACCATGTCTGCTTCCATCAGTTGACCATGTCTGCTAACACCAGTTTATCATGTCTGCTACCACCAGTTTACCATGTCTGCTTCCACCAGTTTACCATGTCTGCTTCCACCAGTTGACCATGTCTGCTAACACCAGTTGACCATGTGTGCTACCACCAGTTGACAATGTCTGCTTCCGCCAGTTGACCATGTCTGCTACCACCAGTTGACCATGTCTGCTACCACCAGTTGACCATGTCTGCTACCACCATTTGACCATGTCTGATACCACCAGTTGACCATGTCTGCTACCAACAGTTGATCAAGTCTGATACCATCTATTGATCAAGTCTGATACCACCAGTTGACCATGTCTGATAATACCAGTTGATCATGTCTGCTACCATCAGTTGACAATGTCTGCTATCACCAGTTTACCATGTCTGCTTCCACCAGTTGACCATGTTTGATACTACCAGTTGACCATGTCTGATACCAACAGTTGCCCATGTCTGCTACCACCAGTTGACCATGTCTGCTACCACCAGTTGACCATGTCTGCTACCACCAGTTGACCATGTCTGCTACCACCAGTTGACCATGTCTGCTACCACCAGTTGACCATGTCTGCTACCACCAGTTGACCATGTCTGCTACCACCAACTGACCCCGTCTCCTACCACCAGTTGACCATGTCTGCTAACACCAGTTTATCATGTCTGCTACCACCAGTTTACCATGTCTGCTTCCACCAGTTTACCATGTCTGCTTCCACCAGTTGACCATGTCTGCTAACACCAGTTGACCATGTGTGCTACCACCAGTTGACAATGTCTGCTTCCGCCAGTTGACCATGTCTGCTACCACCAGTTGACCATGTCTGCTACCACCAGTTGACCATGTCTGCTACCACCAACTGACCCCGTCTCCTACCGCCAGTTGACTATTTCTGCTACCACCAGTTTATCATGTCTGCTACCACAAGTTTATCATGTCTGCTACCACCAGTTTATCATGTCTGCTACCACCAGTTGACCATGTCTGCTACCACCAGTTTATCATGTCTGCTACCACCAGTTTATCATGTCTGCTACCACCAGTTTACCATGTCTGCTTCCATCAGTTGACCATGTCTGCTAACACCAGTTTATCATGTCTGCTACCACCAGTTTACCATGTCTGCTTCCACCAGTTTACCATGTCTGCTTCCACCAGTTGACCATGTCTGCTAACACCAGTTGACCATGTGTGCTACCACCAGTTGACAATGTCTGCTTCCGCCAGTTGACCATGTCTGCTACCACCAGTTGACCATGTCTGCTACCACCAGTTGACCATGTCTGCTACCACCAGTTGACCATGTCTGCTACCACCAACTGACCCCGTCTCCTACCACCAGTTGACCATGTCTGCTAACACCAGTTTATCATGTCTGCTACCACCAGTTTACCATGTCTGCTTCCACCAGTTGACCATGTCTGCTTCCACCAACTGACCCCGTCTCCTACCGCCAGTTGACCATGTGTGCTACCACCAGTTGACAATGTCTGCTTCCGCCAGTTGACCATGACTGCTACCACCAGTTGACCATGTCTGCTACCACCAGTTTACCATGTCTGCTTCCACCAGTTGACCATGTCTGCTTCCACCAACTGACCCCGTCTCCTACCGCCAGTTGACCATGTGTGCTACCACCAGTTGACAATGTCTGCTTCCGCCAGTTGACCATGACTGCTACCACCAGTTGACCATGTCTGCTACCACCAGTTGACCATGTCTGCTACCACCAGTTGACCATGTCTGCTACCACCAACTGACCCCGTCTCCTACCGCCAGTTGACTATTTCTGCTACCACCAGTTGTCAATGTTTGCTTCCGCCAGTTGACAATGTCTGCTACTACCAGTTGTCAATGTCTGCTTCCGCCAGTTGACCATGTCTACTACTACCAGTTGACCATGTCTGCTACCACCAGTTGACCAAGTCTGCTACAACCAGTTGACTATTTCTGCTACCACCAGATTGTACTTATGACACGCACATGGAGTGAAAAATTATTTTTTGAACTCCAGAATGGACGCTTTTCATGTTTACAGCATTATCATAATCTTGTCAACAAATATTTTAAACATTTAATTCAATCTTCTAAAGCTCATTCACTAGTACATGGTATAAGTCATGTCTAGTTGTACTTTACACAGGAAGAAGATAAAACGTTCATGTATAGCCACAGGCTCTTTGACATTAACCCCATCTGATAAATACCAGATAGGTAATGACAAATGCTCTTTGTGGTTTATGTCTGGAGTAGAATCCAGTATCATTGAAAAATACTTTGCTTTCTTGATGTCTTGAATTTTGGCTTTCACAACATTTGTTTTGAATCTTATTTCCCAGGCATTGATAATGAATTTCTGTATTTTTAAAACGTGAAAGATGTTCCCACATTACTTCAAACAACGACGTAATAGATAAAAAAAACACTGTAAAAACATAAACACAGAATAAAAACGCTGATCTATACATGATTACAAGTGATAATGTTTAATTTTATAAATTACATCTAGAAATAGCACGGGGTTATAAAAAAGCGGGGCCACTGTGGCCACATGGATTGTAGTGGCCTAAGGCCGACACTTGTTACTAACTTTTTTTTAATGTTTCCAAACTTTTTTAGTGTTAATGAGAGAAATATAATATTTGTTTTAAAAGCCACTAGAGATAACTGAAGCATGACTATAAAATGTGGATATTTTAGTGACTATTTCCCTTTGTTTTAAAATATTTTTAGTGTGTAATTTTTATCTATTTTGCCTCTACTGAAATTCACATTCATTAACCATAATGTGTAATTATTTAACTTGACAGTGTAATCAAATGTTTATGTTTTATTGTTAAAATAATGTTTTTTTTTATTTTTGTACAAATGGAAATTATATTTACATTTGTTCAGTTTTACACTACTTTTTACAATTCAGTTGAAATTAAATTGTTTATTGAAATTATTCTATTTTCTTTTGTTTATGACGTCAAAATTTGTATATATTATGTAAATATTTACAAATTGATTTAATAAACAAATCAACAAAAAGAAAACATGACATAAATAAACAAAGATAATCAATAATATCGGCCGTATTGAATGTTTCATTAAAATATTTAGTATATAAGTTACACAACAATAGAATAAATAAATATATTGATGGCAATAATAAACAAACAACATTAGAATACATAAATAAATTGAAGACAATAATAAACAATCAACAAATGTTTATGTTTATGTCAATATAATATAATGGCATTCAAATAAAATACAACACCGCCATTTTGTTTGTTTGCAAACAACTCATCTGTAACCAGCAGTCCCGCTGATATTAAGTTTAGAATTTAAACTTCCACTGTGGACAAGTGTAAACCACAACATCCCAACACCAACATTATACCCAACACTATGAACCATGGCTCCACTACTACCTGGACATGTACATGTTGTGTAGGTAAATTGATTTACTCTACCACCCAACTTATATCTGTCCACCCAGTGACCAACACTGACCTGTTTACTACACCCATGAGGATGTGACACTATAAAGTTCAACTTGTCCACATCTCGAGATTCTTTTTATTTGTCATAAACTTCCCACCAGACATCCTTATACTGTCTCCACAACTTGTTCAGTTTATCTCCCAGATTTTTGTCACATGTCACACATTTCAACCTACACCTGTCACTCTCAATGTTTACATCATCAACACTGACCTGATCAACACTGACCACTGGACTGTCTTCTCTATCAAAAAACAATTTTAAGCTCGTGTGGCTGGCCTCAATGTCATCATACACAACATGTGTGGCTGTGTACAAATCAAACTCCCACCACACGTGGCTGGCTGTGTCGGAATGTTTACATTTCTTACACCAACATGTTCTGTATTTACTCCAATATCTACGATCTTCACCTCTACTGTTGGTTATAAAAACATATCCATCTGTATCACTACATCCATCTGTAAACTTGTCCACTCTACCCACCATCCCACTTCCTGTTCTCAAGTTTGTTTTGTCTCTCATGTTGTAAAATGGATATAAAACGTTTGTCTCTGGCCAAAACTCTGGTCTGTGTGGACTGGTCATTTTGACACCAACTCTGACTGTTAGGTCAGCTATAACTTTGATCAGTTCATACAAATCATTGTCACGATGACCTTCAGGTAGACGGTTTAAGGTGAATGTATCAACAGGTATAAACTGTCTATGACCTGGATTCTTCTTACAGCCAATAAGATGTTTGTGTAGATCAGCTTCACCACCATCTGACACCTGAGTTTCATGATCACCTAAAAACAAAATAAAAAGATTCTTTCTATAATAAATTTATAACTTATTTTACAACAAAAAAATGTGTTTTATTTTAGATAGCTGAATTGACCATTGTTTATAGCTTTTATAATAAAATAAACCACTATTAAACTTTATTGCTAAATTGATTTTAAGAGAAATAAAAAAATAACACATTACCATAATTTTGATCCAACATTTTGTACAGTTCACTCTGACTAGATAACTTAGCTAAAAATACAATAATATATTAGGTTGTTATTAAACAATGTTCATTAACTGGTGTAAATAAATATTTACATTTTAAACATCAGTATTCATGCACATTTCTTTATGATAAACTCACAAACACAGAATAATTATCTATTAACATTTGTTGTTACATTTTTTCTTTATAATAATTTTTTTTACCTTTAGAACTACATGTTTCTATGTTTATTTGTTTAAGATATGTAAATCTGGACATAAAAGAAATACTTTGGAAATATTAGAATTCAATAAAACTTACAAAAACATATTACTTAATACCTCAGTGATATATATTTATATATACTAGCTGAACAGGCCCGGTACCCGGACCGGCTTATTACCACTCAGTTGGAGTTGAAAATGGTGATGTGCTCACAATACCATATCATTGAGTAATCTTAATTCATTCATAATATTTTAAAATACTCTTTCTCAATAGTTATTTTTTTACTAATGTATCAATTCTCTTTCACTTAGCCCCACACCCATCCTTCCCTCCATCCCTCCCCCGCCCGCCACCCCCTTCCGCCCAAGACATGCCCGAATCGCAGTGGGTCTCAATATACAAAATTACAAAATGGGGCATTTAGTATAACTGCATGTTCACCCTGTTAGCAATACCACGTGACACCTCTCCCTACCTCTCCCCCCTTAAACACTCCTTTCCCAACCCTACACCCCCATTCCAACAGTTCTTTCTTTTATAATTTTATAATTTATCATGTTTAACATGACGTATTTAAAAAAAAAGAGAGACGTGCGGTTAAAAAATTAGCGGTGTTGCACCTTGAATCGCCTGCTTGACCCCCTTCCTTTCTGCAACCATTTGCTTTATTCCCACCCCTATCCCAACCAACTCGGTAATATATATTTGAGCGCGCTAACAATCAGTCTATGTACAAAAAATAGCTTTTTATATAATTCATCCCAAAGAAAATAATCCTCATTATGGGTACAGACGCTTAACAAAAACAACCCCCAACTATTAAACATAATATGCGCACACTACTCAATATCATTTAAAAATCTTAATTCATTAATAAGAAATCCTTGTTGTGTTTAGAATCACTTATTTGATGTTGCACATGCTGAAGCTTTATCTATGATGCAGATACCTGAAGACATAAAATTTCTTGAAGCACAAAGAGAGAAAGGGAGGCGTGGTTGCATGTGTACAATGGATATGGTGCTAACTCGGAAAGAACAAAAGTCACATAAAAGGCGCTTAGAACAAGAATATCGTAAGAAAAAGGACGCTAAGCGGATGCAACATGAGGCAAAGAAGATGGAGTTTAGTACCAGCAATGGAATTGACACAAAGGCTCAGAGCACCGATGATTGTAATCCCAATGATTCTGCTAAACTCCCCGAACCACCTGAAGTGTCTACTAAACCAATGAGGATCGTCCGATCCACCAATATTGTAAGTCCAGGTTTGGCAGCTTCGTTAGAAAAAAGTAAAGTAAGTGATAGGAATGCAGTTTACATAATTGCAGCAGCAGCAGAATCACTTGGCCACAGCGCTGCATCTCTGGCTATAAACAAGAAATCAGTCAGACGTAGTCGACGTAAACATCGTGAAGCAACAGCTACAGATATTCATGCATTGTTTCATCTAAACTGCCCATTAACTGTACACCGGTATGTAAAAATGTTGCCTGCATTAACATCCAAAGAGTTAATTGATCGTCTTGCTGTTCTGGTATCCGGTGATGGAACAATGAAGTTGCTGGGAGTACCAAAATTGCCAAATGGAACTGGAGAGGCCGAGGCAACTGCCGTGTTTCATCTCATTCAATAATGGAACATTGCTGATAACATCAAGTTCATGTGTTTCGACACTTCGGTCAGAACAGTAAAGTTCCCTTCTTAGCCCTAACGGGCCAACGGGGCAGATGAGGTGTAGAATTCATCTGTTTCTATAACCTCGGCATATGAAGGAATTGTGTGGTTATCACAAGGCCCAGCCGCCTTTACTTCCCCAACTTAAAGTCAGGTACCCATTTAAAGCTGGGTGGACTTGTAGGACGACTTTGCACCGAATTTCACCTTGAAAAATTCCATGGGCCTCACCGAGGATCGAACCCACGACTCTCAGGTCGACAGTCAAGTATCTACACCACTCGGCCATCACTACGGTCAGAAACACTGGCATTAATGCACGTGCCTGCATTCTTCAGGAGAAGAAACTTGGCAGAGAATTGATAAGCTTAGCAAACAGGTGCCACATAACGGAACATATTGTGGCGAAGGTGTTTTATTCACTGACGGGGCCATCTAGTGGACAAAATATCAAGTTATTCTAGATATTTCGTGAGTATTGAGGCTCAGTTGACACTTCAATGTATGCTAGTGGAATGAATGTATATTATATTGCAGTGGTTCTCAATTCAGTTTGGGATGAACTCATTCACTTCATTCAGCATCAGCTAACAGTGTTTAAGCCCAGAGATGATTATCGTGAGCTTCTGCAACTGTCATTTCTTTTTTCTAGGTGCAGCTTGTGGTGCAGATGAAAAGATTCTGGCTCGTGGAGCTTATCACCGGGTCCGGTGGATGGCAAAACTGATTTACAGCCTTAAGATTTTCATTTAGCGTTCTCAGTTCCAACTTACTGCACGTGAATCGTCATCACTGGGTCACTACAAACACCTTCATACTTAAGGTCTACCTGAATTCTTGGTTTACATCACCATGTGCTACATCTGCTCCCCGTAGAGGTTTGCATCTACTTCAACTACAAGGAAACAAATTACACTGTTGCCAAAGAAGCAATAAGATTATTTCCGGGACACTTGTGAAATTCTGGTAGGTTTTGCATTTTTTGACAATGATGTTTTATCTGAAATGAAGTTAGTCATGGTTGCAGCACGTAACAAGATAACAACAGATCATCCTCACAGAGCTATCTTCTGTCCAACATTACAACAAAATAAACTTTCTGATTTTATATTGCAACACACCAAAAACCTTTTGACAGCTTTGAACATACCACAAGATTTCCTGATCACGAATCCAGACACATGGGCCACTGATAACAACTGCATAGTTGGCGAGCTTAGCGTGTAGTGGCTCTAATTGAAGCATTCAATGGAGTATTAACCAATCAAGAGGAACAGAAACAATTTTTGTTACAAGTAGTAGAAAAACACTGTCGTGACTTTTCTAATGCTAACAAGTCCACCCTAACTGTCCCAGCCGCAGCTAGAATATCACTACTTGGACTTGAAAACATATAATTAGTGAATAGTAATCTTTCAGTCTGAACTATGTTGTATAGACTCTTAATGTTTATTAGCCGAAGGTTCTGAAAGTTACTATTCTGGTGTTTGTACAAAACAGTTGTTTGTTCACTTTTACAGCAATATGCGTCTTCAAATAACTTTTGATTTTTTTGTGCTACAGCAGGATTGCCGATTACCGTATGGTAATGTCGCGAAACACTGATTATTGCAAATCATTGACACTGTTTAGCTACCAATAAATATTATCAGAAAACATTCAAATTTGCCAATTTTTTTTTATAACATTGCTAACACATTTTGGGGGTGCTTTTCGGGTGCCCCGGACTGGCGGACCACAGGGTGGACCAGTCCGGAAGCCTGCTGGCCATCGGGTTCTATGGCAGTCTCCAGATGTTGAGAGACACAGCAGGTCTGATCTCACGGGCTCTAAGAGACTAAGTCTCAGCCCGCAGATAAAACTGAGAGAGTTCAGAGAGAGAGAGAGAGATAAAAACTCAGAATTTTTTTTATGGCACCCTAATATGTATATTTATTTATCATTGTCTGTATTATTGAGTTTTGACTGGATATTTGACTTTTGACTTAAGAGAAAAAATATAATGCTATTTAAAACAATTTTTTACATTATCAATTTATGTCTTCTTCTATAATGACATTTAAAAGAATATTTGAGAGAATTTTTAAAATAAATGAAAACATTTTCAAAACGTAACTTATTTGTATGACTTAAACCAAGATTTAAGCAGCTTTATTAAAAATTGAACTAAAAGTGTTTCAAACTACTTGTCAAAGTGAAAAATTAAAATTGCTTTTATTTAAGCCATGTAAGCTACATGATAAATATTAAAACCTCCATTATTATAAGACTTTTCTTAAATATATTTTATAATTTTTTCTATGATACCTGAAGGAATAATATCTTATTTTAAGACAGTGAAGCATTTTATAAACTCAAAAAAATAATAAAATAAATAAGTATGCAGTGTGTGTTCGGTTATGATACTATATAATGATAATTTTTAAATTACAGCACAAACATCCGTATTATGTTCAATAAATTACTTTAGAATACAATCATCGACATTCTAATAGCTATATCAATACTTAAAGATAGATTTTTCATATTTTAATCCGATACTTCCTGAACCAAATACATTTATCTTTAGTTTAGTTTAATTATCTTTAATTATCACAACTTGCATGATGTAGAAAAAAAATAAAAATAAAAATAAGACTTGTTTTTGTCAGGTTTGAGATAAATTGATCAAACTGACTGAATTATAGACATCAACACTATATAGGCTTGTAGCTAACAATTGTGTACAATAAGCTAATTTTCTTAATTACACTGTGATTAGGGTTACAAAAACAGATCACTTATAATCAATTAGGTTATTTAACAATTATTTAAAGAGTTTTATAACTTACCTTAGCTAGTTTCAATATAATGACATTTTAGATATGTCAGGCCGTGTGACTAAAAAAAGAAATGTTTCCCACTTAAGTAAATTTCATAGTTCTATAAATAGTAAAATCCTTTCCTTTTTAAAATATTTGATAAACCCCGAAAACGTGACCTAATATTTAATATTTATCTATAGACTGTACTTGTAATGATCACAAAATTTACCTATAACACATAATGGATAAGAGCATGTCTGGTAAAATTTGTTTCATTCTTTTTAAACAGGACCTGGTTTCAGATGTACGGAGCCCGATATTAACTTTTATTGCGGGATCCCACCCCCCCCCCCTAAAATTCTCCCTACCGTTCTCTACTGTCTGACGCCTATGACTTATGTTTTAAAATAACATTTCTTGTACAAATATAATACCAGAGGTGGCCACGAGTGTGGTTGTTAAGTTCCGCCATTTTATTTTTTTTTAAGTAGTAAAATATACTTTAAAAAGTTGAAGTACAATCATTGTATTAAGAATTTGTGAACCCATGGAATTAGTGAACCCATGGAATTAGTGAGCCCAGGGAATTAGTGAACCCACGGAATTAGATAAGTGAACAAAATCTGACTTAAAAGGCTACGTGTGACTCTAAGAGCCGCATATAAATATAATTGTAATTTACATGTTAAACTGGAAATTAAAATCTACGTTAGAAACAATATTCCTACATATTAATAAATAGACCTAGCTGATGTAAAACACATTTTCTTATAGTTTGAATATTTCTTTTATTTAATAACAGTTGAGTGTATAGGTCAGATTCTGCATTCTTTACGTCGCAGCTCGTACCTGAATTCCCATGTAATGTTGGGTGTGTTTTTTTTATTTTACCCATACTGCCTTGCGTACCGTGTGCAAATACTCGCGCCTTAAAAACAAATACGGATGTCCACACAGACTCATCGGTACAGTCTAGTTTGGTGTTAAAGCTATTTGAAATACTTGGACATTCATACTGGCTAAAGAAAGCAGGATACTTGGTCGCATATAAAAGAGTAAAGAATTGAAAGGGATACACGGGTCCGAAAACATTAGACTCACTATAAAAGTTCTGTTTGAAATAGTCAATGACAAAAAGTTAATATTGTACAGGGGGTTAGTATGAAGGATATAATACTATAGGACTGTACATATTAAACTGGGGATTAAAGAAAATGACTCAGATACATTAAAATACTGATTTCCCAGTATTCCTCTTTTTGGGGAACATGTATTGCATTTTTATCTATCTATCTATCTATCTATCTATCTATCTATCTATCTATCTATCTATCTATCTATCTATCTATCTATCTATCTATCTATCTATCTATCTATCTATCTATCTATCTATCTATCTATCTATCTATCTATCTATCTGTCTGTCTGTCTGTCTGTCTGTATGTCTGTCTGTCTGTCTATCTATCTATCTATTTATCTATCTGTCTGTCTGTCTGTCTGTTGATATTTCGATCTACCTTTCTAAATGTTTGTCTGTCTAATCATATATAATGTATGTCTAACCAAAATGCATGTCTGTCTGCTTGCCGGTTTCTTTGTCAATTTATAAGAAGATAGCAGTAGCGGTCTTAAGGGTTGGAAGCTAGGACCGCGCTTCTCAACCTGTAGTAATCGTACACCATGGGGGGGGGGAGGTTAGGGGAAAGGTCATGCAGTGACATCATTTTCATTTAAAACAACAAAGAGTTAGAAAACCAAGTGCCCAAGTATCGCAATAGAAAAGTAAACATATTCCATTATGAAAATGAGTACATTTATTCGCGAACTTACCCGCGGACATAGTGTATATTAATTGGGGTAGAGTCGCAAAATTGATTGACAACCACTGAACTAGGACGACTGCCATAAGCACATCGGCTGACATACATAAATTAATGTTACCTAACTGAAACAAATCTTAAAGTTTTTTGAGGCCTCATTTATGATCAGGGCCGCATCGTACTTTTGATGCAAGGGCTTCAAAATACCAGGGCGGCGGCCTCTGTGTGTGGGAGACACAATCTGACGGAATTTGTTTATAGAGAATAATAATGTCTTTCATGTGGAAATAAATGAACTTCAGCGATGATTTTGATTGTTTTAAATCATTTATTGGGTTATGGTGACACAGCGTTTTGTATAGCTTAGATTGCATTGGTCAGCAACCGTTTTATTGCTCTACTCAGTAACATTTATTTTCTGGCCCTCCTGCTATTGGTCTAGCCCCAGCTGTAGAATGCCTGGCCCCTGTTGTATAATGTTCACGCTACGGGAAAGGATTGAATACAAGTACACGTCAAAATATTAGATAGGATTTCTCTTATTTGTTCAACTCAATTGAAAATTATTTATAAGCGTTCGTGGTTAGTAGCTATAAACTTGTGATACAAACTGATTATCTATAGACTGTTGAGACAAACTGATTATCTATAGACTGTTGAGACAAATTGATTATCTAAAGACAGGTGAGGCAAACTGATTATCTATGGATTAGTGAGGCAAACTGATTATCTATGGACTAGTGAGTCAAACTGATTATCTATAGACAGGTGAGACAAACTGTTAGTATATCTGCAACTTTTTGTTTACATTGTTAAATGTATCCCCCACTGACAGTTCGTTGTTTGTTTATGTGTTTAACTTTTATTTTTTTTTAAAAATACAATCTTACGAAGAGTAAAAATTTACGGCCCGCTATGTGGGCCATATTCAAGCACGTTGCGAACCACAGTTTTGACAACCTGATTTAAAGTGATAGATGACGTGATTTGAAGTGATTGATGACAAGTGGTATTATATTAGATGCATTGCCAAGTGGGCCATTTACCAAGCCTGATCGCTCAACGACCAACCTAAACAAATATACATGTTGAATGTTGTCCGTACCTCTTTATTTACTCTCATTGTCCCTATCCAATTTAAACTAATTTTTACTCAAAATATTTGTCAGTTGATTACAAAAAATGTATATATTTATCTGTTATATAGACACTTACTGACGCCCAACAAAATTGTTTCAGTGGCTGAAATTAATTCAAATTACGAACCTTGACCTTTGACGTGTATACATTGCATTACTATATCATCAAGGATGAGTACATAGATTAAATGCTACAGGGAAATCGCTTTCTGACAAGAGGTAAATTTAGCAGTTCAAAGTGAAATTACTGTTACCTAGAAAAATGACCAATTTATATCTTTATAAGAAAATAAACTTTTTTTTTTTTTTTATATTAACAGAAATGAAATTGAAAAAATATTTAATAAGGGCGTGTTCAATAATTAGGCCAATGTAAACTATTTTAGGGGTAACGGTCTGAGAAAGTTTGACACATGTTGACATGAAGGAGGTGGTGTGTGAACATTTTATGACGTTAAATGAAAGTTTAGAAAGTGTACTTCGAGATTAGTTTTAAAACCAATCAATGAAAATTTAACGTTTCCTACAATATGAGCTGAAGGTTAATTTTATTTTACATGCAATGACATAATTTAAAAATTTTAATAGGACTTTTTTATATTAATTTTAGAATATTTGATACTAGTTTATATAAATGAATTTTCATACTACTTCGTCAACTATAGTGCACCTAATCATACTACATCTACTATCTAAGACTGTCATGGCCGGATATAGACTTGATAAGCTCTTAAGCTACTAGAGTTATGAAGCCTTATATAAGTCCAGAGATCATATGTCAGTGTCAAATACTTCAGTATATATGACTATCGCTCATTCGGACACAATTTGGGGGTGGCTTCCAAGAACGTTGGGGCCTTAAGCTGTAGCTTGTGTAACTTATACTTAAATCCAACACTACGACTGTCCAACTCAAACATTAATCTTCAACTCTTAACTCATATACTGAGCCATATAGCAAGATCCTTGCTACCACTCAAGGTCAATCATCTTTGACCAACCGCACCGTCCTAAATCAGTAGTTGTCTGAATGAGGTGGTATGAAGTTTTGGGGGAGGGTTCTCCCCTGAGTCCAGTAACTGGACTATTTTGTAGGTCAGTGACAACAGCAAGCATTGTTGTTCAGCTCTAGGGCATATGGTCGCTTTGACCTGTGATCTGCTGACCACGGGTTTTGTTGACACTTTTGTTAATAAGAGGAGTAAGATATGGGGGGGTAGTTCTGGTATCAGAGGGGTTTTGACCACATACACTTTTTAACCAATGATGTAATATATACTCTATGTGCAGACAAACATAGTCGTTACCATGTCAACCAACATTCACGTCACTAACGTCACTAGCCTACATACATGAGGTTAAAGAAGTAGGTGCAGATCTCTATGGGATGCTTCAAAGACAAGGCTATTCATAACTTATAGAAGGGTTGGACACACTTTTTGAATCTTGGGCCACAGTGTATTTTTCAAATTAACAAAACGGTCGGATGAAACTAAAAAATGGATCATAAGTATTAGTATCAATTTAAAGCAAGTAATAACACATCGGTTTTTTAGACCGCGGTCCAGGCCTACCCTCCTAATTTCTATATACCTCCTAACTACCTAGAAGATCACAAGTACTCTTATGTTTGCCATGCACCAAACGGGAATCAATGCTTATCACACGTACACTTTATGTTTGCCATGCACCAAAACGGTAATCAATGATTATCACACGTACTCTCTATGATTACCATGTACCAAAACGGGAATCAATGCTTATCACACGTACTCTTCATGTTTCACATGCACCTAACGGGACGTAATCAGTTTGGCGACTGTCAAAGCAGCAACTGTCATAACGACCACTTCACAAGAGCGACGTAATCAGTTTGGCGACTGTCAAAGCAGCAACTGTCATAACGACCACTTCACAAGAGCGACGTAATCAGTTTGGCGACTGTCAAATCAGCAACTGTCATAACGACCACTTCACAAGAGCGACGTAATCAGTTTGGCGACTGTCAAAACAGCAACTGTCATAACGACCACTTCACAAGAGCGACGTAATCAGTTTGGCGACTTTCAAAACGGCGACTGGTTGAATAGCGACCGCATTATAATAGCGACTTTTATAACGAATTAAGAATGAGATATACTCTCTGTTATGAGATATGATTGGGCTCAAAGACTATTCCCTTGATGGTGTGATATAAAAAAATGTCATGCAATTAGAATTAAGACGAGTAATGGTCAAATAGAGTAGTTGGGGAGAAAACAATAGACTCGTAAAACAGCAAAGGTGGGACGACTCTAGAATTAGACCGGGGGTGGGGGGGGGGGGTACGTCGAACACAGTCTATGAGACTTAAAATTTGTCAGTCAGGTGTCACTCTTTAGAACTATTAGAACAAAAAGGACAATATGGAAGTAGACTGTGAAGTAAGTAGAGTAATTAAGAAAAGGACGTTAGAGGTATAAATACGGATGGATTGGGGCATATTAGTTAGTTAAGAGATGAAGAGTTAAAAGATGAGGAGTTAAGGAAAAATGAAATATTTAAAAAGCATTATAGTCAATGAAGT
This sequence comes from Bulinus truncatus, assembly GCA_021962125.1. Lineage (NCBI taxonomy): Eukaryota > Metazoa > Mollusca > Gastropoda > Planorbidae > Bulinus > Bulinus truncatus. The sequence goes on from JAGDYQ010000124.1 coordinate 2,945,965, forward strand.
ATGCATTCACATCCAGCAAGTTTATCATGCGACAGTTTTATAAGAAAGACGGAGAGAGACATACCGACAGAGAGAGGGAGAAAAATAGCAGGGGATAGGGAGAATAAGAGAGAGAGAGAGAGAGAGAGAGAGAGAGAGAGAGAGAGAGAGAGAGAGAGAGAGGGAAGGATATAAATTATGAGGGAGAGAGACCTCGGATATACATAAAAAGTTGACAGAGTGAGATATAGATAATCGGTGACAAAGTACAAGTGAAGATAATGAGTCCAGTGAGTCATGGACACAACGAATGGAGGGATGGGGTCGTAGGTCAGTGGGACCTATATACACCTCCATTTAAATATATACAGCATACAACTTTATATCTGTATACATAGTAAACAAACACTATAACACTTAGTGACAAACAATATAAAACATATTAAACAAACACAATAACACATAGGAAACAAACCCTATAACACATAGTAACAGACACTATAACCCATAGTAACAAACACATAGTAACAAACACTATAACACTTAGTAACATACACATAATAACAAACACTATAACACATAGTGACAAACACTATAACACATAGTGACAAACACTATAACACATAGTAACAAACTAACAGACTGGTTTCGATTATCAAAATATCGTCACACAAAATAATTATCTTTCAGGAAACTGTGACAGACATCCAGAAGTTCCCATTTATAAATATAGAAATAATATTGGTAGAGTTCAATTTGGTAGTGAGAGCACTAGACATTTGTCTTAGTCTTTACATGTAGACATTGATACTGGTAAAATACCATGTTGCTATTTATACTTTAAAAATATCCGACACAGTTACATAGTCTGTTAGTTATAACCAGTGCTTTTTATGTAAAAAAAATACGTGCCGGTACTCAGTGATGGATTGCCTAACTTTTAACTACCAGCTCGCACTTATTTTAATTCCTATTGCCCACAATTTTAAAAATTATTCAATTTTAACAAATTAATTATAAAATAAATGAATAGTAAACGTTAAAATACAAGAAATGTAATATTTTTCCACACATTGAAAAAGGTGCCGGTACGCCGTACCGGTGCGTACCGGCACAAAAAAGCACTGGTTATAACTAATTCACACTCATGCTAACACAACTGTTGGATGATAAACTTGCCCGAAAGGAACGTATATCTAATAGACTAAATTTCTTTTTTAACATTTAATGTAGATGAGTTTTATATAGACCTGAAAAAAAATCTTTAATAAGTAAGCTTCCATTAAAATTAAACTGTCATTGTTTATAATAGTTTGTTAATTTTTAAAGTGAAATAAATAAAGATTAGATATGCCTCTAAGTGGTTTAGGAAGTCTATTTAGATCACGTGATCACCCAGAGGATCATCTAATACATAATCGTCTAACGTAGTAGACGGTACGGGCGGTAGACCAACCGTGTGGATCCCTTCTGCTTGCTCGGCTAAAAATAGTCTGGGGAATTCCAAAATTTTAGCCCCCCTCAGGCGATTGGTGGACAACTACGTAACTACAATCAGGGAAGGGATGAGAGGTGGAGTGTTTTATTTATGTGGGAAAGTGGAGGTATTAGTTAAATCGCTTGCTCGGCCAAAAATAGTCTGGGGAATTCCAAAACTGGAGATCTAAACACAACAAAGATTTCTTATTACATCGCAGTTAGCAGCCAGCTTCACCAGGCTTTTAAACTAGTGTATATTAGAAAGGTATATTTAGGTTCTTAATAAACAACGTTCACAAGGCCATAGCTTAAAAAAGTTTTAATACTTAAAATATGCCCCCCCCCCTTTCATGTACCTGGGGTCTCTGTCATTAGCTCAGATAGTTACGCTTTAATAAAAGTTTGGACCGGGAAAGCTTCCTTTCAGTTATGTTCCTTTATAGAGTCTAGACATCCCAACCTTTAATTTGTGTATCTCCTTTCATTTAGTTGATTACCATCAGTCTGCTTCATTAATGCAAGGATTTAACATCTGGAGGAAATAAAACATGATACCATATGCTGAATTATTAGTTCGTAGTAGACAAACATCTTTAGGGACTTAAAAATGAGAGAATGGTATGATGCTGCAGACTGAAAGGTGGACGGATGGTCGTGTGGTAAAGCGCTCAAAGGTACCTGAAGGTACCTGGTTCGATCTCCGGTGAGGACCAAGGAAATTTTTCAGGTCATGGCTGATGTCCCCGCTATATCTCCCGTGGTGCAATCATGGCCATTGCACTATTGGCTATGGTGGGGGTGAAAGAAGGCCACCATATAAACCGCCTAATAGTGGTTTGTAGGATGTAGGATGTAAGAGATATCATCTCATCCTTACAGGGACTTCACACACTGCAAAAAGAATAATAATCTATCCATTGCTGAGCAGTTAAGTTCATCTCAATCTATTCTTAAAAATACTTTGACAAAAGTCTCTAAGGGTTAAAACACTTTTAAAATTTTTGTTTCTTTAATGTAAAAGCATGAAATACATTGACCATCTTATAATATTCTTACTAACGTTAATATCGGAAACTAGTTTTTTATAAAAAAGACATTAACTTTGTGTTTCGTTCATTGTTTCGCTAACAGCTAAAATTTCAGCTGATTATACACATATTTTCGATATTAAATTGTTTACTGAAATAATGTTATTTTCTTGTGAATTTCGTTTATGACATCACTACTTCTTTATTTATGTACTGTAACTATTTACAAATTGATTTAATAAACAAATCAACAAATACTTAACATGTCAGAAAATACAGAAATAAAGATAAAAAATAACATAATCACATTAAAAGTTTTAATGAAAGTTTAAAATATTTCAGTCCAGATACATTGACTTACATATGTATTAGAATAAATAAACATACTGATGACAAAAATAAACTAACAAAAATATTTGTATGATATAATTACATACCTTTAAAATACAAAACCACCAGGAAGCTCTCTGAACGCTGGTACAGGAATTTCTTACCAGTGAGCAACGACGGGCTGATGGAAGGTCGGGTACTTGAGGCTGTGCCGATTCTTCCGGTTGATTCCAGTAGTATTGATGGCGCAGAAGTAACAATCCGACGCATTGTTAAACGGCTCCCTCCAAACTATCGGAATCCCAGACTTCAGTGAAGTTTACGCGCCATTCGTTTACCGCCGGAGGTATTTTACGCACGTCTTGCACACCGTGTGGTGCCCAGGACTTATCCTGGTAGGCGTGCTTCAAAAATCTTGTGATGTTCTTCCTGTCCACTGACAGCGTGTATTCTTCGCAGATGTAGCAGAAAACGTCAGGCTTATTCCTGCATGACCTTCGCGCTGAAGACATATCATTAAACTGAAAGCAAGAGCATGATGCAACTGAGTGCAAACCAGTGAAATTTAGATTCAATTTGATTAGCTTGTTTAACCCAATCAAGTGCTGATGCATTAAATAATCAAGTAATAATCCAGATTAATGATTTATAAATAAAATATAATTATCTCTGTTTTTATAATTGTGATTATTTTGCTGCTAATTTTTATGCAGCTAATTTAGAGAAATGATTGAAAAAACCCCTGATATTAAAATACGTCAGGTAGTTCTATGGCTGTATCTCAAGAAGTTGACCTGACAGAGCAAAATCAATGTGATATTCGGACAAAATTAGTCTAAATCAGTTGAGAAACCCCTGACGATTTTTTGACTGTTACCCAGTGTAATATTATATGATAACATCCTATATAATAAAAGAAAAGTGTTTATCTGTTCTACCAATAGTATTTGATAAAGAAATCACGGTATGGGAACGCCGTCACTAAAAATAATCTATGACGTCATTTCCCGACTACTCAAAAAGCCGAATTGAAATTGCGCACGCGTGCTGTTTCGTGCCACATCAACTTGCCTTTGTGCTGCAGATTGGCATAATAAAGTAGGTATTTTTTACTGCACGTACGACAAGATAAGCAACAGCAAAAACAACACATGGACTCAACAAAATCGCAACATAACATACTTATCAGATTTCAAATTTATAAAGAATAGAAAATTCCGCCCGTCATTTGACGGCTTTACCAGCTAGTATAAAATAAAATACTACACCGTCATTTTTTTTTGTTTACAAACAATTCAATAAACAAGAGCATAACTGCTGTAATTAATGTTAGAATTCAAACTTCTACTGTGAACATATTTATACCACCACCCACCACCTGTATAACCATCACAATGTTCTGTGGCACCACTACTACCTGGACATGTACATGTTGTGTAGGTAAATTTATTAAAGCTAATACCTTGTATTTGTCCACCCAGTGACCAACACTGACCTGTTTACACCATCTATGAGGTTGTGACATTATAAATCTCAATTTGTTCACATCTCGAGATTCTCTGAATTTCTTAAAGACTTTCAACCAGAGATCATCATAATGTCAACACAAAATGTTCAGTTTATCTCCAAGATATTTGTCACGTGTCATACATTTCAGCTTAGCAACGTCTCTCTCAATGTTTACATTATCAATATTGACCTTATCAACAATGACCTTACCAACACTGACCTTACCAACTCTGACCTTATCAACACTGACCTTACCAACACTGACCTTATCAACACTGACCTTACCAACATTGACCTTACCAACACTAACAAGACAGCAGTTTTCTTTACCAAAAAAAAAACAATCTTAAGGACGTGTGTCTGGCCTCAATGTCATCAAGCACCACACTGTACTGAATGTATCCGAATGTTTACATTTCTAACACCGACATATATAGTGTTCTTAAAGGGAATAGATATCTAATTTTTACTGTATTTAAACAATTTTGTTTCATACAGTGATAAAGAAATGCATGTTTATAGTACATATTATAAATATGTAATGATGATAAACTAAAACTTTATTTAGTGTCAGGAACATTTGACTGTTAAATCATCAGCTTTGGAAAATTATTCTGTATTTACTGATCACAAACTTTATCTATTATGTTTTTAACTCTCAGTTACTTATTAAAGTAATTACAAGTTGTTTATTTCTCATTTACCTTTCTTCCTTTGTAGTCCTCACTTCTTACTGTCTTCTTTTATTATCTATGGATATTGGTAGGACCGGCCATATGCAAAACGGATTGTGCTTGGCCCAGTCTGGGTAAAGATAAGGATAATAAGTGAAAACTAAGATTTTGTATTAGAAAATATATTCGTGTTTGTATTTTATTCATTCATTACTAAGTCAAAATCACGATCAAATTAACTTTAATTAACAAGCCTTGCGTGTAGCGAATTCATACAGTATATCTTGAAAATTTAATCCAATAACAATGAAAAATACCTTGCATTCTTGATGTCACGAAGGAATATCATGAGCTACTACAGTAATGAGTTTGTTTCTAATCTTCTTTTCCAGGTAATGATAATGAATTTCTGTATTGGTAACTCGAGAAAGATGTTCCCCCATTACTTGAAACAGCGACGTAATAGATTTAAAAACACTGTAAAACAGAATAAACACGCTGACCTATACATGATTACAAGTCATAATGTTTAATTTAATAATTTACACCTAGAAATAGCACGGGGCCTTTGAAAGTGCGGGGCCAACTGTGGCCGCATGGGTTGCCTTAGGCCGGGCTTTGTAACTGGCTTTTTGTTTTTAAAAATGTTACCAAACTTTGTTGTGTTAATCGGATAAATATTTTGAATTTTTTTAAAGCCACAGTCGACAACTAAAACCTGATTATGAAAAAAATAATATTTTAATGATTATTTCCCTTTGATTTCACAATTTGTTTTTTTTACAGCGCAGTTTTCAAATTTTTTACGTCTAACATTTAATTTCAATAACCAATATTTGTAAATATTTTACTTTATGGTCTAATCAAATGCTTATTGATTTATTATTTTAAAAAAAAAATGTTTTTTATCATTGTACTATTGGATATGTATTCGCATTTGTCCAGTTTTACACTATCTGATAAATTTCAGTCGATTGTGTACCTATTACCGATATTACATTGTCTTTTTAAAATATTTTACTTTTTTGTGTTTATGATGGCGAAATTTGTTTATTTATTTATTGTAAACATTAACTTATTGATTTAATAAACAAATCAACAAAAAACATGACGTGACAGAAATAAATAAAGATATACGATAATAAAGGCTAACTGAAAATTTTATTGAAAATATTTGAGTCCAGACACATTAATGTACAGAAGATAAACAACATGAGAATAAATAAATATATTGATATAAATAAATATATTGATGACAATAATAAACAACATTATAATTGTAACAATAGCTTTAGATAGATCCATACAATTTTAGATCCACTGGTTCAGATGGTTAATCAACATTGAGAGCTCATGGGTCCAAGATCATAAGCATATATTTTGATAACTAGAATTCCAGCGGTTGATCGTTGTTTAGGGAGAATTAGTCTGTCAGTACAGGTCGGTAAACCCAGATATAAGTGACGATTGATGTAATTACGGGAAACAAAGGGATGATAACTTTAGTATAAGTATTTGGCCGCACCAATCACTAGGCTGGAAAAAAGGTCCTTATGACGTAGTTGAGTTAGAAATGGTGTTAGGGAGCCAATCAGAAGTGTCGGGGCTTTGGGAGTCATGTGACAGCACATCACCACAAATAATGGGATGTAAGTGAGTTTTAAACGGAGTTAGAGACACGGAGCTAGAGACACGGAGTGAGAGACTAGGAGTGAAGGACCGAATAGAGACACGGAGTTAGAGACTGGGGATTAGAGAGAAGTGGAGAGACAGTTAGGGAGTAGTGGGCAGAGAGGACAGTGTAGAACCAGTTAGATTTGAATTATTGTGTTCATCATTTATCTTTGTGTTGTGTCAAAATAAAGTTCATGAATCAATAATAACTCGGCTACCTTGATAATTGGATGTTAATGAATGTGAACTATACACACTTTAAACGCCTCCGAAGAAAATCTTCACAAATGATACAAACATAAACCATAAACAACAAAATTATAGCGTGACAATAATAAATAAATATATTGATGACAATAATAAACAAACAACATTAGAATAAATAAATATATTGATGACAATAATAAATAAACAACATTAGAACAAATAAATATATTCATGACAATAATAGACAAACACACATGTTTATGTTGATATCATAATGTAATATAATGACATACAAATAAAATACAACACCGCCATATTGTTTGTGTACAAACAACTCACCAGACATAACCTATCCCGCTGTAATTAAGTTCAGAATTTAGACAACCTCTGTGGACAAGTTGATAGAACAACCCAACACTTACACCTTTATACCCCACACAATGAACTTTGGCTCCACTACTACCTGGACATGTACCTGTTGTGTAGGTAATTTGATTGAATCCACCAGCCACCTTGTATTTGTTCAGCCAGTGACCAACACTGACTTGTTTACTACATCCATGAGGATGTGACACTATAAAGTTCAACTGGTCCACATCTCGAGATTTGCTGTATATGCGACAGACTTTCTCCCAGATATCTTCATAATGTCTCCACAACATGTTCAGTTTATCTCCCAGCTTTTCGTCACATGTCACACATTTCAACCTACACACGTCTCTCTCAGTGTCCTTCACATCAACACTGACCTGATCAACACTGACCACTGGACTGTCTTCTTTATCATAAAACAATTTCAAGGATGTGTGGCTGGCCTCTATTTCATCAAACATCACATGTGTGGCTGTGTGCACATTAAACTCCCACCACACGTGGCTGGCTGTGTCTGAATGTTGACATTGTTTACACCAACATGTAGTGTATTTCTTCTCATGTTTATCTCCATCTGTAAACTTGTCCACTCTACTCACCATCCCACTTCCAAATCTCCAGTTTGTTTCGCCTCTCATGTTGTAAACTGGATATGAATCTTTTGTGTTTGGCCAAAACTCTGGTCTGTGTGGACTGGTCAATTTAACATCAACTCTGACTGTCAGGTCAGCTGTAGATTTGATCAGTTTATACAGATCATTGTCACGGTGACCTTCAGGTAGATGGTTTAAGGAGAATGTATAAATAGGTATAAACTGTCTATGACCTGGATTCTTCTTACAGACAATAAGATGTTTGTGTAGATCAGCTTCTCCACCTTCTGACACTTGAGTTTCATGATTACCTATAATAGATTTATAACTTTTTTTACAACAAAAAATCAATAAAATATTATGATTTTTTTTAGATAGCTGAATTAAACAATTGATTATTGCTTTTATAATCAAATATCAACAATTTTACTTTATTGCTAAATTGATTTTTTTAAGAGAAACTAAAAAACAAAATAACATATTACCATAAATTTGATTCACTGGTTTGTCCAGTTCACTCTGACTAGATAACTTAGCTGAAGAGACAATAATATATTAGCTTGTTAGTTAACAATGTTCATTAACTGGTGTAAATAAATATTTACATATTAAACATCAGTATTTATGTAAATTTCTTTATGATAAACTAACAAAACACACAAGAATTACCGATTAACATTTGTTATTATAAATTATCTTCATAATACATTTTTTTACCTTTAGAATTGTGTGCTCCCATGATTTATTGTTAAAGAGATTTGGATCTGAACTAAAAAGAAAAACATTGAAAATATTTGAATTCAATAAAACTAACAGAAACTGTTACTTAATACCTCAGTAACATATATAACTATAACTATATATATATATATATATATGTATATATATATATATATATATATATATATATATATATATATATATATATATATATATAATGACAAAAAAAAAAAAGAAGCGAGAGAATTTTCAAAAGAAATGTTAATATTTTAAAATTCAAGTTAATTTCCTATGACTTATTCCAAGATTTCAGCAACTTTATTAGGCTTTAAACTAAAAGTGTTTCAAACTACTTGGTCAAAAGGAAAAAAAATAAAACATTAAAATGTATTTTTATTTCAGCCATGTAAGCTACATGATAAATATAAAAACCTATTACTACAAGACTTCTCTTGAGTATATTTTTTTTAAATTTAATGTATGATACCTGAAGAAATACTAATATCTTAATTTAAGATAGTGAAGCTTTTTAACTCAAAGATTACTAAAATAAATATTCTTATTTCATTGTAACAGCTTTATTATACAAGCCTCTCAATATCCATGTTTCACCCTTTAAATTTTTCGCATTATTCTCAAGTTTTGTTTTACAATTAAAAACTTATAAAAATTATAAAATTAGCTCAATGGAATTGATTATTAAAAAGTATCAAAACCATTTACGAGTCAGAATCAGACCATCGGCAGGACGTGCTGTGCTTTGCTAAGACAATACCTTATCCTAACTGTGGCTTTAGCGTGTGCCCCGGGAACAAAAATAAATATAGTGACCGACATGACGGTGACATGACGTGTTTTTATGTGGGAGATCCGGACATGTATCTAGAGACTGCAAAGGACGCGCGGGAGGTAGTGACAGATTATGTTACCTGTTCAACGGGAGGGGCATTACGCTAGAAACTGCCCGAAGTCCAGGGGAAATAGTCTTGGGAGAAAGGCACAACAGATCTTTAGTCAATGATAATGAAATCACAGGAAGAATGGGTCTATGTACGTCATTTGATGGGACGATATACGAGTTACCCATCGCAAGCATTAATCTAAGAAGTCCATTTTACACAGGGCTAGTCGAGGAAATGGTGATTGACAAACCAATCTATGATATAATAGTGGGCAACATTGAGAGTGTGATAGATTGTAACCCCATTGAATGTCCAAACAAATAAGAAGTCATTATGAAGTACACTTCAAGAAATATAGACGTGATGTTGATCAAATCAGACAGACAAATAGATGGTCGTATGAAAAGAAAATGAAAAGAAAAGTAAACCATGAATGGAAGGATTCACCTAATAGACAATACAACAATTTTGACACAGTTAGATATATAAATTATAGAGGTTGCAGTAAGCATTTCCATAAACATTCCTATGTTAGACAGGTGGTAAATGTTGTTGATCCAGAATTTACGTCTTAATACCACAGTAGATTCATGACAATTTTTTCGAAATGTCGTAAGAATGACTGTAATAATTTTAAAAGAAGAGCAAAGTATGGTTTCACTTCAACCATAGAGAGAAATATGAACGGGAATCGGAAAGAATGTTTTAGATTTAAAAAAAAAATATAAAATAAAAACTGAAGTATTTTTTTTTTTACCAAACTATGTCCTGGAAGTAAGAAATATTGTTTACCTTAATCTGCATGTTTGCTTGCATATGTTGTAGGCCCTGAATGGAACGTTGCATTGAATGGAACACTGAGTTATCAGCGGATAAATACATTATAGCTGATTCGCTCAACGTTAATAGTGCGGTTCTTACCGGATATTATCGAGTGATCGAGTTACAGTTCTTATTTTGAAATGTTTAAATATATCGAAGAAAATAAGTTTCGGCGAAGGGTTCATCTATCTTTAGAGAAGCAAAGTTACGAGTGCAAAGGTAGGATTCCTTGATAAAAATAAAGATCATATTTGCGTTACACAATGTGTGTTGATGCTTCTTGTTAGTCTGTGAGCGATAATAGAAATGTGTTAATCTGTGTCTGAACTACACGATGGCAAACAAAAATAGGTCATAGTTGCTTTGATTTGAACAGTGATGTCACCTTGTTTGGAACAAAATGTGTCGTGTGTTCCAATCAGGGAAACTAATTAAAATATAAGTGTTCGTAACCTAGACTACATAAAAAATCTACAGTAATATATTCTCCGAAACATTCTCTGTAAAATATAAAATACTATGCTTTTTTTATTTCTCAGATGAAGCGTGTCTGCAGCAAAAGGAGTCCAGAAAATTTGGATCGGGCTGTTTCTGCGGTGCAGCGGGGTGACATGGGCCTTAACAAGGCAGCAGAAACGTATGGCCTCCCAAAGTCGACACTGTCTCGTCATGTGACAAGGAAAAAATAAAGTTGCTTTTGGCAATGTTAAACATCATGGACATGAATGTGTTTGTACAGAAAACACATGAAAGATAATTAGTAAATCATTGTATTTCTCTTGAAGCAATGTATTTTGGTTTACGCATTGATGATCTAAGACGTCTGGCCTTTGATCTGGCCGAGGCTAATGCTCTGAAACATTGTTTTAACCAGGGGTGGGGTGTCGGCCAAAATATTGTCCGACACCAACACTGACACCGGTGTCGGCATTCCATCAGCCGCCGACACCGACCCCGACACAGGTGTCGGTTTTCTAAAGCGCGCCGAGGCCGACACCGACCCCGGGGGGGGGGGGCAAATGGAATTAACTGTGTATTTATTTTCCCTGTATATATCTCATGCAATATATAATACTTTTTTTTGCTATCGATATTTTTTTTAAAATTTAATGTATGCTTTCAATAAACAATTTATACTTTTTCTGGTTAAATATATTGAAGTTTATAGTGAAGTATATCTGTTTAATATATACTTACTTTTGTTACTGATTCTTTATAAAATCAATGTATACTTATAATCAAAAGAGGAAAAAATGTTTTAATAAGCATTTATTGAATGCAGTACTTGGTGAAAAATAAAGAAAATATACACACATCTGGGCAGAGTCATCATAATAACTCAGGGCGCACATGCAAAATTTATCATCCCATTTTTAATTGCGAGAATTTAAAAATAATTTTGCTAGCTATTTCTAAGTTTCTAAGTGTTTTCAGTTGTATTTTAAATTGACTGAATATATTTACATCGATCATTTGACTTTTAAATGCTAATAATGTAAAACTGATATAGTTTCGAGATTGATCATATTTTTTTCTCAGTACCCTACTGGTACTATTGCCTTTTCTCAATCAGTTGTTTATAACGTAAAAGAAATATCGACTAACATCCTACAGTGTATAATCAAATCGACTGGTACTAATCGTGCACATATTATGCAACTATAAAGTTTAATACAAATTTGATATACCGGTACATTTGCAGCGTTTTCCTATCTTTCCTGTTCATTATCTGCAAATTGCCGCTCCAAATTATAACCAAACTGACCGGCTGCCTAGGCACCCTCTAACACAGTGGTCCCTACCCCTGTCGGGCCGGGGTGAAATTATCAAACGTCAACCGCTCCGCGGAGAGAACAATTTTGGGGACCACTGCACTAACACACACACATCACTTATATGGTACCGGTAGCTTTTATTTTGTTTGAACATAATAAAAATATAACATAATCAGTAATTGTAAAATTGTAATGTAATTACTAAATAACAAAAGTAAATAAATAAAATGCCCGAACTGTGTTTATTTTAATAATTATGCACAGGGCGCCGAGCTATACGGGTCTCCGAAATAGTAATCTTGAAAACAATGTTCAGCTTCTAAACCAGATATGGGCAATCTACGTCCGTTAAACGTTTTTATTCGACCCGCAGTACACCCCCCTATGTTCATTTACATTGATATTACTTACATTTATGTAAGCTCATATAAAGTATTATAAACACTCCATTGATATTCTCTTGGTCCGGCCATTCAATAAAATTCAAGAATATATTGTGGCCCTTCAGTAGTTATAAATTTGCATCTGTGATCTATGATTTTGCAGCATGTCCATTACAATGAAAAAAAAAGTTCTCAGTTGTACAGGTAGCATTGAAATGTCATGGAAAACACCAGATACGGACATCAAGAGTAGCTGCAGTGAATAGATTGAAGTGACAAAAGTGTATGGTCAACTTCGAGATATGCTACAGTATGCTGAATGCTATTTTTATAGTAAATCTGAAGCGGCAAATTCGCCACTTTTATTAATTTCTCATTTATGTGTAGGCTTATGCTCAAGTATTGGTGAAGATTATATCAGCAATTTCCTAAGTCAGCAAGTCACCGCAAAGTACAGATATATCCAACAACACTAGAGCAATGATGCTTGGAAGTTTTTAAGTGGCCATTCAGAGAATGCAGAAAGCTGAAATAAAACCATGGCAAGGGCTACAAATAATGATAAAAGATTTGTTCCAGACCTATTTTTAGAGAAGAAATAGACGTTTGAAGACACTGCATACCTAACAGTTAATAGAGGAAGGAATCGGTTTTTTTACACTTGAATTAAAACTGAAATAAGTAGTGAAAAATGTTTTGTATTGTAATAGGCAAAACGTGGGGGGGGGAGGGCTGGGGCGCCTAAAAACTCGCACATGTCGCCTCAATAGCTAGCTACGGAATGGGTTTTTATCTAGTGCCATTGGGACGTATTGGTAATTTTTCAGTCTGACTGAGAGAAATTAAGCTGTGAAGAGAATTAGTTGTGGGTTAACTTTGATTGTAGGAACATTTGAACAGGTCATTCTCTGAGGTTCCAAAAGATTTGAATAATTTTGTGTGTAATCTTTTTCCGACATGGATATTGATAGAGAGATGCATATTAAACATTTCTTATGATTTACAATGATTGAGTGAATAACAGTGAACATAGCCCGTAGCCTTCCTATCTGCTTTTAGTCACAATTCTGTTGATATTGACAAGTCGTTATACTGTAGAAAATCTCGCTTTGGAAAATAATACATTTGTTGATAAACAGATTTACCAAGTATTTATTTAAAAAGAAAAGAAGAACTTGATAAAACTTTAAATTTAAAATTGGCTAAGAACTATCTGACGTTGTTCTGGATTATTTAGTTAAAGTTCTAGTATTTTTTAGGTGGAACTTTTTGCACCGACACCGAACCGACTCCGGACAGTACAAATGCCGACACCGACACCGACTCCGGGCAAAGTAAAATGCCGACACCGACAAAAACTACCGACACCACCGACACCGACACCGGCTTTCCAGCTATGGTTTTAACAAAGAAGACAAACTGGCAGGTAAAAAAATGGTACAATGGGTTCATGAAAAGTCATCCTGAGCTGACGTTGCAATAGCCAGAAGGAACATCAATGGCCCGAGCTCAACGTTTTAACAGAGAACGAGTGCACTTATTCTTTAAGTTGCTAGAGCGTGTTTATAATGAAGAAAACACCAGTGTTCTTAGTACAACTACCCAAGAAATGGATGAAATAGACGCCTGAAGCTACTGCATTGATCACTTCATTATCAAAAGGTGTTATGTTAAAAACATTTCGCCATTGCCTGTCATTGATTTGAAGAAAAAAGCTATTAAACGAAAGTCTCGAGTTTCACATGCTGCAGATCTAACAAGCTCGTCTTACAAGAATTCAGCCATACAAAAATTCAGCCATACAAGAATTCAGCCATACAAAAATTAAGCCATACAAGAATTCAGCCATACATGAATTCAGCCATACAAGAATTAACTCGCATCAATACCTCCTAATAAGAAAAAGATAGCATCCCGTCTGATAGAGCCATTGAAAAAGTCAAAACCATCTGAACAAGTGGCGCCATGCAGAAGACAACACTGATGCAACCTGTTCCTGTTCTTCAGCAAGTCAGTTGGGTTCTGGTAAAATATACTTACCCATCGAAAATGATAAAATGTCACGTTGGTTACAACAATACAAAAAAGCAATACAGGACATGGGAAGTTCATTTTTTAAGTAAATGTCAAAGAACATTCATCCACTCCTTGCTAGAATATTCAACCACTTATGATGTTGATGAAGTTTATTTAGTCACTCACCAGACCCAACAATTCATCATGGTCTACACAAGTCTTCGATTTTAGTGGTTACTATGTTGAGTAGAGTTGATTTTGGCAGTTACTGTAGAGACTGCTTGTTAGTAATATCAGCTGTTTTAAAATGATGTACTAAGTTAAGAATGTGTTAATGTTTGTTTTTGTTTATCTATATGAACACAATCACCATAAAAGATTGCAGTTAAAAGTAATGTTATCATAACATTACAAATAACAGTAAAATAGCTTATAATTGCTAAGTATTTAAAACAATTTTTTTTATGGCTTCTGACTAACTGTTGAAATTAGGGCTACCATAATTTTTGGATCATCCAATTAAGGACACTAGCCGTTTCATTCAAGGCATCTAGTTGCCTTGAATGGAATTTTCAGTGGTCACTTATTTTCACTAATATCACAGATTGTACACTACTTAATGCCAGATGTTTGGTGTGGATGATCGTATTAATAGTAAAGGCTCCTTATGTTACCTTTTAGATGAAAAAATTCTTAATAATAATATGAATTAGCAGCACTTTTGCTTAAGTGTTTCATTTAGGGCAACTCTCTATGACACATAATTTGATGTTTAGTAACAATCGTTGATTTATGATTTTAGAAAAATAAAATAAATGATTTATAATTCTATGAATTATTTATTTGATTAATCATAGTGAATTTTTTTGTTCATAGATTACTTTAATAAGAAGATCCTTTAATAGGAATGAAAAGAAAAAAAAAGAATCAATAGTTTATACAAATAAATGAACAATCAGACAAACCATCGGGAATTTCGAAAGAGACAAGCAAGTCATCAAAATGTTATTAGTCGTTATTGTTATCTACATGGTGAATCTTTTCCACAGGGTTGCAAATTACTTTTCAAAATATCTAGTCTCCAATATTATTACCTTCGACGATATCACTATATTTTATTCATTATGGGCTATACTGTATTTGTATTTGGCTACGTTAATAAATCGGTCAACCTTATTTATTTCTACTTTATAAGCTCAGGCTTTAGAGAGATGACCATGGCTTTATATGACTGCCGTGATGTCAGTATTTAGCTGCCGTTACGTCAAAGCGCGTTTTGTCTAGATGCAAATTAAGCAGTAAAAATTAAAGAAGGTTTTCCTCGAAAAATCACCTATTGATATCTTTATAATAAAACGAAACGGATTAAATTAATTACGAAAAGAAAGGAAATTTCTACAAATATTAAATAATTCTTAAATGTATAAAAGAAAAATAAAATTGCAACAAACTTTGCACTTTCGAGGTCAATATTTACATTCATTTCAAATAATCCACAAGAATAATATAAATAATAATACAATTCATATTTCTTCATAAAATGTACAAAGACTACTTTTCATATACGTTCATACGATGTAATTTCGTTTATTTTGATAATATCTATTAAACTCACATGTTGTGTTAATTTCAATATTGCGACTTCTTTAAAAAAAGTAAAAACTTTCTCTGATTACAATTGGTCCCTATAAGACTTAAACTGTAGTGTTATTTTAAATATACCGACCATTTGTACAAACACAGTATTCCTCTGTAAGACTTACCTGTAACGATACGTCCGATACCCTTAAGCGCAAGACTCGTTGGCGTTGGGACAGTAGTATATCTGCCTAAAACTGGCACCCTACAAGTTCTATAAATAGAACATCATTCCGAGCCATTAAAAATCGGCATAAAAAGAGTTTTTTTTTATTACAGGAATTGGATGTTGATTTATACGTTGTTGTAAAGAAAAAAAATTATTCAAGTCTTTAACTTTTTATTGAGATATCTTTATTTATGTTATCTAGCTTGAGTAAAAATATGTTCAACTGTAAACTATATCATTGTTTAAGTGAATTATTGATTTGTTTATTTCAGACAAAAAAAATGTATTAAGTTGACATATAAAGTACAACTGGTAGACATTGAAACTCGCACATTGGGAAATAAACTTTATGGTAAAATGAAACACAATTTATTAATATTGTTTACTTTGTGGAAATAAAACAGACATAATGTGTGCACTTCATATCTTTGAAATTTTAATGTTAAGCATGTTTAAATATGTTCTACTTTACAATTGAAGGTGATCATGAAACTCAGGTGTCAGAAGGTTGAGAAGCTGATCTATTGGCTTTAAGAAGAATCCAGGCAATATAGAGTTTATACCTGTTGATAGATTCACTTTAAACAGTCTATCTAAAGGTCATCTAGACAATGGTTTGTATTAACTCATCAAATTACCGCTGACTTGATAGTCAGATTTGATGTTAAAATGACCAGTCCAGACAGACCAGAGTTTTGGTCAAACACAAAAGTTTTATATCCATTATACAACATTAGAGACAAAACAAACTTGAGAACAGGAAATGGAAAGGTAAGTGACTGTGTGAACAAGTTTTTAGATTGATATATTGATATATGGAGGTACAAATTTGAAGAGCTACACAACATGTTGGTGTAAGAAATGTAAACATTTTGACACAGCCAGCCACGTGTGGTGGGAGTTTGATGTGTACACAGCCACACATGTTGTGTTTGATGGCATTGAGAATTGAGACCAGCAACAAAGTCATTGAGATTGTTTTATGATAGAGACAGTCCTGTGGTAAGTGTTGATCACGTAAGAATTTATAATAAACACATTGAGAGAGACTGGTGTAATAGACCAGGAGTTGAATAAATATTATTATTACGTTGTTGGAATTAATGTCTTACAAGCGTTTTGTGAGATTATTTGGTAATAACTAGTTTGTTAACATAACGAGGATTAATGACACCCCTGTTTTGAATACCTAAATTGTGTTTAAATGCATTAAATAAATTTGTAAAAAAGGTCCTCTATATTCTATATAAAATACTGTCAGCCATGTTAAGAAATGAATTGTTTACATAAAAAGGCAGCTGCCAACTACAAGATTATTAAAACATACTCAAAGATAAGACGGTACCTTCAAAAACACTGCAGCTTAGCACTTAAAAGACATGACCAAAATTATTTAAACCAAATTTATGTTAGGGGGATAGATACTCTTGGGGCCCTTAGGGCCCTTCATCTTGTATCGCTATATATAAGGTGTAGAATGGGGCCCTGAATATGACATAACTATTAATATAGCTTAAAAAGTAAAAACCTTTGGCTTTTTATCTATTACATTGCCACATTAAAGCTTCTGCTGCGGGCGGAACGAATGGGCAACTGTCAGCTACATCTTGTCAGTATCAGGAGAATGGTGAATCTCTTCGCAGCATCTGGACACAACAATTTTGCCAAGTGTGCTCGTCTCTACCTGGAGATGATGATGGACTTACCTAACTCACATCCAGATCTACACAAGCAGCTCATATCAGAATCACATGCTGCGCGGCATAGTAGTAAACAGTGGGCCGGACTGTCAGTTGAACTTACCATAGAGCAGGCAATGATGCGGGCCATTAAAGGTAAGGGAGTAATAATTCATGGAAGAGGAGTGACTGAGAGTGTACGAACCACATGGACTTCCACAATTCATAGGACTGCAGCTGTAAGGACATCTTTAGTGCAGTATGCTGATATTGACTACTGCCATGATGCAGTTCAGCATCCGGAAGAAGGGCAGTCCAGGATCAATAGAGATAATGACGATCTCACAAAAGTTCTCTAATTCTTGAAGTCACATAATCCATTTGTTACTTTTGACACAAGACTCCACAGCATAACATCAGGTATTGCAGCATCTGAATCTGATAATATATACTGCGACAATGCTGAAGAAGTTGGCGCTGATATTGTTCAGAACATGAGCGGCAAGAACTTCAAGGATGTTGTCCTTAAAAGAAAATCTCAAATAAGAACATTAGCACATGTAAACAATGCTGCTTCATCAACTTCCAAGAAAGCTTTGACAGGTGTTGATCCCACAGTTCTATTTAATAGACTTCTGGTTATAATGCAAAGATCATTTGATATGGAGAAATATTTCAGCTATGAGCTGTCAACACTTCCTACTTCTCTGTTCAAAGATAACTACATGCGGAAAGTTGATAAATCACAGCTTGGTAAAGAAATCGGCAAGGGTGCAGAACCATCATTGAAACCAATCAGTTCGATTCATGTTGTAGACGGCGGTTACTTACTCCGTGTTGTTCAGTGGCTGGAAGGTGGAACATATCTTGATATTGTTAAGCAATACTGAATCCCACAGAATGGGGATGGAAGCTTCATGAGGAAAAGTACATCCCTATTGACTTAGATGGGGCTCCACCAGATGTTCTGAAGGTGGTTTGTTGCAAATGTAATTTCGGATCCAGGAAACAGTGTGGGATATGTTTGTGTCGCTGCTTTGAGTATAGTTTGTCATGTATAACAGCCTGCGAACATTGTAATGGAGAGTCATGTTTGAATGCCAAGGAGCTGGTCAATGTTGTGGAAATGATTGACGATGAAGAGTTACATGATATTGACATGCTGGATATAAAAGATGAAGAAGTAATTGATGATGAATGCTTGGAATTCATCATACCTTGAGCATTTGAGGAAGAGGGGTACACCAGCATGTGAACACTGTGATTATGGGCACGGGGTGAAAGCAACTGCCAGTTTCACTGGCGGATTGATGTTCGCCCCACCCGGAGTCTGAAAGCCATACTACTCACATCAGTTCAGAGTGTTGTATTATTTATTTATTTATGGTTTGTTTTATGAAATAGTTTTCATATAATTAAACAAACATAAAATTTTATGTATTATATTTATGAAGATAATGCTTCGTCAATACGGTTAAAACGTAGGTCTACTAATGGAAGCATGCAGTGGCGCAACCAGCACAAAATGCTGGTGGGGGGGGGGGCTCACATATTGAAAAAAGACAGTTTGACAGTCTTTTTTGTAACTTTATAACTTAAATTATGTATTGATGATTTGGCCGGGGGGGGCTTGAGCCCCCTGCCCCCTCCTGGTTGCGCCACTTGAAGCAGGTCATATTGGTTACACTTTATTTGACCTTTCATTTTAAATACTTATATAACATAATCTGAAGCACGTTTGCTGACAGTTTGATGTGGATTACTTCAGATTTACCAAGGTTATTGACATTAACAGAAACGTGAATAGTGGAAGGTAACGTGTAAAATGTGCAATTTTTGCAATGCTGTACAAGTATTTTTTAACCCATCGAATGACGGGCGGAATCATATATTTTTTTATTAAAAAAAAAAACAACATTTTTTGAACAGCTGTCAACAACCACAAAACAATAGTTGTGAGCGAGTGATGATTGGCAACTCAAACTACAAACAGTCTGCTTACTGATAGAATCACTAACGTTTAAATAAAGTTTTTTGTTCCCTCATTTTATTCAATGTTTACTTTGTGCAGAAATGATCTACATTTCATACAACACAGATTACGTTATACCCGTCAACGCTAACCAACCAAAAACCAAACCAAAGAAACCAACCAAACTAACCGACCAAACCAACTAATTTAACCAAACAACCAACCAAACCAACTAACCAAACCAACTAACAAATCAACCAAACAAACCAGCCGAGCCATTCCAATCAAACCAACCAAACCAACAAACCAAACCAACCAAACTAACCGAATCAATCAACCAAAAACAACCAAAGCAAACAAACCAACTAAACCAAACCAAACAACATAAGATAAAGATATAGGGGCTAATATATGTTACCTGATACGTTTTACCCTTCTTTCTCTGAATATTTAAATCAAAATGAAGCATTAAAAGAAAGCTTTTATAAAAATGAACTGAAAAGTAAAAAAATAAATTCTTTATTATGTCATTCTGCAGCACAAAGTCAAGTTGTTACTGCCACCGCACGTTCAATTCGGCTTTATAAGTAGGGAAAAAAAAACGTACTATAGGGAAATTACGTCATAGAGGATTTTTTCAAGTCAGAAAATATTCTAATTCATTAAACGTAAAGCTTATTTAATTGAGTACATTGTTTAATTTTTAAAATTTTGTTTCTTATTTACTGAAATGACCAATGTACATACACATTTTTTCAGTTACTTTTAGAATTTCTGCTAAAATGCAGTCGTTTGTGTAGATATTTTCGATACTTACTAGTTTATTGAAGTTATTTTTTTTCTTGAGTCTTCCGATTTTATTTTTACACTTTAATTATCTGTTTTTTAACTTTAACAAATTGATTTTATAAAGACATGATCGAAAATATGGCGCAACAAAATACAGAAGAAAAAAAAACAAAGCTAAACTATTATAATAGGCCTTTTAAAACGTTTATTAAGACTAGACAATTTGAGTCCAAACGTATCAATATATAGAAAACAAACAACATTAGAATAAATAAATATATTGATGACAATAATAAAGAAACAACATTAGAATAAATAAATATATTGATGACAATAATAAAGAAACAACATTAGAATAAATAAATATATTGATGACAATAATAAACAAACAACATTAGAATAAATAAATATATTGATGACAATAATAAACAAACAACAAATGTTTATGTTGATATCATAATATAATAGAATAACATACACATATCATACAACACCGCCATGTTGTTTGTTTACAAACAACTCACCAGACACGACCAGCCCCGCTGTAATTAAGTTGAGAATTTAAACTTCCACTGTGGACGCCGCCATCTATATACCCCACACAATGAACCATGGCTCCACTACTACCTTGACAGGTGCAAGTTGTATAGGTACATGTATTTAAATCATCACCAACCTTTTATTTGTCCACCCACCACCCAACACCATTATATTTACAACATCCATGTGGATGTGAAACTTTAAAATTCAACTTGTCCACATCTCGAGTTTCATTGTATTTGTAGTAGATGTTCAACCAGACATCAACATAATGTCTCCACAACTTGTAGAGTTTATCTCCCAGATTTTGGTCACATGTTACAAATCTCAACTCACACCTGTCTCTCTCAATGTTTACAAAATTAGCAGCGACCTGATCAACAATAACCAAAGGATCGCATGTGTGGAAAAACTCGCACACGTGCTCTCTCATTCTCCCACATGCATGCTCACTAAACAGTTTGCTTTCCCACTCACGAGATCCCACATATCCACTGCTCCATCACAATCACCTTAATTAAGCAAGATTATTAGTAATAACACAGCAACGCCTTAAGTGACACACACAGACTAACTCTAGCTTTCAGATGTAATACGAAATCAACCTCATGAATACTATGCCACTATATACGCACGACCTCGCATACCAGGGGTATATCACGACTGGACATCAGCAGCTGGACATCAACAGCTGGACATCAACTAGCTGTACACATCGTCTAGCTACACACACACACACACATAGACACGCCGAGCACCATTTAGTCCCCACTTACACGCTGATGCTCTCCCCTGCACACACACACGGTCAATCTGTGACATACCCTCCACCTTCACAGAAACAATGATAGTTGTTGGTTTTTTTCCCAGTGATACACCCCCATACAATTAATATAAGTAAATACAATCATTAACATCGAGAAAAATAAATGCATTACCCAATCTTGATTTGGCTGCCAAACCCAATAAACCACCATCACAACAGTAACGCACAGTGAAAACAATCACCTCCCATACACAATGTTAACAACAAAAATATAATATATTTAGTGTATGTATTAACAAAATGCCAAAATGATGGTTTCGGGACCTCTTTTCTTTCAATAAACAAATAACTTAAAATATAACCTATCCAAACCAAAGTCCTAATTAGTAATGATCATTGCTAACAAAATGACCAATTATGATAAAATGACATCGAATATATTATGACGAAAAAATTACAATAATGTAAATAACTTAGAGATAATTTATTCTCTTCAATCACTAAGTAAGCGTCTGTAAGGCTGTCGTCGTCTGCCTTTCAGACACAGGTGTCCCCGATTCCGGTTCTGTCATCTCTCGGTTGTTTAGATAAAGTTTTCACCATCTGGTTCCAGGAAACACCTCCACAATGAAAGTGAAGTCCTGTAGTTGCAAAGCCAAACGTCAACTCTGGTGTTGACGGACTTTAGTTTGTTCAAATAGTTCAAGGGAGCGTGACCTTTCTGAAGAATGAAGTATCCGAACGATGCATAGGCGACCACGGTGATGACCACCAGGGGCATGGAAGCCATATTAGAAATCTGATAGAGTATTTTTATGAATAAAACCACGGCCAAAGTGCAGCCCGTGTATGTGATTGTGGTTTAGTATGTTGCCCGCGTCGACATGGTCGAGGTATTCACTACAGTCTTCACTGGTCGAGAAATATTTTTTTTCCGCCATGGATATCCTGTTTTCTGTAAAATATTTTTACGATAAAACCAATGACAATCTTAAGGCAGTACTTCTTACCCGTGATGTGGATATCCTGCACGTCTTGTAACACATCGGTCCTGAATCACTTTCACTGTCAGCCCAGAGTACATGCACGTAAGTCTGCCCTTCTGCCGCCGTTGTCTGCTTTTTACCACAAGCTGGCTGTATCCCTGAAACCTCCCCATTTGTGCGCCAGCCGTCCTGCCACACAAATTCGACTGCCGACTACGAGTTCTCTCCTCTGTCTCTCATTTTCCGTTCCGCAAAAACATCGGTATAAAGTTAACATTGTCTCAATGTTCATTGCTGGTTAAAATTCCTGCATTACTTCAATGTTTAGCATTGTCTCAGGGTTCTTCTTTGTCTCAGAGTTCTGCGTTGTCTCAATGTTCTGCGTTATCTCAATGTTCTGCGTTGTCTCAATGCCAAACTATAATGAACGATCATACAAATACAAGCAAAAAACAACAGCACAATCACGCAAATATAGACTAACACAGACATGGTCTAACACAGGCACGGCATAATACAGACACGGTCTAAAACAGACACGTTATGACACAGACATGGTCTTTTACAGACACGGCCTAACACATGCACGGTCTAACACAGACATGGCATAATACAGACACGGTCTAAAACAGACACGTTATAATACAGACACGGTCTAAAACAGACACGTTATGACACAGACACGGCCTAACACAGACACGGCATGATACAGAAAGTTTAAAACAGACAAGTCATGACACAGACATGGTCACTGCCCACTGTGACAACTCAATAATTTCATTTGTCTGTCAGTCAGTGTGGCCCTTACCCAACTGGATAATGAAATCACTGTTGGATCACGTGACACGAAGGACAAGTAATTACCCTATGGTTTAATAACTCGAAGTAATGTTTCCCTGCAAATTTCAAAATTTCATCTTCATTAGTTCGGACGTCTCAATTGAAAACATTTTAAAACAAGCCTCTATCTGATTCTATACAATACACTGTTATATAGGCCTCTATACAATGCACTGTTATATCTGCCTCTATACAATACATTGTTATATCTGCCTCTATACAATACACTGTTATGTCTTCCTCTATACAATACACTGTTATATCGGCCTCTATACAATACACTGTAATATGCCTGTGTACAGTCCATCGGCATGTATTACATTTTTCTACAATTTAACTTTTCTATGTGACTCTTACAATAAATTAACTTTGATGCGAGTGTATTATAATTCTCTGACATTAGTTAATGTCCTTTAAATCCAGCCTGTTATTTTATATTGTCATTGTCAGTATCCACAGATTTAAAACCGATATTACCTCTAGCTACCTTTAAGTTTTCTGCAAGACAAATGCTTGTCGATGAATGTGAAAATATTATGGTGAAAGAACAAAGTGGTTTAGCTGGGGGGAGGGAGGTTTGATTTATAACATTGTGCTGCATTATACAGTCAAGTACCATCTACTTTGACGAGTTACTTACAGACAAAAAATAGAATGTAACAACAGCAAGATACACTGGATGTAAAAATACAATGATATACGGCACTTAAATACTATCTGACGACACGACATCTAAACAAAGTCCAGGTTGTCTCTCTAAAGTTCGAGCTCATAAAGTAGAAAATAATCAGGTTGACCGATCCATTCACATAGTCGAATACAAATACAACACTTGCCACGATACTAAACAAATTATGGTATCGACGGAGGTAGTAATATTCGAATATTATGTATTTGGCCAAGTAATTTGCAACCCTGGGGAAAAGATTCACCATGTAGATAACAATAACGACTACCAACATTTTGATGACTTGCTGATCTCTTTTGGAAATTTCCGATGATTTGTCTGACTTTTCATCTATTTGTACTAACCTTTCGTTGTTTTTTACACTCTTGTTGATCGACCTTCTTATTAAAGTTTTCTTTCTAAATCTGAATTCTGCTGCTTTTTTCAATTTGTAAGAAATGATGATAGTAGATATGATGATGACCACAAGACTGACCAACGGCCACATAGTACCTGACATATTGTAATAACCAAACAGCGCTACGTTGTTGTTGGAGAAAGAGTTGTATTTGATGATGATCACAGTGGTATTGAAGTGACTGTCAAAAGACCGGAAAACGTCGCAGACGCCGAACATGACAACGAAACATCCGAATACGACGACGGATATCGAGACGCAGCTGACCAGAGCGACTTTAGGTGTGAGTAGCCATTTGACCTTTAATGGAATCACGACACACAGACATCTTTCTAATGCCACGTAAGCAGCGAGTACACTTGTCACATAGCAGGAGAAACAAACCAAGTAGCTGCAGACTACGAAGTACACGTTTGCCCAGCTGTACGCTAAAGCCAAAGAGACTAGCTCCAGGGGCCCCACAATTCTCTGAATGAACCCGGCCAGGCACTTGAGGAGATCCCAGAGTGAGATGGTTGTCATGGAGATGGCGGTGCTGTCCTTGAAGCCCTGCCTGGCGAATACAACAACGACGATGGTGTTGCTAAATATTCCGAAGAAACAGACAGAGAAGTTTATGACAAAGTCCAGGACAACTTCTGCTACTCTACGTTGATCTTCGTTGGCTATGATGTCATATGTGGTCACGTGACTTGGAATGTTAGTGTTGCAATATGCTAGGCTGCATGACTCGTTATCTACACTCATGTTTTTTGTTTTGTTATGTGTTTAGAGATAAAGAATTGTGTTTGGTATGAAGTCTGTATGAATTCTGTATGAAGTCTGTATGAAGTCTGAATCCAAACATATACTGGCGATACCACGATGTACTATGTTTTAATACTCACTCCATAAGGGCTAATTGTATGAAGTCTGTATGAAGTCTAAATAAAAAAAATACATAAGCGATACCACGATGTACTATGTTATACTACTCACTCCATAAAGACTAATTCAATAAATCCTAATGTACAGATTTCCCTTGTGCTAGACTCACATTCTTCATTGACCTAGATATTAATTGTCAAATTAAAATTAAAAAAAAATTAATTTCATTTAATTGTTTGTAAATTCCCTATCTTTTAATTTGGTTTTGTGACATTGTTAATAATTTCATTACATTTAATTGTTTGTAAATTCCCTATCTTTTAATTGGACTTGTGACAATGTTAATAATTTAATTACATTTTATTGTTTGTAAAATCTCTAACTTTTAATTGGACTTGTGACAGTGTTAAATTTATGTTTGTTTTACCTCTCGACACTTTCATCCAATCAGTGAAACCCTTCTGTAAGCATTTCATTTGATAATGTCGTTATTACATTTAACGAAACAAATAAATTGGTTATGAATAAAATGTGAAGCTCGTTCATTTCTTTTAATTTTTCAACTCAAAAAAAAAAATAATACCATGTATAGGTTTAATGCGTCAATCAATGCCGTACCTATTAAGCACTGAAACATCTCTCGTGCAAGCATAAGGGGAAATGGAGGTGAGATATTATTGATAAAATGCCTCAAGTCTTGGGTAAAGTTATTTACCGAGCTTTACATGATTAACCCTTTCGATGCTATTGATGACTAAAGTCGCTCACAGTCCGCTGCTAGAGACGACTTTAGTCGCATTTTTTTTCCTACGCAAAATTGCTAACGACGACTATAGTCGCTTTCCTTCATTTGCACTAAAACTAAACGTGTGTTTTCAGCCAAAGTTGGAGGGGAAGTCAATTGTCTATTTCTTCACTTGGTTCGCTTAAAAAATGTAAAAAAATGTATATTTCCGCTCATTTTATGGAATAATTGGACTGAAAACAGGGCGACACGCCCACTGCACGCCTTTTTTCTGTCCCGGTGATCGGTCAAGTTTTGCTACCTGACTTTTTCTACCTGACTTTTTTTTACCTCAGCGCATGGCTCGTTTTACCCCTACTGAGTTTAGTGATTGTCGGATAGGAATGTTTAAATGTTATATTGCAAAGGCCTTGGACAGAGATTGTCATTTACTATTTGTATAATGGCAAGGGTGACAATCTCAAGAATACATAATGTCAGAAATGAAATATTTAGTTATCAGTCTGTCAAGGGAAAGACGGACTACGACTATACAGAGTAGAAACATTAAATTTAGTGTGGTAGGGGTATGCGAGTTTTACTATAAGGGACAAGGAGACACTTCTACAATGGAAACACAGCTGACCACAACAGATAGTTTCAGCAGGGAAAAGAGTGGGTGGGGCTAAGATTACGCTAGGACAGAGGTTACGCAGAGTACATTATTCAGAGTAGAAACACGTTCAGGTGGAAGTTGGCGTGAAAGTAATACTAGTTTGAGTTTTGAGATAAAAAGGCAAACATTATTTCGACATTTGTAAACTCTACTGTCTCTACAACAGCTAATCTCCGTTTATCTTTCCATCTAAAGGAGAAATGTGTGGTATGTTTAGACGGACTAAGAAATTATTTATGAATGGAAAACGTTACACTGTTTGGTTTAATTTGGGACTTCAAGCTAAAAGTCAGATTTATTGCTTTTTTTTACAATGACCATCTCCACAAAAGAAAATAAAAATTGAGGAAAATTTATTGTATCGGTCCATCTAATAACACGAGCGTCAGATGCTAGGAATAATAATTTAGGTTATCTAAAGTAAATATCTTAGCCGTAGACATATGAGCTGGCATCTTATTTAGTAGATGGTAAATTTAACTACTGATAAATTTTACGCTTGTCATGAACTTGTTCGTTTGGAAGTTCAGCCAACAGCGTCAGTGATGTCTGTATACATACTGTGACGAAAGCTTCATACTTTCTCTAATCCTTAGTAAGTCTTAGTGTAAAAGTACTGATTGGTTATAAAAGTGTGATTACTTATTTTTTCTTTAAAAAAAATGGCAAAGAAATCTATTCGTGTTGATGAAGAATTGATGGAGTTTCTATCGCGAAGTGACAGTGAAGATGATTTTTTTTTTTAAAAATATGGAGTCTAGCAATGACCAGGACCAGGCACAGCCATCTACATCAAAGTGGAAATATCATGTTTCTAAGAAAACAGTGACTAATTCCTTTTCATCTTTTCCCCATCTTCAGAAACAGAGGACAATACTGAGTTACATTTACCAACAAAAAGGCAGAAATTCGATCCTATT
The DNA here is from genome assembly GCA_021962125.1 of Bulinus truncatus. NCBI lineage: Eukaryota > Metazoa > Mollusca > Gastropoda > Planorbidae > Bulinus > Bulinus truncatus. The sequence continues at coordinate 2,974,079 of JAGDYQ010000124.1, forward strand.
ACATGGTCAAGTAATGATTTGAATCCTACTGAGCATAGTTTTTACAACTCAAACTCTGGTTGTAAAGCTAGTGTCAGCCCAAACATTTCTGTGATTGAGTTTTTTAATGCTATTTTTCACAGAAACATTGGTAATATTTATAGCCGATGAATGCAACAAGTTCTACCAATTCACCGTAGACAAAGATTCTGACAATATTACAACTCGTCTTGAACGTAGGGCTGATACTAACATGGAAGAGATATTTTGTTTTTTGGCACTGAATCTGTTAATTACAAGAATGAAAAAAAAACAACTAAAAATTACTGAATATTGGTCGAAAGATTTTCTAATCGGTACACCTGAATTCGGTGAAATTATGTCAAGGGACAGGTTTCTGTTATTACTCAGGGTGCTGCATTTTTCAGCCAATGGTGTTGAAACCAATAGAGATAGACTATTTAAAATAAGAAATGTTGTAGACTCAATACATTCATCATTCAGAGCTTCATTCTCTCATTACCAAGGTATTGCCATTGACGAGTCACTACTTCTATTTAACGGCAGGCTGACTTTTAAAATGTACATTCCTTCAAAAAGAAGTAGATTTGGAATTAAAACATGTTATGTGGGACTACAAATTGGATATGTTCTGGACATTATCGTTTACACATGAGCAGAAAGAGACTTGACAGAGTGTGGATTAGGCAAATCAGCCGACATAGTAAGGATACTTATGGCTCCTTATATTCAACAAGGACATACAATGTTTGTAGACAACTGGTACTGTAGCCCAGAACTGTTCATGTAGCTGCACGACCATGATACAAATGCATGAGGAACAGTAAGAAAAAATCGATAGAATATGCCCTCAATTACATGCAAATTGAAAAAAGGAGAGATTTCACACAGGTCAACAGACACATTACTCGCCATCAAATGGTGTGACAAACGTGAAGTTTGGATGCTAACCACATGCCATAGTGCAGAAACTGTTGAAACCGACAAAAAAGACTGGAAAAGTGATGAGCTAACAGTTAGGCCTAAATGTGTTTTTAATTACAACAAATGTATGGGATTGGTGGATAAAATAGATGTGCTTCTCAGCTCAGTGGAATCAATTTAGAAAAACTATAAAGTGGTATAAAAAACTGTTTTTTCATTTACTGGATATTGCTATTCTAAATTCTCACTCTTTATTCAAGTCAGTGACTGAAGAAAATCATTCCTTTGGCAGACTTTCATTTAAGTTTGATAAAAGACATATTCGCTCAACATTCCACCAACAGAAGATCCAACTGTGAAGGGCGTAAAAGCATTGATCTGCTATTACGATTAGCCCAGAGACATTTTCCGTCAACTATTCAGATTAAAACACAAAACAAAAAGGGGCTTACAAGATACATGTGCAAGGCTTGTGACGTACCTTTGTGTGTCACACCATGCTTTGAAGTATTTCATACCAAAAAAATGCTTTTAAACTGCATTGAAATAATTTTTAAATGCTGAATATTTTTTCTCAAAATAAAATCACATTTTACCTTTACTTATTATTTTCAATGACTTGAATCATGGAATGACAATTTAAATAATCACAAAGCATACAAAAATTACACACATTATAATTGACATCAATTTTATGCAAATTATATGTATGTCTTACAGCGTGAAGATCATTTGTTATTTGGGGGTATTTGTTTTGTCCCAGTTGCGGCTGCTAAATTATTTTATTTAAAAAATGTCAATACAGAAAAAACATCAAAATCATAAATTATTTGTTTAACACGGTTTATATAAGGTGACTATGATTATTCTCTCTCTTCACTCTGTTTTTCTCTATTTTATTATCTATCTAACTATCTATCTCTTCTACGTGTTAGCATCAATCCTCCCAAACACCCTGAAACGTTGATAATTATACAGTGATACTACCCAACCCCATTATTTGCTGGCCACTACCATCTCACTCCACCTGAACGGCTCAAATGCAATTACGTAACGTCGGGCCAGAGCAAGTGACAATACACGCTAAATAAATCATGTCAGACAAGTTTTATGAAAAGCTGTAAATTATTAAAAAAGATTTATTAAAAATTGTGAAAACAACAACAACAGCAACAAAATGACAAATCTTGAACGTACTATAAGTAGTCAAAGCAAAAGTATAAAAAAAGAACAAGACCAATTTTGATCAAATATACTGAGTACGCTAAAAAAGACCAACACCGTTGGTGTCCTGGGGTCCCCTGAGGTCGGAAAAATAACTCGGCACAGGTAGAAAGTTTTGTATTTTGAAGCTTAGCACTGGGAAAGACAGCAAATTTAGAGAGCTTAGCATCAAAAGGGCTAAGTTGTGTTGAGCATGTCTAAAAAAATATGCAACAGCTGCCTATAGGTAATATGGAGACTGACATGACCTGAATTTAAAAAAATACGTCAAAATAACACTATAGTGTGCTGGAGGAAGGGGTGGATTGAGGCAGACACAAACCAAAAATAAAAAAGCGATGCAAAATAAAACACCAACCCCCTAAACTATTTTTTTAGAAACTGAAAGAAAAAAAATATCATGATCTTAAAAAAGGCATTAAAATATATTTAACCAATAAAGAACAAAATTAGACCTAGCAGCTCAAGGCATAAAAAGAATTAACTAAAAATCTGTAAACAATAAAATAAAAAGAAGTTGCTGGAAGGTACCAGATAGTGACAATACAGTCTGCACATAATAGGTCAAAGTTCAACTTTGCATACCATATATGTCAGCCTGTTATTTTTTTTTTTTGATTGCTTATTAAAAAAATTAATTACAGTAATTATATTGATTGATAAGGTGGCGTATGCGACGCCGCGGGATGACTAGTTATCTATATTTCTCATGTATAGATAAACTAGCAGACAGCTTAAGGCCCACGTTTTCTAAGGGCACTTTTCCAGTGTGAATGTCAATGAATACTAAATTATAGGACACTTAAGAGTAACTTATTGACTCCAAATGCATCTATTCGTCTCTATCTAGCACCCTTCCCTCCACTCACTTAAAAAGAAAACCAACTAATTTCAAAGGTAAAGATTATGTTTAGCTAGCTGTACCCTGCAAAACATGTGCATAGAGTTATATCCCCCTAGGTTTGATCGGTAGTCTAGGTTATTTTTAGTTTAGAGCAGATCCGATTTTTTAATGATTGTATACTTAATGGCAATATGAGATAGACGATACACCATTTACATAATGTTTACATTTTTACTTACAATTTGTATTATTACAAACTTCATATAAGGAATAAGTCAATTACGTGAGATATTTAGTAACATTTTTAAGAAACATTAATTTTTTTTAAAGTAAATATTTCCTGCAATGTATTCTAACCCATTAAAAATAAGAAATCAATAAAAATTTCAAAGGTTGGTGAAACATTTTTGAAATTGGCCCATCTGAGGCCCAACAATTATAACCTCTATTAAATTCATATTTTAAGCATGCATGTATTTAAAATATGTCATCTTCACTTTTTCTTTATAGTAAAATTCGTCTTGTTACATTGATGTACCATGTTTTTCTTGTATTATTTAAAACAACGATGTCTGTATTTTAACACAGACAAAGGCAAATTGCACATTTCAAATAAAACAATATAACAGGTAATGGGTGTCAGTAATAAAGTTCAAGTCAAGATAATGAGTCCAGTGACTCATGGACACAATGTACACATTGAATGGAGGGATGGGGTCGTAGGTCAGTAGGACATATACACACCCCCATCTCAATGTATACAGTACACAACTATATAAATTGCATTGTTCATTATAGGCTGTTCGCTAAAAATAGATACATAATATAAATGCAATTTTGTGCTTGAGAATGTCAGTTGTCATTCTAGACCACTTGGTCTCCAATTGGATCAGATATATGGGTGATTATTATATAACACTTGTGGTTTTACCTGATTTATGAAATTTAGAGTACCGCCACAGCTTTCGCGCGTGTGTGTGTATGTGCCATCTTAAGTACTTTGAGGCAACCTAATATTTAAATGTCCTCGTCAAAAGTATATTAGAGGTCTTGGGGTAGTGTATTTTTGTAGGTCATAAGTAATGGTATATTAGAGGTCTTGGGGTAGTGTATTTTTGTAGGTCATAAGTAATGGTATATTAGAGGTCTTGGGGTAGTGTATTTTTGTAGGTCATAAGTAATGGTATATTAGAGGTCTTGGGGTAGTGTATTTTTGTAGGTCATAAGTAATGGTATATTAGAGGTCTTGGGGTAGTGTATTTTTGTAGGTCATAAGTAATGGTATATTAGAGGTCTTGGGGTAGTGTATTTTTGTAGGTCATAAGTAATGGTATATTAGAGGTCTTGGGGTAGTGTATTTTTGTAGGTCATAAGTAATGGCATATTAGAGGTCTTGGGGTAGTGTGTTTTTGTAGGTCATAAGTAATGGTATATTAGAGGTCTTGGGGTAGTGTATTTTTGTAGGTCATAAGTAATGGTATATTAGAGATCTTGGGTCAGACCTATATTAGGGCCAACAGTTTATTAGTTTGCTTTAGGTAAAACTTTAAATGGGGGTCTTGGGAAAAGGTTTAATTGGGTTCCTAAACAGAAACTTTAACAATCTTTCACTTTTCATAATACTTAAAACATGGGCTCTCCCTTGTTTCTTAATATTCCCGGTGTCTCTGTCATTTGCTGAGATAGTAACGGCAAAATAGAAGTCCCGACCGGAAAGTTTCTTTTCATTTAGTTCACTCAATAGCATCTCAGTTAGCCCGACATTAAGTAGGGATCTATTTGAGTGAACCACAGTAGTTTATGTGCACGGGATGACGTCATAAATATTTGTGTTTTTAAAATAGTGTAGATCTTAAATCGTCTTACGGATCAGTGAATAAAGAAATTGAGTTTGAGGCTATGACGGATCTTTGTTTACATATGAGTAAAAAGCGAACACATGGGTAGAATGTATTTCAATATATAACTTAAATATAGATGAGTCTTGCAGCATATATGACACGGCACAAGTTTTCATTTTATATAGGAATTTATCGTCACAAGACCCAAAAGAAGAACTGCTAGGATTACAGCAGCTCTAAGGACAAACTCGTGGAGAAGATATAGCAATGCTGTTTACAGCTGTCTGGAAGATTATGAAATCAATATAAATAAAATCGTTTCCATAGCAACTGATGGAGCAAGAAGTATGACAGGAATAGGTAAAGGGGCTACAACAGTTCTTGGGGAAAAAAAAATAAACCACGAAACGTTAACGTTTCACATCATAATTCACCAAGAGGCGCTTTATGCCTAAATATTTCACCAAGAGGCGCTTTATGCCCAAATATTTCATCTGAAATAGATGATTTCATGAAAATGGTAATTAAAACCATAAACAGCATGTTTGCAAAAAACACTCTACCATCGTAAATTTAAGTAATTTCTTGAAGGAATAGAAAGCCAATATTATGACCTACTTCTGCACAATAAAGTGTGATGGTTTTCCAGAAGTATAATATTGAAAAGTGTTGCTTTTGGTTGAGTGAAATAAAGAAAAAAAACCATTCTGAATTGGAAGACAAATGTCTGCAAAAAATCCATTTGCATAATGTAAATCACAAAGGAACTAAATGAGCTAAAAGTAAACCTGCAAAGAAAAAGAAACCCAATCTATGCCTCGCTTGAAGAAATGGTTTGTTTCGAAAATAAATTATTTCTTTTTGTTGAATACCCGAAGAGCGGTAAATAAAATTATTTTGAAAATCTGAAGCGATATCGCGATGAAAACAATGCAATGACTGACACGAATTACTTTAGTATAACTATAAACAAAATGAAGAATAGATTCGCTGAGAGATTTGAGCAATTCAAAACAAATGAAGTACTCTGGCGTTCATATCAAATCCTCTCAATGAAAATGAGATCAACATTGAGCCATTTAGAATTGATGCTGTTCGCTTCAAATTGAATTGCTGGATTTGAAAAACTAAACACTTGTGGACTGGCAAGTTCATAGAACTAAAGAGCAAGTTAGAATAGTATGAGGTCAAGAAAAGGAAGCATATTGCGCTGCAAAAGTGGACATGTTTTAACTAAAATACCGCGAATTTAGGCATTCATATTTGACGTATGAAATATTCTTCCAGAAGTCTATAGTGAGGAGTTGGCATTTGGAGTGCTAACAATCCATGGGTCAACATATTGATGTGAGTAAGCGTTATCTTGCATGAATGTAATAAAAAGTGAAGTAAAAAGCTACTAACAAATACAAATCTAGAGACGTACTTGAAATTGAAAAAAATAACCAAGCTTTCGAAAAACATGCAAGGTCAAAGGTCCCATGGGTGTAATTAATGGTCGCGATCTATTAAAATCATTTATTAAAGTTTAATTTTGTTATATGAATAAATATTATTTCGTATTTAAAGCAATTTATTTAAAATAGAGATCAAATTTATATACCTAGTCCTAATCAAATATCAGACTATTGAATAACAGTTTTAGTGTCTCTTTAAAAAGTGATAAAATTGTAAATTATAACTTTTGCCAACCTTGCACTAGACACACTGGCAGCCGCCCCCCTATAACTTTTAACTTAATATTTTTTGTGTGTTTCCAACCCTCAGTTACTTAGTAAACTATTTCCTATTTTTTTTGTTATATGTAATCTTTTTTGTTATCAATTACCATTATACCTTGGCAGTCTTCACTTCTGGCTGTTTTTTAATTAAATAGAATTGGCTGCATATTTTTTTTTTAATTATAGACACATTATATTAAAAAAGTCACAGGAGATAACTGAAACCTGTCTATGAAAAGTAAACATTTGATCAATTATTTCCCTTTGAGTTCCAGAAACATTCCAATTTATCAATCATACAGTATAATTGATTGCATGTTCATTATTTTTTTTTTAAATATTGTTTATTACTATTGAACTGACCAATGTACAATGACATTTGTCCAGCTTTACACTGTCTGCAAAATCACGTCAAAATGTTTTTATGTATTTAATGGAAATGTTTACAAATTTAATTCACAAACAAATCCAACAAAAATACGACGTGACCAAAAAAAATGCAGAAATGATCAAAGATAAATAATAATATAGGCCAGTTCGAAGTTGTTCTCCCTATTACAGTCTTAAAGATTTGAGTCCAGACAAATTACTGTAAGCTAAAGAAGATACACATTAAATGAAATAATTATATGGAAGAATATAACTAAAAACATCAAATGTTTATGTTAATATCATATTATATTAGAATGTCTTACAAATAAAATACAACGCCGTCATATTGTTTGTTAACAAATAAATCACACGACACGACCAAATCTGCTGTAATTAAGTTTAGAATTTAAACTTCCACTGTAGACAAGTTGATAGAACCACCTTCCATCACCTGTACACCCAAACAATGAACTGTTGCAAAAGTACTACCTAGACAGTTGCCCGTTGTGTACGTATTTTTTTAAAATTCCATCACTCACATTGTATTTTCCCAGCAAGTAACCAACACTGACCTGTTTACTACATCTATGAGGATGGGACATTATAAATCTCAATTTGTTCACATCTCGAGATTCTCTTAATTTCTTAGAGACTTTTGAACAGACATCATCATTATGTCTAAACAACATGTTTAGTTAATGTGCCAGATTTTCGTCCCATGTCACACATTTCAGCCTACACATGTATCTCTACATGTATACCTTATCAACACTGACATTATCAACGTTGACATTATCAAAACTGACCTTATCAATACTAACCGATGGGCTGCAGGGACGAGGCTAGAGTGTTTCGGGTCATATTCTTAGAGATAAATGTATTGAAGTTTGTATGCTGTATACAAAGCACAAATGAACAAAGGATCTATATATTTGTATACATGTAAGATTTATATATAAATAATAATATGAAAAATACTTTGCATCCTTGATGTCTCGAATGATATCTTTCTCAACATTATTAGCTAATACAGTATTGAGTTTGTTTTGAATATTCTTTCCCAGGTAATGATAATGAATTTCTGTATTAGTAACACGTGAAAGTTGGTCCCCACTACTTGAAACAACGACGTCATAGATAAACAAAACACTAAAAAACATAAAAACAGAATAAACACGATTAATAATTTACACCTAGAAATAACACGGGGCCTATGCAAGTGCGGGGCCAACTTTGCCGCAAAAGTTGCAGTGGCCTAAAGCTGGGCCAATTTACTGGCTTTTTGTTTTTAAAAATGTTACCAAATGTGTTGGTGTTAATCAGAAAAAAATATTTGAATTTTTTAACGCCACAGAAAACAACTAAAACCTGAATATAAAAAGTTAATATTTTAATGGTTAATTCCCTTAAATGTACTTTTTTTTTAAAGAGCTAAGTTTACAATTTTTTTTTTACGTCTGCTGACAACATTCAAATCCATTAACCATAATGTGTAATTACTTAAGATAACAGTCTAATCAATTGCATGTTGATGTATTATTAAAATAATGTTTTTTTTTATTATACAAATGGATGTACGTTTAAATTTTTCAGTTTTACACTACGCCTGCCTGATAGATTTCAGTCGATTGTGTATCAATTTTCGATATTAAATTGTTTATTGAAATATTCTATTTTCTTGTGTTTATGATGTCAAAAATTGTTTATTTATTTACTGTAAACATTAACTTATTGATTAAAAAAACAAATCAACAAAAACATGACGTGACAGAAATAGACAAAGATAAACAATAGTATTGGCCAATTGAATGTTTTATTGAAAATATTTGAGTCCCGACACATTAATGTACAGAAGATAAACAACATTAGAATAAATAAATATATTGATGACAATAATAAACAAACAACATTAGAATAAATAAATATATTGATGACAATAATAAACAAACAACAAATGTTTATGATGATGTCATAATATAATAGAATGACATACAAATAAAAATACAACACAGCCATATTGTTTGTTTACAAAATACTCACCAGACATAACAAGTTCCGCTGTAATTAAGTTTAGAATTTAAACATCCACTGTGGACAAGTTGATACCAACACCCACCAATATCAACACCTGAATACCCCACACAATGAACTCTGGCTCCACTACTACCTGGACATGTACATGTTGTGTAGGTAAATTTATTGAATCCATCACCCACCTTGTATTTGTCCACCCAGTGACCAACACTGACCTGTTTACTACATCCATGAGGATGTGACACTATAAAGTTCAACTTGTCCACATCTCGAGATTTTCTGTATTTGTACCAGACTTTCCTCCAGAAATTATCATACTGTCTCCACAACATGTTCAGTTTATCTGCCAGATTTTTGTCACATGTCACACATCTCAACCTGCACCAGTCATACTCAATGTTCGCACTAACTACACTGATCTTATCAACACTGACCACTGGACTGTCTTCTCTATCATAAAACAATCTCAAGGATGTGTGTCTGGCCTCAATGTCATCAAACACCACCTGAATGGCTGTGTTCACATCAAACTCCCACCACACGTGGCTGGCTGTGTCTGAATGTTTGCATTTCTTACACCAACATTTTCTGTAGTTTCTGTATTTACCTCCATCTTTATCTATATCTCCATATGTAAACTTGTCAACTCTGCCACTAATCATCCCACTTCCTGTTCTCAAATGTGTTTGGTCTCTCATGTTGTAAAATGGATATGAAACATTTGTTTCTGGCCAAAACTCTGGTCTGTGTGGACTGGTCATTTTTACATCAACTCTGACTGTCAGGTCAGCTGTAAGTTTGATCAGTTCATACAAATCATTGTTACGATGACCTTTAGGTAGATGGTTTAAAGTGAATGTATCAACAGGTATAAACTGTCTATGACCTGGATTCTTCTTACAGCCAATAAGATGTTTGTGTAGATCAGCTTCTCCACCATCTGACACCTGAGTTTCATGATCTCCTAAAACAAAATAAGCCATCTCTTTCTACGATACATTTATAGCTATTTTTTACAACAAAAAATCAATAAAATGCAATGTTTTATTTACCATTGATTATTGCTTTCATAATTAAATATCAACAATATTAGTTTATTTCTAGGTTGATTTTTTTAAGAGAAACTAAACAAATTACAAATTACCATAAATTTGATCCAACATTTTGTCCAGTTTACTCCGACTAGATAACTTAGCTGAAGAGACAATAATGTATTAGGTTGTTAGTTAACGAAGTTCATTAACGGGTGTAAATAAATATTTACATATTCAACACCAGTATTTATGTAAATTTCTTTTTACTAAAATAACAAACACACAATAATTACCTACTAACATTTGTTATTATAAATTATTTAAATAAAACTGTTTTTTTAACCTTTAGAATTCTTTGTTCCCATGTTTATTTGTTCTAGAGATTTGGATCTGGACATAAAAGAAATAAATTAAAAATATGAGAATTCAATAAAACTGACAAAAACATATAACTTATCAACCTATAATATATATATATATATATATATATATATATATATATATATATATATATATATATATATATATATATATATATATAATTACATAAATATTAGTATCTAAAGACTTTGAAGTTACTTAAAATATATTTGAACTAATACTGATAGTAATGTTTATTCTGCGATTTATAGTTTTTTAAAGTTATATTTAATTGTATCCTTTGTATATATGTATCTTTTAATTTCTTAAGAATCAACTATTACTTGCCTTTTAAAATTTATTTCACACTTTCCTTAATTGAAATATGATCACCTGGAACAGACAAATCAACTTAGTATTGTCAAGTAAGAATATTTCAACATGCTCAACATTA